>SJYW01018716.1:317465-378062 GCA_006410735.1 Raphicerus campestris | reverse complement strand
TTGACAATAAGCCAATGGCTAACTAAATAATTCTATCTTCAGGAATCAATGTAAAGACTTATAGAATTGTATATATTTAGTATAATTACATATCAAGTTTCCATTTGGCTTGAAATTCCCTGGTCAAAAGTATAAAGAGAAAATTCCATAAAAGGAGACTTCATCAAATTTGTGTGTATAAATAATCTTACTTTTCAGTGAATCCCTTACAAATAAGGCATTAAGAAATTGGTGAATAGCACTCACAAGCTTAATTGACCTCAGTTCCTGAATTTTTCTGTATCCTCTTGGTCCAGACTCTTTCTGAGAGCAGCTAGACACTGTTAGACTTTGCTAGTAAGGAACCTGAATTACTTCAGAAATCTGTGCAGATTATGGTGAGTTCCATCACCTCCTTGTGTTGTTCAGTCTCTGTCATGTAAAAGTCTTTGCAACCTGATGGACTACAGCATGCCAGGCTTCCCTGTCCTTCACCATCTCCGGAAGCTTGCTCAAACTCATGTCCACTGAGTTGATGATGCCATCCAA
This sequence comes from Raphicerus campestris, assembly GCA_006410735.1. NCBI lineage: Eukaryota > Metazoa > Chordata > Mammalia > Artiodactyla > Bovidae > Raphicerus > Raphicerus campestris. The sequence goes on along the minus strand of SJYW01018716.1, from coordinate 377,534 downwards.
CCATCTCATCCTCTGTTATCCCCTTCTCCCCCTGCTTCAATATTTCCCAGCATCAGGGTCTTTTTCAGTGAGTTGGCTCTTCTCATCAGGTGGACAAAGTACGGGAGCTTCAGCTTCAAGATCAGTTCTACCAGTAAATATTCAGTGTTGATTTCCTTTAGGATTGATTGGCTCAATCTGCTTGCAGTCCAAGGGGCTCTCAAGAGTCTTCTCCAGCACCACAGTTCAAAAGTATCAGTTCTTCGGTGCTCAGCCTTCTCTATGATCCAACTTTCACATCTATACATGACTACTGGAAAAACCATAGGTTTGACTATAGAGACTTTTGTTGACAAAGTAATATCTATGTTTTTTAATATGCTATCTAGGTTTGTCATAGCTTTTCTTCCAAGGAGCAAATGTTTTTTAATTTCATGGCTGCAGTCACTATCTGCATGATTTTGGAGTCCATAAAGTCTGTCACTTCTTCCATTGTTTCCCCATCTATTTACCATGAAATGATGGGACTGAATGTTGTTATCTTAGTTTTTTAAATGTTGAGTTTTAAGCCTTTTTTTTTTTTCACTCTCTCTCACCCTCATCAAGAAGCTCTTTAGTTCCTCTTCACTTTCTGCAATAAGGGTGGTGTCATCTGCATATATGAGTTTACTGATATATCTCATGGCAATCTTGATTCCAGCTTTGCTCCATCCAGTCTGGCATTTCACATAACGTACTCTGCATATAAGATAAATAAGCATGATGACAATATACAGCCTTGATGTACTCCTTTCCTAATTTGGAACCAATCCCATTGTTCTATGTCTGGTTCTAACTGTAGCTTATTGACCTCCATACAGATTTCTCAGCGGTCAGGTGAGGTGCTTTGTTATTCCCATCTCTTTAAGAAATTTCCAGTTTGTTGTGACCCACACAGTCAAAAGCTGTTGTGTAGTTAATAAAGCAGAAGTAAATGTTTTGTTTTGTTTTGTTTTGTTTTGTTTTTGAATTCTTTAGCTTTTCTGTTATCTAATGGATGTTGGCAATTTGATCTTTGGTTCTTCTGCCTTTTTAAAATCCAGTTGTACATCTGAAAGTTCTCGGTTCATGTACTATTGAAGCCTTCCTTGTAGTGGTGGTTAATTGCTAAGACATGTCCAACTCTGGCAACACCATGGACTCCTCTGTCCATGGGATTTTCCAGGCAAGAACTGAAGCAGCCATTTCCTTCTCCAAGGGATCTTTCCAACCGAGGAATTGAACCCAGGTCTCCTGCATTACCAGCAGAGTCTTTACCAACTCAGCTACAAGGGAAGCCCTTCCTTAATTTCTGCTTAATAAAATCTAGGTTCAAGTAATTCATATGTTCAGCATAAATTTAAAATCCCCTAAATTCCTTTGTTGGGCTTCCCAGGTGTTGCTAGTGTTAAAGACCCTGCCTACCCATGCAGGATACATAGGAAATGTGAGTTTGATCCCTGGGTTGGCAAAATCACGTGGAGAAGGGCATGGCAACCTACTCCAGTCTTCTTGCTTAGAGGATCCCCATGGGCAGAGGAACCTGGTAGGCTACAGTCCATAGGGTCACAAAGAATCAGACACAACTGAGTGACTTAGCATGATTGGCCATAGCATGAAGTTCCTTTGATACAATGGCATAAATGAAAAATACATACAAACAGGCAAAAGTATGTGATTCTTCTGCAAGAAACAAGTTAGAAGTACAGATTCAGAATGAATTTGTGCTGTTTGAAGGTAACCAGAGAATAACTGCATAATTATTTTATGGCAGGAGAGAGCAAAGACCAATTCAAAGGAACAGTTGAAGTTATAAGAATGAGAATAATGGGAGGAATCAGGCTCCCGAGAATCTTCAAAGAGGAATTAGCTTTGCTGAATAGGGAAATGGAAGTTTACTGAAGACGGAGTATTTAGAGGAGGAAGGTGGAGAAAGTCAAATAAATTCTTGTGAGATAGATGCTTTTTTTTTTTCCCCCAGAAAGGGAGAGGATAAACTGTGAAGAACAAAGCAAAAAGAATGTAAACAGTCCAAAGAATGAACAAATAGCTTGTCAGACATAAGAAAGACATGAGGAAAATGAGAAAGTCATGAGGAAAATGCAGCAATTTGTAAGAATTCTGAGGAAGTGGCCAAGAAGAGACAAACATGAATTGCAGTGATTCCATCTAGACCAGTTTTATGAGTCTCTTAATTACTTTGTTCAGTCTGGATAGGGAGTAAATGAGTAGATAAGGGAGGCAAAGAAAAAATAAGACAGCAATTAGTGATCTCACCAAGATCTAGCACTGATGGGTGACCTTACTACTTTAGTCAATTGTGAAAGTACTGGACTTATTTATGGTTGAGTATTGACACCATGATGATCCTCTGAAAGAATTCAGAGATGAGTGAATGATTAATGGGCTCTAGGATGCATTGGGAAAACCATGGAACTCCTCACTAGGGGTAAACAGAGAGTCATGGAGCAAGAGGTCCTGATGAAGCTGGAAGAAGTGGTTGAAATGAGGATACATAAGAAAGAAAGAAAGAAAGAAAGAAAAAGATGTTATGATCAAGAGAGAGATTGAATCTTAGAGCTGTAATATTTTATATTGATGAAGTAGCCTAGGATATTGTCCTGCTTGTGGAAAGTTAAAGTAGAGGGAAATATTAGACTTGAAAAAACCGAGAAACTCTCACTTGACATTGATTACTTTTTAAATCTAAGAGGTTTTTTTGTTTTTTGTTTGTTTGTTTGTTTTTGGTCAAATGAGTTTAATAAGTTTTCGAAATTAGCTAAAATCCAAAGAAATTGCTAATTGGATATGATTAAGAGTTTCCTGTGGTCTGTTTCTAAATCTTTTGTAAAGGACAGTGTTCTAAATTAATCTTGTGCTTAAAACTTGGTGTTATCACTCCAAATATAGATTCCAGTGTACACAGCCAAATTTATGATGAAATTGTTTAACTGGAAATTGTAGCAATTCCTATACAATTTCTAAAGCCTGTGAAGAATAGGACATTAGATGCATTTGCTCACTTCAAATTTTTTTATTGAAGTATAGTTGATTTGCAATGTTGTTTTAATTTCTGATGTACAACAAAGTGATTCACATATACATACATATATATATACACATAATTTTTCATATTCTTTTCTATTATGGTTATCATAGGATATTGAATATAGTTACCTGTGCTATACAGTCAGCCCTTGTTGTTTATCCATTCTATATATATTACTTTGCATTTTCTAACCCCAAACTTTCACCATCCCTGCCCCAACCCACCCCCTTTGGCAACCATGTCTGTTCTCTATGTCTATGAGTCTATTTCTGTTTTGTAGATATCTCATTACAAGTCTTTATTTGAATGTTCTGCAATATACCAAGTCTCAGTAGTACGGACAAATGCATATTAAAATTAGAAGTAAAACAGAGGCAAAAAAATCCATGAATTACTTATTTCTTGTGAACTTTGCCATAGATTTTGTTTTCATCTGGGACCATTAAAGTGGTTTCATAAGAAAAGCTCTCATCTTTTCGATTACATCCCTGTTATTCTGCCTCTTTTCCTATCTTGTTCCCATATTCTTTTGTTTCACTTACATTATTTAGAATTGAGACCATCTTTGTTGTTGTTGTTTTTCAGTCCCCCAGTCATGTCTGATTCTTTGTGACTGCAACGTGCCAGGCCACCCTGTCCCTCACATCTGGAGTTTGCCCAAATTCACGTTCATTACATTGTTGATGCCATCCAGCCATCTCATTCTCTGATGCCTTCTCTTCATGCCCTCAATCTTTCCCAGCATCAGGGATTTTCCAATGAGTCAGATATTCCCATCAGATGACCAAAATATTGGAATTTTATCTTCAGCATCAGTCCTTCCAGTGAATGTTGAGGGTTGGTCTCCCTTAAGATTGACTGGTTTGATCTCCTTGCTATTCAAGGGACTTTTAGGAGTCTTCTCCAGCACCACAGTTTGAAAGCATTCATATTTTGGCACTCTGAATTCTTTATGGTGCAACTCACAACCATACGTGACCACTGGGAAGACCATAGCCTTGACTATATGGACCTTCATCGGCAGAGTAATGTCTCTGCTTTTCAACATACTGTCCTTGTTTGTCATCACTTTCTTGCCAAGAAGCCATCATCTTCTGATTTCATGGCTGCAGTCACCATCCACAGTGACTGTGGAGCCCAAGAAGAGGAAATCTGTCACTCCTTCCACCTTTTCCCATTCTATTTGCCAGGGAATAATGGGGCCATATTCCATGAGCCTAGTGTTTTTTTCTTTTTTTTTTAGTCTTACTAAATATTAAGAGAACATCTTACTAAAAAAAGACCATCTTACTTTATATNCTGTGGAGCCCAAGAAGAGGAAATCTGTCACTCCTTCCACCTTTTCCCATTCTATTTGCATGGAATAATGGGGCCATATTCCATGAGCCTAGTGTTTTTTTCTTTTTTTTTTAGTCTTACTAAATATTAAGAGAACATCTACTAAGAGACCATCTTACTTTATATAAATAACCCACTGAAATATGAATTAGTAAGACTTGGAGTATAATTATGATTTTTCTGGATTATTAATTTTTATATTATTTTCTTTGGAAATTCATGAGAAAACAAATCCCATAAAGGGCACTGTAAGAATTCTTCAATATTTCAGCTGTGGGGTTTGATTAGATATTTTTATGAATGTCTGTGCATAAAGATGTTAATGCAAATTAGTTGAAAATAGCCTTTGAAATTTCCTGTTTCTAATCTTTTTTTTCTGAGTAAGGTATATTGGAGCTGGAGGTAATACACTTAGCAAGTTTATGGCCTCAGTAACATAAATGCTTTCAGAGGTCCATATTAAGGGCACATCTTGTTTAGCTTTCTCTGTCTTTAATTAGTCCAGCATGATTATCTATCTGACTCACCCTGATGTAGCCTTATCATGATCGATCCCTTTTCTCCATCAGCAGACCTAATAAAACAATAGGGAGGAAGTATCAGTAAGAAACGTGTCTTGAAGTAATGTCAAATGAAGGAAGATTTTGCTAAGTGAGGCCTGGATGAGAAGCAGTTTGTGGTGAAGTGGAACTCCATCAATGGAATCTTACAGCAGTAGAATCTTAGTACTGGAATCTCAGTAGCATTAGCACCTGAAGTGGGTGTCATGTCCCGTCCATTCAAGAAGAGGGAAGTAGGGATGATGCTGCCTGCAGCATAGGTGCAGAGCACAATGATGAAAAATGGAAAGGAACCTGGGATAATATGCATACATATTATTTTGGGGGGCTTCAAAATCACTGCAGATGGTGACTGCAGCCATGAAATTAAAAGACGCTTACTCCTTGGAAGAAAAGTTATGATCAACCTACCTAGATAGTATATTCAAAAGCAGAGACATTACTTTGCCAACTAAGGTTCATCTAGTTAAGGCTATGGTTTTTCCAGTGGTCATGTATGGATCTAAGAGTTGAACTGTGAAGAATGCTGAGCGCCGAAGAATTGATGCTTTTGAACTGTGGTGTTGGAGAAGACCCTTGAGAGTACCTTGGACTGCAAGCAGATCCAACCAGTCCATTCTGAAGGAGATCAGTCCTGGGATTTCTTTGGAAGGAATGATGCTGAAGCTGAAACTCCAGTACTTTGGCCACCTCATGCGAAGAGTTGACTCATTGGAAAAGACTCTGATGCTGGGAGGGATTGAGGGCAGGAGGAGAAGAGGACGAAAGAGGATGAGATGGCTGGATGGCATCACGGATTCGATGGACGTGAGTCTGAGTGAACTCTGAGAGTTGGTGATGAACAGGGAGCCTGGTGTGCTGTGATTCACGAGGTCGCAAAGAGTCGTACATGACTCAGCGACTGAACTAACTTTTATATACACACACACATATATAAACATAGAAAACCTGTGGGTAAGCCCATAAAATGCATAAAGGGATTTTCTAATGTCCTACTATAATATATCAGACCTCAGTAATTCATTAATTAAAAATTGTATGAAATATTAAAAAGTTATTTTCCATTTACAGTTATTATAGAATATTGGTTATGTTCCCAATGTTGTACAATACATCCTTGAGAATATCATACATCCAATAGTGTGTGCCTTCCACTCCCCCAAACTGAAATTGCCCCTCACATTCCTCTTCCCTGTGGTAATCACTAGTTCATTCTTTGTATCTGAGTCTGTTTCTTTTTTGTTATATTCACTAGTTTGCTGTGTTTTTCCAATTCAATGCATAAGTGATATGATATATTATTTGTCTTTCTCTGACTTATTTCACTGAGTTTAATGTCTAAAGAATGTTCAAACTACCCTACAATTACACTCATCTCACTCGCTAGCAAAGTAATGCTCAAAATCCTCCAAGCCAGGCTGCAACAGTATGTGAACTATGAACTTCCAGATGTCCAAGCTGAATTTAGAAAAGGCAGAGAAATCAGAGATCAAATTGCCAACATCTGCTGGATCACTGAAAAAGTGAGAGTTCCAGAAAAACATCTACTTCTGTTTTATTGACTATGCCAAAGCCTTTGACTGTGTGGATCATAATAAATCGTGGAAAAATCTTCAAGAGATGGAAATATTAGACCACATGACCTGCCTCTTGAGAAATTTGTATGCAGGTCAAGAAGCAACAATTAGAACCAGACATGGAACAACTGACTGGTTTCACATTAGAAAAGGAGTACGTTAAGGCTCTATATTGTCACCATGCTTATTTAACTTCTACGCAGAGTACATCATGAGAAATGCTGGACTGGATGAAGCACAAGCTGGAATCAAGATTGCAGGGAGAAACATCAATAAAAGCAGAGACTTTATNCTCTATATTGTCACCATGCTTATTTAACTTCTACGCAGAGTACATCATGAGAAATGCTGGACTGGATGAAGCACAAGCTGGAATCAAGATTGCAGGGAGAAACATCAATAAAAGCAGATACTTTATTTTGCTAACAAAGGTCCGTCTAGTCAAGGCTATGGTTTTTCCAGTAGTCATGTATGGATGTGAGAGTTGGACTATAAAGAAAGCTGAGTGCATAAGAATTGATGCTTTTGAACTGTGGTGTTGGAGAAGACTATTGAGAGTCCCTTGGACTACAAGGAGATCCAACAAGTCTATCCTAAAGAAAAACAGTTCTGTATATTCATTGGAAGAACTGATGCTGAAGCTGAAACTCCAATTCTTTGGCCACCTGATGCAAGGAACTGAGTCATTTGGAAAGACCCTGATGCTGGGAAAGATTGAAGGCTGGAGGAGAAGGGGACGACAGAAGATGAGATGGTTGGATGGCATCACGGACTCGATGGACATGAGTTTGAGTCAACTCTGGGGGTTGGTGATGGACATGGAAGCCTGGCATGCTACAGTCCATAGGATCATGAACAGCTGGATACAACTGAGCAACTGGACTGAATTGAACTGAATGCTCTTCAAGTCCATCCATATTGCTGCAGATCAGATCCAAGTTGATACTTAATGTATGCTTGCAAAAGAAAAAAAAAATCTTCCTTTTTTATCCTGGTCCATAAGAAATCTAGTTGTGTATTTCTTGGTAGTGTTTACAATCATAAAACAGATGCTAAAAAAGTATATATTGACATACCAGGAGAAGTTACTTCACTGTTTTCAGCCTACATTTTTTTTTTTTTAAAGCTCAAATTCTAGCAAGGACTGCTTTCTCCACTCGGATACTTAATGTTTTTCTTTGAGTGGGTTTCCCTAAAGTATTCAAATATTTTGGTGCAGGGAATATTTTGTGCAGACCCAAGAAATGAAAGGGAGTCTTTTTTTTTCAGTTTTTTTTTTAAACTTTACAATATTGTATTGGTTTTACCATGCATTGACGTGAATCTGCCATGGGTGTACATGTTCCCCATCCTGAACCTCCCTCCCACTTCCCTCCCCATCCTATCTCTCTTGGTCATCCCAGTGCACCAGCCCCGAGCACCCTGTATCATTCATTGAACCTGGACTGGCGATTTGCTTCACATGTGATAATTTACATGTTTCAAGGGAGACTTTTAAATGGAGAAGCAACAGAAGATTGTAAGCATGTTACCCACAGAATTTGTATGATCCAGTGAAAATGCAAACTATAATTCAATAGGTCTGGAGCTAGGCTCAAGGTTCAGCATTTCTAACAACTTTCCAGGTGATGTTGAAACTGATCATTGCTAAGTAGATGCTGCTCTCACTCTTTTCTTGCTCCTTTTATCTACTAGTGCCTCCTGAGGTATCAGATAAACTGAAAAACCAGAAGCTTTCCTGGATCCCCTATATTTACATGTGTGTATCTGGAAAGTTTTCTAAAAGAGTGTTTTGTATGCAAGGGTAGCTGTCCTTCGAGCCAGCAGTTTCTTGACTTCGGTTCTCTAGGGGCTAGTATTATAACTTTACTGTTATAGGCCACATAAAAATAGCAGTATCAATGTTGAGAGGGTGTCAGGATGCTTGTATCATATTTTATACTCTGCATCTAACTGGTTATTTTAGACTGATAATCTCTCAGTACCCTTTCAACTTGGCTATTAAAATTCAGTGAGCACAAGATAGACCTATTTAGCCTAAGATGTCACTCCTTGGTATTTTTTAGCCTTGAATAATAAATATAGCTGTGTGTCTCTCTGCTGAGGTTGCTTTTTCCAGTGGGAAGATGCCTCTTCAAGATGACTTTAAAGTCTAAAGATTTTTAATTCCTCTTAAAACTACTTTTTTCTCCCTCTCTTTCAACTCAGATCTATTTTAAGGGGAAAGACCACACCCACAGGCCCCTGATGATCAATTATTTCCTCTGCCTGAATTTTTGTTATGCAACCTAGCTAGGTTGCACTACTACAGGGAGGCTCACAAGATAAATTGCCTCCCTTTGGCTGCGTCGTTTTCTTCAATTACACAAACAGCAGCCAGAGAATCTGGAGGAGATGAGAACTACAAGAATTCTGGGAGATGCTAACGATTAGCACTTGCATTATTAGTCTCTGGAGGTTATTAATGCTCAGAGTCCCTCATGGCATTGTCAGAATAGCAAAGTCACACAGAAGCAGGCAGCAGTCAGGCGGCATCATTCAGCAGCCTAGGATAACACTCTCCTGGTGCACAGAGCCCTGTGCCCCCAGAGCCCCTCAATCCGCCCAGGAATCAACAGACCCTGCCTGGCCATGATGGGTTTAACTATATCTAATCAGTCTGGAGGGCTGATAGCTGTGAAAAACCTCGTTACCCTATGAGGGAAGCCTATCTTTCTCTAATAAAACAGAATGTAGTTCCTGTACCACTGGTTTCCTAAAGCACTCTCCTTTGTATTATTAATTTTTTGAAAGTGCAAGTTTGGGAAAGTCTTTAGAGATGCCGAGCTTATCAACTCTATTCATCTTCTGAGTGAACACATTCCTTTCTGAAAAAAATGCTCTTGAAATGCTATTTTGTTTGTGGTTCTCCTAGGAGAGCATTTTCTATCTCTCTGCTATTCTGCTCCATTTGAGAGTGAAGCGTAATGATACGACTGTCAAAAGGAAAGAAAACATCCTGAGACATCATGGACTGAAGCATCCGAGAAGGGTAAACACTTTCCAGTAAAACCTTTAGTACTATGGTGCAGGCGCTTCTTCAGCTTGCACTACCAGTGCCCTCTGAGCAACTGCTTGGAGGCACAGGATGGATTCCTAGAAAGGAAGCTTACTGATGACATGCAGGTAAATATCAGAGCAATCCACATACAAGGGGTTTTTGTGCATTTCAGGATAGGAAAGTGAGGGGCAGATGCTGGCGCAGCATACACCATGTAAAGCAGAATGCATGGGAAAGCTATGGGCTTGGGACTTTGGGCATGTTCCTACTTCTATTTTCCATTTTTCTTTTTACTTGTAAAATGGGGCTCATGATATCTTCTGCACATGGTTGTTGAAAGGATCAAATCAGATTGGTATATATTAGTTTCTTTGTATATAATGTCAGCTTTGCTGGCATTCTTTCATAGGCAGTTGTTTGCTGCTGCTTCCTTCATTTCTATCTCTTTTATGGTTCTTAGGACATTTCATTGAAGTTATTTGTGTTCATGTCTGTTTAGGTTTCAATTTTCTCTTGGACAGGAACAATGTTTTATGATATTAAGATTATTAAATGTGGAGTCAGAATACTTGTAGCCAATAAAAGTTTGTTCATTAGTAACTATAGGGATGGCAATACTTCTCAAAGTAGCCATGAAGATTAAATGGGAAACCACAGTAGGTACCCTTCAGTGACACAGTGCTTAGCACAGAGTAGTCTCTATGAAAATGTTAGGTCCATTTTTCCTTTCTGTCTTGTGTACATTTATGGCCTAGCAGATTTTAACACAGATTTTAAATGTATAATACCATTGCTTAATGAGTGAGGGAAACTACAAACAAGTAATGCATGAGTGAAATAGAGCATTGGAAGGAAAGTCAGAGATTCTAATTCTGCCTTGATTTTAGCTGTGTGACCTTGAGAATGCATTTCTGCACTAGGCCCCAGTGTCTGTCATTAGAAAGGAGGAATTGAGTTGAATGGACTGCATAATACAGTGTGTTTTTTCCTAAGTTTAATCTACATGATGTAAAAATCTGAGATCTTATAAAAATCTGTAGCTTTTGATTTATAAGAAAACATCTTTCAGAAACACTGAAATGCCATAGTAAATGATAGAACACATTTTTCTCTAACATGATAAGTATGGTAGGAGTGAATGCAAAAGAGTAAGAGGTCCTTGGAGATCCACAACAGTGGCTTCATTCACTTGTTTAATGACAGCGATTCGTTTTGGATAATGGAGAGTAAGACACCTCAGTATCAGTCTAACATTTCAAACTTACTAAAGGTCATATCTTACTGTAAAGAATCTCTTCACAGTGAAGAAATACTGAGGCCTTAGAAGGAAAGATACACCTTGGCTACTTCTGCAAAATGACACATAGATGCTGTAGTACATAGTGATTTTAAAACTGGTTCTAAATTCCAACTATCTTTCTAAGATAGTAACGATGACCCCGTATGCGAGACAACAAAAGAGACACAGAGGTATAGAACGGACTTTTGGCCTCTGAGGGAAAGGAAGAGGGTGGGATGATTTGGGAGAATGGCACTGAAACATGTATACTATCATATAAGAAACGAAGTGCCAGTCTATGTTCAATACAGGATACAGGTTGCTTGGGGCTGGTGTATGGGATGATCCAGGGAGATGGTGTGGGGTGGGAGGTGGGAGGGGCTTCGGCATTGGGAGATCGTGTACACCTGTGGCTGATTCATGTGAATGTATGGCAAAACCAATACAGTATTGTAAAGTAGAATAAAATATTAAAAAAATAAATAAATAAAACTGGTTCTGAGCGTGGTCCCTGACCTAGCAGCTTTAGCAACAACTGGAAATGTATTAGAAAAAAAAAAATCTCATGTCCCACTCCAGACCTTCTGAATCAGAAACTGAATGGGCAGGTCCAGAGATCCATGGTCCCTGTGATTCCTGCTTCATGCTAGTTTGAGACTCAACTACTTTCAGGAAAATAAAGTCTTTAATGCTGACTAGTCTTCTGAAGCTAGGCTTCTTGGCTGTTCAGAATTTATCACAATGAAGTGTTTTCTCATACAGCAGAAAATGTTTCAGCATTTCAATATACAATATATACTAATGCTCACATTAATTAAGTAATGCCATCACTTCATGGCAATTATTTAATTCCATCATGGTAATAATTAATGCCATTACTTCATGGCAAATAGATGGGGAAACAATGGAAATAGTGACAATTTTGGGGGGCTCCGAAATTACTACAGGTGGTGAATCCAGCCATGAAATTAAAAGATGCTTGCTCCTTGGAAGAAAAGTTATGAAAAACAAAGACAGCATATTAAAAAGCAGACACATTACTTTGCCAACAAAGGTCCATCTTGTCAAAGTTATGGTTTTTCCAGCAGTCATGTATGGGTGTGAGAGTTGGTCTATAAAGAAAGCTGAGTACCAAAGAATTGATGCTTTTGAACTGTGGTATTGGAGAAGACTCTTGAGAGTTTCTTGGACTGCAAGAAGGTCCAAGTCCATTTTAAAGAAAATTAATCCTGAATATTCATTGGAAGGATTGATGCTGAAGCTGAAACTCCAATAGTTTGGCCACCTGATGTGAGGAACTGACTCACTGGAAAAGACCCTGATGCTGGGAAAGATTGCAGGTGGGAGGAGAAGGGGACGACAGAGAATGAGATGGTTGGATGGCATCACTGACTCGATGGACATGAGTTTGAGCAAGCTCTGGGAGCTAGTGATGGACAGGGAAGCCTGGCGTGTTGCAGTCCATGAAGTCACAAAGAGTCAGACACGACTGAGTGAGTGAACTGAACTGAATCCTCACATAGTCAAAGACTACCCTATGTTCTTCCACTTTCTAATCATAACAATGATTGTACTCATTTGTTAGAGAACAGTGAAGCTCTGATTTGAAGAACAATAAGTCATTTAATTTTACCTATTGTTAGTATAGATACAAGTATTCTTTTCTTTCCTCTCTTTTAGAAAATATGCTCTCAAATCCTCAGGATAGAAAGGACTTCTGAAGAGTCTGGGATGAAATCACTTTGCTTCACACACCAAGGCCCCAGCAGGCATGTTGCCTCTGAGCTTAGAGTGTCCACAATGTCACCTGCTCATCATGCTTCCTTTTGTTGAAGCAAAGGGAGAAATCAGCAGCCGTGGGGGTAGCTGTCTCTTTTTTGCAAGTTTTCTTTGTGTTCCTATTCCACTTGTTTCAATATCCTTTAGTTTCAGAAATAATGAGAAGAATTTCCCTCCTGTGTACCTTTTATCATAGTTAGAGGAAAGAGAAAAACCTCATTAAAATAATGAAGTGATTTCAGCATGATTAATTATGTCCCAAAGCCATTGATGTCCATTGGTAATGAAAACACTCAACTATCCTCAGCTCTGGTTGCAAGATAAAGTTATTTGCTCCTTTTCAGAAATGGTGGATTTGTAGAAGGGAGCAGGCTCTGGCAAAGCCGAACTTAGATGAATGATCTCTTTCATCTTGTGCTGCAGCTGGATCAATTTGGTCACCAGGAGTAGACAGATTTTATCCGAGCCTTCTGACAGAAATTCATTTGGCACCGAGAAATCATTGAGGAGTTTGCAATGTCTGTTGTCAATGAAATGAATTTAAGCATGGAAAAAGAAAAAATCCTTCAGTTAGACATAATGGAGAGGAAGAAAATGAAAGCTCACCAAACATTACAAGCTATTCTGTCAAAGAAATGTGTTTTATGGCTAATTGAGCAGTATAGTTGGATGATGTGTGTGGTTGCCTGCTTAGCTTGGCCAGTTCTTTGTTTCTAAAGCATTGATTTTAAAGACATTAACACAAATTAGTGATAAATAATTGTTTTTTATTATAAAGGGAAAAATATATGAAATTCATTGGTTCTTGATGTCTGCTTAACTGATTTAGGGGAACTTATCCTGATTGGCATTCTTCACCAGAGGAAACAGTTGCATGTATTATTACTGCTGTTTTGAACAGAAAGTAGATCTGAAATTACATCAATCATCATGATAAGGTTTTATGAAGTTCTAAGTAAAACTAAAGGTAAAACAGCAGGTGTTTGGATTTTAGTTAACAGGGATAAGAGGCTTTCTTGTATCACAAAAGGAAGCTCCATAGTCCCTGGCAACAGATGAAGATATTTCGAAGCACATAACTTCTTCCAAAGTGAAACCCACAAATAAATAAGTTATCAGAGAAGACCTAGAAATATGGATTGACTGTAAATGGAGTTTACAGCTTGATATATGTGAATTGAGCTCAATACCAATAATACAAATGCTCAGCCATAATAGAATTCCTAAGAAAGAGGGTGGTTATAGGCCTCGAAAACCGTTATAGCAATCCCCTCTCTCTATAATGGCTAATCTTTCTCCAGTCATGTTCTGTAGGTAATGCTGTAGATGGGATTTAGTCATTTAATTATGAGGTTAGGGGAAAAAGGGTCATAAACCAAAGCTCATGTTACCCATGTAGAAATAAAAACTGACTGTCTTAAATCCATCTCATTGTGGTAAAAGCAGAGGGTTGCTGGCAAATATGAAAGTATTTTTATTCTAAGATAAAAAGTAAGATTTTGTTATACACATTTTGAAATTAGACATTTTCTGTTTCTTAGTATTTTGCTGCTAGTCTTCAAGACTATCATATAAGTTACAAGGATCATTATCTTGGGATATTTACAAACTTCAGCTATTTCAGTAAAGATCTGTTTATTCAGCACTAACTATGTGAGAGGTATTGTGCTTCCAAATACATTTTTTTCCTGTAACCCATATTAAATCTTTTGTATAAAGTTAATTGAGTCAGTTGATATTTAAATCTGTTTTCTTATAAACCAGCTTCTACATTCACAGAACAACCATTTCTGCTATACACTACCTCCTACACAGGTATTTGCTTTTCAGGTTTGAGAGCAATGGGTCTCAACACTGACCATAATATTAGAATCACCTGGGTACCTTAACAAACTACCAATACTTGTTTCCTCCTGCAGATCAGTTAAATTAGACTTGCTCACAGATGAGTCTCAGCATTCAGCATTCATGTTATTTTAAGCTATCTAGGTGATTTTAATGTGATCCCTACAGCCATGATGGAGAGCCACTATTTTCCAATTTTAACAAAGAAGTCAATATGTATTTCATTTTTTTCATTTATTCACATTTTCCTCAGGCTTAAAATAATTAAGTGATGGCCAGTTCTCTGCATCTTGTTTTATAGATTTAAATATTCTATTTATTGTAGTTCTCACGTTTGGCCAAATATATTTTCATTGATTGAAATATAACTGAAACTAGTACAGAGTCTTGGAAAACACCAAAATCGAAATTTTCTTTTCTAGGTTGAATTCTGTAATTAATTAGTTATTTCATCTTAGGTGAGAGTGATTTGGGATAAAAGCCAAAACTATTGGCAAAAGTAGAGCATGATATTTTATTGGCATTTATTTTCGTAATTAAAATTCTGCATGCTTTAGTTACTTGTTTACCTTCTGTCATCCTTCCCCATTCTCTGTTGTTGATGTTGGTCCTTAGTTTTATCTTTTAACTAGGGATATTCTTCTGGCAAATGGTTCATTTTTGCCTATTAATATTTTAATATACTATGAATATTTAAGACTTTGAAAATGGCATAAAGAAGAATGCAACAAATACCCATTTACCCAGCTTAAGAACTAAGACATCAATCCAACTGAAGCTCCCATGTAGCTCTTCCTTCCTCATTAGGATGCTAAATTTAGCAAAGATACAAACCACCAGTAAAATGTGAATTTCAGATAAACCACCCAAACTTTTTAGTTGTCCCAACTATTGCATAAGACATGTGAACTAAAAAAAGTTGTTGGTTTTTGCCTGAAATTCAGCTATCACTGAGCATTCTCTGTTTTATTCA
This sequence comes from Raphicerus campestris, assembly GCA_006410735.1. Classification (NCBI taxonomy): domain Eukaryota; kingdom Metazoa; phylum Chordata; class Mammalia; order Artiodactyla; family Bovidae; genus Raphicerus; species Raphicerus campestris. The sequence continues at coordinate 362,097 of SJYW01018716.1, read as the reverse complement.
ACAACCCTACTACCAACTCAACATGTATTTCTTTCTACTTTCACTATGTATGTAATGATTTAGCAGTTTATAAAAATGGCACCATATCTTAATATATACTCATTGTATGTATATCTTTGAAACCTTTTTAATTAGCCTAGTTTAATGTTTGTGGGGTCCCCATTTTGTTCATACAGCTTTACTTCATTTTCAACACTGAATAGTATTCCACTGGTGGAGAAGGCAGTGGCACCCCACTCCAGTCCTCTTTTGCCTGGAAAATCCCATGGACAGAGAAGCCTGGTGGGCTGCAGTCCATGGGGTCACTAAGAGTCAGACACGACTGAGCAACTTCACTTTCACTTTTCACTTTCATGCATTGAAGGAGGAAATGGCAACCTACTCTAGTGTTCTTGCCTGAAGAATCCCAGGGACAGGGAAGCCTGGTGGGCTGCCGTCTATGGGGTCACACAGAGTCGGACACGACTGAAGTGACTTAGCAGCAGCAGTATTCCATTGAAAGTCAATTTCACAAATTAGCTACACATTCTTCTGGTGGACATACATTTCTAAATTTTTGCAATTACAAACAGTGCTTCTATGAACATTTCCTAGTCTCCTCATGTAAGTATTTATTTTGAATTTGTGTCTAAGCATAAAATTGCTATATTGTGCATTGTATATAACATATCTATTAATCATTAATTAGCAAATGCTTGAAATGGGACAAAATTTAAAGCTTTTTAGATAGGTTGATTATTATAATGATACATTTATTGAAAATTTTACATTTTCATATTCTGGTCCTGGATGACTTATATATAACATCTTATTTTATGATCCCAAAGCACTTTGGCATATACACTGTAAAAATATGCTGATAACGATGATGACTCTAGTTTTAACAATTGATGTGTTTTTAATTACTTGCTTATTTGATACACATTACACTCCTGGAAGAGGTATTATTAATTCCATTTCACAGATGAGGAAACAGGGTTAGGGAAGTTATATATTTATCTCAAATCCTTCACAACATCAGTACATGGTAGACCCAGGACTGAAACTTTCATTTTCTAAATTCAAACTTCAGGTTTTTCTTTCTTTATTATAACTCCTAAATGCATTTAAATATTGACAAGATAATTGTGGTATTTCAGAAGTATCTTTTTAATATTTTCTCATATCAACAGATTATTTAGGGAGCATATATTAATAGTCTAATTGCTTTGAGAAATGTTGCAAAACATATACTGTATTTCTTAACTTGGAATATATTTTGTCTTAAGGTGAAGTGACGTGAAGTCGCTCAGTCATGTCCAACTCTTTGCAACCCCGTGGACTGTAACCTACTAAGCTTCTCTGTCCATGGGATTCTCCAGGCAAAAATATTGGAGTGGATTGCCATTTCCTTCTCCAGGGGATCTTCCTGACTCAAGGATCGAACCTGGGTCTCCCGCATTGGAGGCAGATGCTTTAACCTCTGAGCCACCAGGGAAGCCCTATTTTGTCTTAAAATAAGTGCCAAATTGCATTTAGTTGATAGTACCAGATGTAGGCATGCTATCTCTTCACTGCATATCTCCAAGCCTGCTCAGTAAACTATGTTCTCTCATAACTGACAGTAGTTTAAAAGAGAAAAGACTAATGGCAATAATCAATGGCAAACACTGTTATTCCTAATATTTGCAAACATTCACCCAACAAACCAAAATGTTCTAAACAAAATTCCTGGGATTATATTATACTTAAAACTAATTTTTTATATTATAAAAAAATTTTATGCTTCTAATTATAGATAGAAAAATAGAAATTCCAAGAGATTAGGTAATTTACTCCAAATTTTATTAAGTCATTGAAGTAGAACCAAAGTCTAGACTTTTAATAAGAAAGAAAAACTGTCAATGTTTTTAAATAATTTCATGAAAAGCTTAGATTCTGTAGCAGAGAGAATAATGGCCCTCAAAGATATCCTTGATGATCTTTGAAAGCTGTGAATATGTTATTTTCAAGGCAAAGGGGATTTTGCAGTTAGATTCAGTTAAGGACCTTGAGTGGTAGAGTGTAGCCTGGATTGGCCATGTGGGCCCTATCTAATCACACAAATTCTTAAAAGTGGAGAACCTTTCCCATCTGAAGCCAAGAGAGAGCACAAACAGGGAGGAATGATCAGAGGCAAACTTGCCAACTCTAAGGTTGGAGATTAAAGCCGTGATCCTAGGAACATGGGCAACCTCTAGAAGCTGGAAAAGATAAGGAAATACTCTCTTATAGGTAATTTTGTAACCCTACCAAATTCTTGAGTTCATCCCAGTAAGACCTATTTTGAATTTCTATGAAATGCTTCTGGAANTTAAAGCCATGATCCTAGGAACATGGGCAACCTCTAGAAGCTGGAAAAGATAAGGAAATACTCTCTTATAGGTAATTTTGTAACCCTACCAAATTCTTGAGTTCATCCCAGTAAGACCTATTTTGAATTTCTATGAAATGCTTCTGGAAAATTTTGTGTCAAGCTATCAAGTTTGTGGTAATGTTTTACAGTGGCAATAGAAAACTAAGGCATAGTACAGTTTGACTATACAGCTATAATGTTTGTGTAGGTGATAGGTAAACTCAGTAATTCAACATATATTTCTTGATAATTATGATAGTTATAGTTAGGAGGAATAGTAACCTTTGAGAGAGGAATCCTGGTACCTCATAATTTATGTGCGCAATAATCAGCTTGGCTTTTTTTTTTTTTTACTTTACAATATTGTATTGATTTTGCCATAAAACAACATGAATCCACCACAGGTATACATGTGTTCTCCATCCTGAACACCCCTCCCTCCACCCTTCCTGTACCATCCCTCTGGATTGTCTCAGTGCACCAGCCCCAAGCATCCAGTATCATGCATTGAACCTGGACTGGTGATTCGTTTCATATATGATATTATACATGTTTTTAAATTGCTGATTCAAGGTATCTAAAAAACTTCTACTTCAGAAGTTCTAGAGTAGGATTCTGATGGAGATGCAATATAGAACAGTCATTTTGGGAAATGGTTTAGTATTTAGAAACCCAAATGTATGTCTTCTGATAAGTAAATCAACTTTAGTACAACCATACAATGGATGTTTCTCAGAAATTTTATAAGCTACTAATAAGTATGCTATTATGTATGAATATAAAGATTATTAATGTTTAACAATTTAGACACAAAAGACAACATTGGTTATGTTTCCATTTATATGAAATTCTGAAAAAGGAAAAACTGATAAAAAAGAGACAGAAATTAGATCAAAATTACCAGAGGCTGTGGGCTGAAGAATGGGATTGATTGCAAATAGGGATGAGGGAACTTTGTAGAATAATAAAAATGTTCTGTATCTCTATTATGGTAGCAATTATAAGACAGTGTGTCTTTGCCAAAATTCAGTGAAATTTAAGAGGATGAATTTTACTTTATGTATATTTTATTTTAGTACACTGGACTGAAAAAAGTAGTCTGTTTTTAACTGTGTCTTGGAATGCACTTTTAACTCAACAACCACAACCATCTCACACAGTTTAGAAAACAATGAGCTCGTGAATCTCAGGTTAAGAAATAGAAACAATGTTCTTTCAGTTGATTCCTAACAAGTACTAATTAAGCCATAAACCCCCAGTGGAAATTATATAAAATAGGAATTCTCACTAGGCTCTGAAAGGACTCAGCTCTCATCCAATTTTACACATCCTAAGAGAGCCATGAATTTCAGGTCATTGTGTGCATAGAGATAAAAAGCATCCTGCTCCAACTAATCTTCTCAAAGAGAAAAGAAGAAATCCTAGACTTGTAAAGGAAACCCAGAATTCATCTTTTACTTCTGTGAATCCATCTGGTTTGTAGTATGAGTTAAGTTCCTTCTCTAAGAAATGTTACAATTAAAATCTTTGTTAAAAGGGGAAAATGTTGGTAAAATAATAGGCTTTAAAAGTAAAACATTTTAAAAAACTATTAAAATTCATTTAGTGTAATGTATAAAGGGTTAAGGATTCTGTTTAGTGACTTTGGGTTTAAAAAAAAAAGCCTGAGCCGTCGCATGAACTATGTTGATATATTTCAAAATACCAATTTTATTTCTTCTCTACTAACTTATACTTTATAGCAAGAAAACTTTCTGGCACTTAGTAATCTGATAAGAGGTTGCCTGAAAGTTTATAAAGTTCTCCTGAGCCAGAGACTGAGAATCTAGGCAGGGTTTTCAGAATGAGTCTGGTTGATATTTACTGTTAGGCTGTGGTAGGAAGTGACTTAATAAACAGATTCCTGATTCCTTGAGTGCAGTAAAATAAAGGGAGTTTCCAAAAGCATTCACAGGGACAGTGCATTTTTAAAAATTTAGGTATAGCAATATCAAGATTGATAGCAGAGAATGATTAAATTTTTGAAAATGGATTTAACTATTGTGTAAGGGACTTGTTAACACAGCGCAGGTGGGTATTGTTTGCTGCAGTGTTGGTAAGAATAAATTCAAGAGGAGGTAAGGCTCAGAAACTTGGTGACTAATTAAATAGCTAGAATGAGTGAAAGGGAAAGTTTAGGGCTGGTTTTAAAGATTACTGGATATTCAAGAAAATTATCTTAAACTGCTAGTATCCAGAGCAGTGATTTTTAACACTGGTTATAGAGCATATTGATGTACCTCAAACCTTGCACAGGTGTACCACCAAACTCTGATCAACATAAAAATTCTACTTTTGTTCCACCTTAATATTTTAGGAGCTTCATTTTAGAAGACATCATTTTTCCAGGTTCTTTATTTCCATGAAATATTGTGCCCCTTTTTACTTTTTTATACAATTCAATTTTCTTGAGTGATTCAGTATATCTCTAAGAGTGACATTCTTATAGGATAAAGACCATTAATCTTAATATCACTTTTTATCTGACTGGAAACTCCTTTCACTGAGTGACAGTCAATTCTGGCATGCCAAACCTCCACATGCTAAAATAGCTCTCTAAAGACGTTTTAACTAAAGTATGTCGGGGGAGGGGGGAATTCTGAAAAATAAAGAACTGCTGTTTGATTTCAGAACATTGTCCTTTTACCAAAGTGAAGGTCTGCAGAAAGTGTTGACAACTTGATCTATAATTAAAAGAAAAGGTACTTACAATAACCTATCCCTATGCTTTATGGTATCCCCCAAGGTCATTTAACTGACTAATTTGGATAGGCTAGACAACAAACTGAGGGCCCAGACTCTTCTCCTTTTATAACTCTGCAAACATAATCCCAAATTGATTGGTCTCCAATACATGAGAACCAAATGAAAAATTAATTAGATTGGCTATAACCCTGACATGAGCACTTTCCTGCTTTGTTGCTATGTTTATTTGATCCTTTTTCTTTTGATTTATCAATAAAGTAGCCCATGTGGAAAAAATAACAGAAGAAAGGTAAGGGCAAGCATCAAAAGAAACCAGACAACTGCAAAACTGAGCAGTCTCTGCAAAACGTAAGACACAGATTTGGTCTCTAAGTATTAACAATAAACAATATACAATAACAATAAGCAATAACAAACAATATGTTAACATGAAATCAGTATTTTTCTATTATTAAACTTACAGACTCTTCGGTATATTCTTTCTACTTTTCTATCTTCACATTGGGAATAACAATTGATGTTAATGTTTATCTCATTTCATCTATACCTAAACATTCATTAAAAAACTGACTTAAACAATTATAATCATAGAAAATTAAACGTTTCATGCAGTGAAACCTTCTTACTTTTATGTGTGAAGACACTCAAAGCCTTGGAGGCTAGTGGTAGTACTGAGGTATAAGAAATCATTTCCCTTGACTCCTATTCCTGTGCTCATTCTGTTTATTTAGAGTTTCAGTAATCATCAGTTCAGTTGCTCAGTCGTGTCTGACACTTTGCAACCCCATGAATTGCAGCACGCCAGGCCTCCCTGTCCATCACCAACTCCCCCAGTTCACTCAGACTCCAGTCCATCGAGTCCGTGATGCCATCCAGCAATCTCATCCTCGGTTGTCCCCTTCTCCTCCTGCCCCCAATCCCTCCCAGCATCAGAGTCTTTTCCAGTGAGTCAACTCTTTGCATGAGGTGGCCAAAATACTGGAATTTCAGCTTTAGCATCATTCCTTCCAAAGAACACCCAGGGCTGATCTCCTTCAGAATGGACTGGTTGGATCTGCTTGCAGTCCAAGGGACCCTCAAGATAGTTAGCTCCCTATCCTGCAGGAGAGTAAGTTTTTACAGCACTAAAATATTGTCTCAAGGAGCTGAGACAATTGATTTTAAAATATCATAGCTAATGTCAAATGTGGTTATGGATATAATTATTTTATTTTATTCTTGAATCTAGAACCCAAAACTAGATCTGTAGAAATCCACATGAAAAATATAAATAATAGAAATTGTTTTATTTATATTACAAAGTACATTGTAAGCATTTTAGTCAATGGGCATCATAAATTTCCTAAAATATTTGACTTTTTCACTTAGTATTCAATAGTAAATGAAACACAGATTCATCAGGTAATGTGTCATAAAATTTTTGACTTAATCTATGAGAAAAATATGAAAATTTCTGATCTTTGAAGGTGAATTCTTGAATTGAATTAGTTATTAAAATCACTAATTCAAAAGTTCTCTAGCTTGAATTAACTCTTCAGATTAATGTTAAAAATTGGTCTATGGTAAAACACAAGTTATTTAGTAAGTTGTGCTAGGGAGAATAATGTCCCCAAAGATGTCCACATCTTAACCTTAATATTATGAGTGTATTACCTCCTATGACAAAACAGATTTTGGAGATGGAATTAAAGGATTTCATGACAGCTATATTATCCATGTGGAGCCAATGTAATCACATGGTCCTTTAAAAGTGGAAGAGGAAGGCAGAAGAGTTGCTCTGAAAGATGCAAGGATAGGAGAAAAAAGAAATGAGAGATTCAATTTCATTGCTGATTTTGAAAATTGGGGGGGATGGGCAAAGGAATACAGGTGACTCCCAGAATCTAGAAACAGCTCTCTGCTAATAGGTAGCAAGGTAAAAGGGACCTCTGTCCTACCACGGCAAGGAACTGAATTTTGTCAGCAACCTGAGTGAGTAAGCAAGTGGATTCTCTCTTAGAGCCTCCAGAAAGAAAGCCCTCATGTCAACCTGATCTTTAACTCAGTAAGTCTCATCTCAGACTTCTGTCCTGTAGAGTATAATAAGAAATGTGTTTTAGCTACTACATTTGTGTTTTTTTTTAAATTCCACCAAGAGAAAATAATACACAAGCCATCAAAGTATCTCGAAAAGAACCAGCTGTGTTAGTAACTTGTGAGCTAGTGAGTATTAATCGTAACAATATGCCAAGCTGAATTCTAAGCCATACTCTTGGGACCATATACAAAATTTGCTTGTATTCCTGTGAGTAAGGTATGCTGTTGATCTAGTCTTGTTTGTTTGCTTGGTTATATTTTTAACTAATATAGGAGATGGCTATTGTGGAGCCAGTCAACTTTACAGTTATCAACAGGCAAACTTTCTTCCATTGATTGAAGACTTGTGAGGAAAATAACTTAAGATCTTGCCTGCTCTGAGGCAAAATTATTAAGAAAAAAATTTGCCATCCTTTCTCCTCAGCAATAGCTACTTCAGTCAAGAAATAATCAATATAAATATTCTAATTGATAATTCAGTCACTAAATCAATATGGACTGAGAACTTTCTGTCAATTACTCTCTTAGACAACAATGATGTAGTAACAAGAAAACAAATGTGTATCTTCATAAAGCCTGTAATCTATAAATAGGAAGTAAATAGGTATAATCATTTGGGAAAATCGTATTTAACATTCACCTTGGGAGGTGAGGTTGAAGGAACATAACTACTCAGTGAGTAGCTAAGAAGAAAAGTTGTTTCTGAAAAATCATTTCAAAGATGTTGGATCCATTTAAGCACATTGGTTTAGTTGAGTGGACTACACAATAATACACCATTTGTGCTAAACGCCTATATGGAGAAAGAGGTCATTACTAGAATTTGAGCTTAAAAAAAAGAAATGTAGATTGAAAATACCAAATTAACTTATCCTGGGATGTCAATATGTACTCTTTTAGCATCCTTTTATGATTGTAAATACTACCAAAAAAGACACACACTGGGTTTATTACGGACTATGATGAAAGAGGAAGGAATTGGTCTTTTTACCAGCTGATTTGAGACAGTCAGTGTCATAACTGAATTGATAAGGAATAGTCAGAACCCAGCTGAAATTCAAGGGATGACTTCCCTGGAAGTTAGCAATTATATGGGTGTGTGTGCTTGTGGGAGAGATCACGTAGTGGGTATTTGACAGTGTTCCTGACAAAAGGATGTATACATGCAAAAAGTAGGAAGAACAAAGTTTATCAAGAGAATTAGGTCAAAATGACAAGAACATGTGATATAAGTTACATAATGCACATTTTAACATAATTTCTCAATATAATTACTTAAACTTATATAGGATTATTAATTACTGAGATATTATGCCAAAATATTTGGGTCCAGGGAGCACTGATAGATATTTAGCAGAAACAACATTTCCAAATGATAAATTCTTTATATGATGAGAGCTGTGGTTTATCCTTCCTTTCCTCCTTTCCTTATACCCTCCTTCCATGAGAATTTATTAAACACTTGTTATATGTAAGTAACTCTGCTGGGTATCAAAGATACAGAATGGAAAACATAAAATGAAGAGTGTGTGAAAAGTACTGTGACCTATCACAGTCTTATGAAGAGGTACCTATTCTGTTTGGGCCATAATGAGGGCTTATATGGTAGCCTGGCTAAACACAATGCTTGATTTGAATNAGATGTAAGTAACTCTGCTGGGTATCAAAGATACAGAATGGAAAACATAAAATGAAGAGTGTGTGAAAAGTACTGTGACCTATCACAGTCTTATGAAGAGGTACCTATTCTGTTTGGGCCATAATGAGGGCTTATATGGTAGCCTGGCTAAACACAATGCTTGATTTGAATCAAAGATGATTAGGAAAGGAGGATAGCAGGATCCTGTGACAAACTAGGCATAGGGAACCATGTATAAAGACAGAGGTATGAACAAGCATGATGTATTTGNACAAGCTGGAATCAAGATTGCCAGGAGAAATATCAATACCTCACATATGCAGATGACACTACCCTTATGGCAGAAAGTGAAGAGGAACTAAAAAGCCTCTTGGTGAAAGTGAAAGAGGAGAGCAAAAAAGTTGGCTTAAAGCTCAACATTCAGAAAACGCAGATCCTGGCATCTGGTCCTATCACTTCATGGGAAATAGATGGGGAAACAGTGAAAACAGTGTCAGACTTTATTTTTGGGGGATCCAGAATCACTGCAGATGTTGACCACAGCCATGAAATTAAAAGACACTTACTCCTTGAAAGAAAAGTTATGACCAGCCTAGAAAGCATATTCAAAAGCAGAGACATTACTTTGCCGACTAAGGTCCATCTAGTCAAGGCGATGGTTTTTCCTGTGGTCATGTATGGATGTGAGAATTGTAGTGTGAAGAAGGCTGAGCGTCAAAGAATTGATGCTTTTGAACTGTGGCGTTGGAGAAGACTCTTGAGAGTCCCTTGGACTGCAAGCAGATCCAACCAGTCCATTCTGAAGGAGATCAGCCCTGGGATTTCTTTGGAAGGAATGATGCTAAAGCTGAAACTCCAGTACTTTGGCCACCTCATGTGAAGATTTGACTCATTGGAGAAACCTCTGATTCTGGGAGGGATTGGGGGCAGGAGGAGAAGGGGACAACCGAGGATGAGATGACTGGATGGCATCACGGACTCGATGGATGTGAGTCTGAGTGAAGTCCGGGAGTTGATGATGGACAAGGAGGCCTGGCGTGCTGTGATTCATGGGGTTGCAAAGAATCGTACATGACTGAGCGACTGAACTATGAAGTATAGGCTGTCAGACTCATCAGTACATGGGATTCTCCAGGAAACTCTATTGGAGTGGGTTGTAATTTCCTTCTCCAGAAGGTCTTTCTAACCAGGTATTAAATTAGTTATTTACATCCATATATTCACTTTTTTTTTCCTTTTTAGATTATTTTCCCATATAATCTACCACAGAGTATTGAGTAGAATTCCCTGTGCTATAAGGTAGGTTCTTAATAGTTATCTATTTTTATATTTAATAGTGTGTATATGTCAATGAGGATTTCCCTGATATCTCATTTGGTAAGGAATCCACTTGCAATGCAGGAGACCCAGCTTCGTTTCCTGGGATTGGAAGATCTGCTAGAGAAAGGATAGGCTATCCACTCCAGTATTCTTGGTCTTCCTTTTTGTCTCAGCTGGTAAAGAATCTCCCTGAAATGCAGGAGACCTTGGTTTGATCCTTGGGTTGGGAAGATCCCCTGGAGAAAGGAAAGGCTACCCACTCCAGTATTCTGGCCTGGAGAATTCCATGGTCTGTATAGCCCATGGGGTTGCAAAGAGTTGGGCGCAACTATGAAAGTTGCTTATGTCAACCCATAGCTCTCAATCCATAGCTCCCAGTTTATGCACTCCCCTCTCCAGTCCCCTGGTAACCATACATTAGTTTGCTATAAATGTGGCTTGACTTCTGTTTTTCATTTGCTTTAGATTCTTTCTCATGTAGGCCATTACAAAGCATTAAGTAGAGTTCCCTGTGGTATATAGCATGTCATTATAATCTATTTTATAATGAGTAAAATTTAAGACATTAACATCTAAGAGGTTTCTTGTTTCATTAGGTTCATAAAAAAAAGGATAATAAAAATTCTGCTTTTCTTCTGTCTAGATTGACTTTGACAATAGAGGTTCTTATCCCAGTTTTACAGACTGGCAGATGACTCTGTCTGTTTTTGTTTTTAAATTACGTATAAATTAAGTTTGCAGTTTCAAAAACTTAACCAGCTTTAAGACAGATCGATATTGCCTTTTTGTAATAGTTCAAGATATTTTAGTCCCCTCTCAACTGCTCTGTTTCTGAATGTATCATTTAATTGTATGTGTGTTAGTTGCTCAGTTGTGTCTGACTCTTTGCGACCCCATGGACTGTAGTCTACCAGGCTACTCTGTTCACAGAATTCTCCAGGCAAGCATACTGGAGTGGGTTGTTATTTCCTCCTCCAGGGAATCTTCTGACCTAGGGATCAAAGATGTTGGATCTCCTACATTTCAGGCAGATTCTTTACCATCTAAGCCACAAGGGAAGCCCTTTAATTGTATACATATGCTTATTTTATGAGAAATGTTTATTTCTTATAAATTATCCCATTAGCTTTCCTAATACCTTTTCGTGTCATTAAAAATGATTTCAGAATCTTATAAACTAAATAAATTATACTTAAAACAGCTGTTATTGTTGTTCAGTTGTTCAGTCATGTCTGACTCTTTATGACTGCATAAAGTCCCATGTACTGCAGCACACCAGGGCTCTCTGTCCTTCACTATCTCCTGGAGCATGCTAAAACTCATGCCCATTGAATTGGTGATGCCATCCAACCATCTCACCCTCTGTCACCCTCTTCTTCTCCTGCCTTCAGTATTTTCCAGTATCAGGGTCTTTTTTAATGATTTGGTTCTTCACATCAGGTAGCCAAACTATTGGACCTTCAGCTTCAGCAACAGTCCTTCCAGTTGAATATTTAGGGTTGATTTCCTTTAGGATTGACTGTCTTGATCTCCTTGCAGTCCAAGGGACCCTCAAGAGTCTTTTCCAACACCACAGTTAAAAAGCATCAATTCTTTGGCACTCAGCTTTCCTTATAGTCCAACTCTCACATCCATATATGACTACTGGAAAAACCATAGCTTTGACTAGATGGACCTTTCTCAGTAATGTCTCTGCTTTTTAATATGCTGTCTAGGATTTTCATAGCTTTTCTTCCAAGGCACAAGCTCTTTTTAATTTCAAGGCTGCAGTCATCATCTGCAGTAACTTTGGAGCCCAAGAAAATAAAGTCTGCCACTGTTTTCATTGTTTTCCTGTCTATTTGCTATGAAGCAATGGGATCAGATGCCATAATCTTAGTTTTTGAATGTTGAATGTTTTAAGCCATTTTTTTCACTCTCCTTTACATCTTCGTCAACAGGCTCTTCTATTCCTCTTTGCTTTATTTCATAAGGGTAGTATCATCTGAATATATGAGGTTATTGATGTTTCCTTCTGCAATCTTGATTCCAGCTTGTGCTTTATCCCGCCCAGCATTTCACATGATGTACTATGCATGTAAGTTAAATAAGCATGGTGACCATATACAGCTTTGACATACTCCTTTCCTAATTTTGAACTAGTCCATTGTTCCATGCCTGGTTCTTATTGTTGTTTCTTGAACAGCATACATGTTTTGCAGGAGGCAGGTAAGGTGGTCTGGTATTCTAATTTCTTGAATTTTCCACAGTTAGTTGTGATCCATACAGTCAAAGGTTTAGCGTAGTCAGTGAAGCAGAAGTAGACTTTTTCTGGAATTCTCCTGCTTTTTTTCCTATGATCCAGTGGATGTTAGCAATTTGATCTCTAGTTTTTCTGCTTTTTCTAAAACCAGCTTGAACATCTGGATGTTCATGTGATGTTGAAACCTAGCTTGGAGGATTTTGAGCATTAATTTTCCTCACATGTGAAATGAGTGCAATTGTGCAGTAGTTTGAACATTCTTTAGTATTGCCTTTCTTTGGTATTGGAATGAAACTGACTTTTTTTAGTCATCTGCCTAGAGTTGAGTTTTCTAATACTGCTGACATATTGAGTGCAGCACATTCACCGCATCATCTTTTGGGATTTGAAATAGCTCAACTGGAATTCCATGACCTCCACTAGCTTTGTTCATAGTGATACTTCCTAGGGCCACTTGACTGTGCATTCCAGGATGTCTGGCTCTGGGTCAGTGACCATACCATCATAATTATCTGTGTCATGAAGATTTTTTTTTTTGTATAGTTAGTTCTGTGTATTCTTACCATCTCTTCTTAATATCTATTGCTTCTGTTAAGTCCATACCATTTCTGTCCTTTATTGTGCCCATCTTTGCATGAAATTTTCCCTTGGTATCTCTAAGTTTCTTGAAGAGATCTCTGCTCTTTCCTATTCTATTGTTTTCTTCTATGTCTTTGCATTGATCATTTAGGAAGGCTTTCTTATCTCTCCTTGCTATTCTTTGGAACTCTGCATTCAGATGGGTATATGTTTCCTGTTCTCCTTTTGCCCTTCATTTACCTTCTTTTCTCAGCTATTTGTAAGGCCTCTTCAGACAGCCATTTTGCTTTTCTTTTTCTTGGGGATGGTTTTGATCACCTTCTCCTGTATAGTATCACAAACCTCCACCTGTAGTTCTTCATGCACTCTGTCTATTAGATATAATCCTTTGAATCTGTTTGATTTGACTTAGGTCATAACTTAATGACCTCCTTGTTTTCCCTACTTTCTTCAATTTAAGTCTGAATTTGGCAATAAGAAGTTCATAATCTGAGCCACAGTCAGCTTCTGGTCTTATTTTTTTTCTGACTGTATAGAGATTCTCCATCTTCAACAGCAAAGAATATAATCAGTGATTTTAGTATTGATCATCTGGTGATGTTCATGTATAGAGTCATGTCTTGTGTTGCTGGAGGAAGGTGTTTGACGTGCATTCTGTTGATAAAAACCCATTTATTTGACACCATTCAGATCAAACAAATATAATTCTTATTACTATTTTGTGATTCTAAAAAATACCTAGAGATTTTTTTCTTTGCTGTTCTTTCTCTTTAAAATCAATCTTGAAATTGAAATTACTTTGTACACAAATGACTTTAAAATAAAAAAAATTTTTACAAAGATTGGAGTAAATGAGGTAGTCACAGCATAAGCCCTTAAGAGTCCCAGACTATTTGTGGCACAAACAAATGAAAATTATGATGCTCACTGTGAGAAAGGGTACTATGCCTGTTTTCAAACATTTCAATGTATAATATGGATCTGAGTCCTGTTCTCATTAAAATCTTGACTTTTTTCCTTCATTGATTTTTAAAAAATGATTAATCTGATGTTTGCAATTTACTGTATAAGTAGACATTTGAAAGGAATGGTAAGTGGATGAAAGTGTGCAATAATATATTGGAACAAGGATAGGTTAACTATCTAAAAACTCAATATTTTTCACAAGATAACATTAATAATGAAAGAAAATAAATGGAAAGGTAAAGGGAACAAGGAGAATCATGAATTAAATACAAGAAGGCATTTGTCATTAGAAGATGACAAACTAAGAAAATATTAATTCAAGAAATATATTTCAGAGAAAGTAACACAGTTACTTTTAGTTTTTCTTCATCACTTAAAACTTTTAAAGTATAAATATCGTCATGTTCTGCTATTCAGACTCCATTTTTTTACTTTCTGAGAATGGAATAGTCCTTCAAATATTTTTTATACCACTAGGGTACCATTCAGTAAATTGCTTTTTCATAAGCACTAAATTTCACACTAATGTCTTGAGAAAGAAAGCTATCTACTCCCTAGGATTATAAATATTATCTCATTAGTTCTAAAAACACACCTATGAGGATGGAAAAGTAGAAATGGGAAGTATTTCTTCCACTTTAGAGGTTGGACCATTGAGACATGGAACACAGAATATCAGCATTCTCAATATTTCATATTCCAGAACTATTAATGTAAAAATCTAATGTTTAAACTAATAAATAAAGAATTTACCGCTCTGCAGCTATTCATGTGTCAACCTTTGCAAAGCACGTGCTAGGTCCTCTGAAAAGTCTGCTTTATAAACCTTTGTTAAATTTATCATGGCAAAGATTCCTTGCCATACTAGTAACTGTGGACAAGTGAGAAAAATGGTAAATGAATAAGATGAGGTAGCAACATGTTTAAATAATGTAGGTGAATGGATGAAACTTAAATGTTTGTGTTTTTCACCAAGATAAGATTAATCCTGATATAAAGCATATGTGATAGAGGAAGGGGAAAAGAAAAAAAAATTAGGACAAAAGTGTCTTACAGAAATGACTTCCACATTTGTTCTTTAAATTTCCTTCTATAATATACCACTCTATGATTGTGTGAAATTTTACTTTTGAGTGATCTTAGAGCTTTTACACTTTTGCATGACTCAGTTGTTTTTATTACTCATTGGCTGGTCTCTGCTGGGCAGGACACAGCCCAGGCAGGTAATTCCTTGAGGGCATGAGTATTCAGACTCATGAATATGTCTGAGTATGAATACTCATGAGTATGTCTATAGTGCATCTCCTCCATGATACTGTGGAAGCTGTGATTATAAGTAGCTTTGCTGAAACCCTTGGGTCCTTAATGGGCCACCTTATTCTGCTCACCCTGGTTCCTGTTGACATAGCTTCATTCCGTGTCAAGATTAGTACTTAGGTCTAAATTATCTAACACCATTTCCCTAAAGAGTTCTGACTCTTTAACATTCAAAGACATACTCAGTCATCCCCAGACCTTGACTCTCTTCCTTCTCACAGTCGGATTTTTCTTCTCAGCAGTCAGGGCCCTTGGCCTTGCCAGTCCATTTGACACATCTGGAACTTCAGAAAGCAGGATCCTTGTCCTAATATTCTTTTAACTAGGTGATTGATAAAGCTCTATATAAGTATTTGAATTAAACAGAAGTGTCTAGGGAGGTTTTTATCTTCACTGACTAATAGCAACCAAGCCTAAAACTCTGACTAAACCCTCACTAAACCTACACCAGCCTACTGGGTTTTGCAGAACTATGTGTGGGTGCTTCACAAAAGACTGAAGAGGACACATGGGACTGCCAGTTTAAAAGTATATCTCAGGCTTCTGGCTTTACATTTCAAATGTGCTATCATTTGTTCTCTGCAAGGTGCCTCGCTGCAGTTATGACTGTCCCAGAAGTCATTATGTCTTTACTGTTCCAGTGAACTAACTTTACTTATTTTGTAGATTACGATAAAAAAAAAAGTATTGACTTTAACAGAAAAAAAAACCAAAACCTATTTGGAGAAAGATCTATGGTCCATTGAAGGAATATAGACTCCCCATTTAAAAAGTTTTACTAATAGAATATTTCAAAGGGGAATTTCAACTGGTTAAATTAGGACAATGAGAAGATATGTCCAGGGAGAAGACTTAATTTTGTCATGAAATAAACTTGAGTGCTGGTTTCCTATTACTTTTTTTCTTTGAGACTTGAAAATGAATGATGAGGGTCGGATTAGCTTCAATACTGCTGCTGCTGCTAAGTTGCTTCAGTCATGTCCAACTCTTTGTGACCCCATAGATGGCAGCCTACCAGGCTCCACCGTCCCTGGGATTCTCCAGGCAAGAACACTGCACTGGGTTGCCATTTCCTTCTCCAATGCATGAAAGTGAAAAGTGAAAGTGAAGTTGCTGAGTCATGTCCGACTCTTAGTGACCCCATGGACTGCAGCCTACCAGGCTTCTCCATCCATGGGATTTTCCAGGCAAGACTACTGGAGTGGGGTGCTATTGCCTTCTCTGCAACACAGCTACCCTTACCTAAAGGATCTATTTCAGTTATATCATACCCAGTTAATGATGATCTTGTGCTGTTGAATTATCTTCAGTGATGGATGGGGCCAGAGATGCTGAAGTTTCCAGCACTGTTTTTCACTCTCTGTGACTTGACTTGGTCTCTTTTTACTTGTGTTTTTTAATTGACATATAGTTGATTTGGCATGTCATAGAGGTTTTACATTTTGTCAGATAAGGATCAAATGAAGAAACCTCATGTATGCTTACTAGGAGAGCTTTTCCCATTAACATTAATTCTTCTTTAAGGAAAAACTTTTTTCCTGAGATAATCAAGTGCAATGACTTTGGATTTATTGCCTCTTCCTTCTACATACATGCTGAATAGTCTGAATCTGTACAAGTAATTCCCTTTCTATCTTGCCTTAGCTGGTAAATATCTATAAAAACAAATATTTCAAAATTAAGTTATACACATATGTGGGACTTCCCTGGTAGCTCAGATGGTAAAGAATCCACTTACAATGCAGGAGACCTGGATTCAATTCCTAGGTTGAGAAAATCCCCTGGAGGAGGGCATGGCAAACCACTCAGTATTCTGGCCTAGAGAATCCCCATGGACAGAGGAGCCTGGTGGACTATAGTCCATGGGGTTGCAAAGAGCTGGACATGAGTGACTAAGCACAGCACATAGTTGATTTACAGTATTGTGTTAGTTTCTGCTATACAACAGTGATTCAGTTACACATACATATATACATTGTTTCTAAATATTCTTTTCCATAGAATATTAAATATAATTCATTAACCATAGGTACTGAATATAATTCCCTGTTTATTCATTCTGTATGTAAAAACCTAGTATGCTAACACCAAGCTCTCATGCCACCCTTCCTCCAGTTCCCTCCCTCTTGGCAACAACAAATCTGTTTTCTATGCCTGTGAGTCTATTTCTGTTTTGTAAATATGTTCATTTGTGCAATAGTTTAGATTCCACATATAAGTGACACGGTATTTGTCTTTCTCTTACTGACTGATTTAGCATGGTAATCTCTAGTTGCATCCATGATGCTAAAAATGGCATTATTTTTTTCTTTTAATGGCTAAATAGTATTTCATTGTATACATGTACCACTTCTGTATTCATTTATCTGCTAATGGACATTTAGTGTGTTTCCTTGTCTTGGCTATTGTGAATAGTGCTGCTATGAACATGGCAGGTACATGTATCTTTTTAGGTTAAAGTCTTGACTTGGTTTCTTTGCAGTGCTTTGCCAGTCCTCCCCTTTATTTCTTTTCTGCAATCAGCTGAAAGCAAGGTATTAGTCCCTGTCTTTATCTTACTCTATTCAAGCTACTGAATGGCTCTTGAACTTGGAATGTGTGAAAGGGGCTTCAGAACCTCAATTAAATACATTAAAGTGACCAATTTGGTGAGTAACATGGTACTAATCTTTAGCAGCCACCTCAGGAAAGGGGCTCTGAGGTGACCTATACCCAATGATCATAACAGATGTCTGGCTTAGAAAATATTCCTGAAATCACAATTTCATTGACAACAAGATTAAGACAATGTGAGGTTTTAATTTTCTCTTCAATAGCTGCTTCCTTTCTTCAAAAACAATTGCTGGAACTATATCGTAATATTACCTCCCTTGGAGGAAGGCATGATTGCATAATGGTGTATGATCATTAATTTTAGGTACCAAGTGGATCCATGGAATGAATGTTCAGATAACTGGCTAAACTTTATTTCTGGATATTTCTAGAAGAGATCGGCATTTGTATTGGTGGACTGAATAGAGCAGATGGTCCTCCTCTATGTGGGTGGGCATTATCTAATCTATTGAGAACCTGGATAGAACAAAAAGGCAGAGGAAAGCTGCCTATCTGTGAGCTGGAACATCGATCTTGTCTTGCCCTTCATACTTTTTCTTGGGTCTTTAGACATATATTGAAATCTACACCAATAGCTTTATAATTCTTAGGGCTTCAAATGATACCACCAACTCTCTTGCGTCTCCAGCGTACAGAAAGCAGACAGTAGAACTTCTCAGCCTCTGTAATTGTATGAGCCAATAGTTTATATTCAGCCTCTCTCTCTTCTGTTTCTTAAAATATACATATATATACAGATATTTATGTGTAAGCATTTATGTTCAAGAGTGTATGCATAAAGTCTTAGTCCCCAATAGTGCATGGTAGAAATAAAACTTTGGAGTCAAATTTGAGCTCAATTTCCTATAATGACTTTTATGAGAGATACTGACAATGTGACTTTAAAATGATTATCCACTTATTCTTGGTATATTTTTCGTTTCTCTATCCAGATGTGTTTTTTATTCTCCTCACTGGTTCTGTTTCAGGAGGCTGGCCTATATAAGTTGCATCACAGGGGCTCTTTATTGCTCCAGCTTCTAATTAGGGTCAACTAATGGAGGAAATGGTAGATTAGAGAGTAGAGAAATAAAGAGGTCACACTTATCACCCATTTTCCTTCCTGATGACCTGTATTCTGCTACCTAAAGGGCACAGCCCCTGTCCCATAGTGGCCTTTTCCTTTGTTACCTCAGTTACAACACTCCAGGCGCCTGGTTATCTCTCCCTTCCCCTGAGATTGCCTGGAATTAGGAGTGATGAGATTTCCATGTCCCTAGCTCCATGGCATCTCAATATTTTTTTATTTTCCCTTAATCTGCTAGAAGCATTTACAAATTGTCTCTTTTATTAAATTATCTTCAATTTCCCTTTTCTAGTATGCTCTGTTTTCTGCCAGGAGTATACCATGTCCTATAATTGTTTTCACATCTGAAAAAGGGTGTCGGTAATAATTTTATAATTATGAAAATAGAATAATACATGTAGAATGCTTAGGATAGTACCTACTTCATAGTAACTGAAATAAGTGGGAACCATATTACTAACGCAATTATTCATAATTTTCACAAAACTTTTGTTTCTGATGGTCCAAAGCAGTTTAACCTTTAAGACAATTGTCATTATCTGTCTCAGTCTGAGAACTCCAAGAAGTGAAACAGGGATGGGGTTAAATGTGCAAACGATTTGAGTGTCTGTGGGAACTTCTCTGAAAGATAAATGCACAAGGAGAGGCTTCAGACCACATTTCAGGGTTGATGCATTTGAAAGGAGGGTGTGGGAAGGGAGAATAATCAAATAGGCAGTCTTAGACGGTAGCACTTTTCCAAACGAAGTTTGGATAAAGTCACTGGGAAATCCTTGAATGAAGACTGCTCATTAGAGAATTCCCTTATACTGTTGGAATGAGCCCACTCTAATACCCCCAACCACAATTAATTATTGACTAAGAAGAACTATGGGGAAGTGAGGCATCAGTAGAAACACAGCAGTCAGATGATGTTTCTTCCTGCCACAAGAGATTTGGTGGATGTATTTCCATGGCTCTAAATTATGATATTTTTATGTGTAATATCAAAAGTTAGGTTGGCTGAAAGTAAGCAAAGATGCTTTAAATACCTTACTGATATTATCTATCATTGCATTTCTTCATATATCTACCTATTGGCTCTTTGTATTTCTTCTTTTGAGAAATATCTATTCAAGTCATTTGCCCAAATTTTAATCATATTACTTTAAAAATTGAGTTGTAGGAGTTCCTCATGTATTTTGAGTATTAACTCCTTATCAGGCATGTGGTTTACAAATATATTTTCTCATTCTGCATGTTGCTTTTACACTGTTGATTGTTTCTTTTGTTTTTGGCAATTTTTTTAGTTTAATGCAGACTTATTTTGTTTTCAGTGCCTGTACCTTTTGTGTCATATCCAAAAAATCATTACCAAAGCCAGTGTTAAAGCTTTTCTCCTTATGTTTTGCTCTAGTAGTTTTGTCATGTCAAGTCTTAAAAGTATTTCTCTTTAATCCATTTGGAGTTGAAGTTTTTTTTTTATGGTGTAAGATAAGGTCCTACTTTCTCTTTTACAGTCTTTTCCCCATAGTGTGTTCTTGGCACCCTAAAGATCAGTTGACAGTAAATGTGAATTTAGTTCTGGCCTCTGTATTGTTTCATTGTTCTCTCTCTCTCTTTTTTAATGCTAATTTTGCACTGTTTTTATAATTATAGCTTTTGTAATACATTTGAAATCAAGAAGTATGAGAGCCAGATTTGTTTTTGATCAAGATTGCTTCAACTCCTTGAGGCCCTCTGTTCTTATGAATTTTAGAATTTTTGTTTCTGCAAAAAAAAAGCGCAGTTGGAATTTTGATAGGGATAGCACTGATTTGTATAGGTTATTTCAAGTAGCATGAATTTTTAAATTATATAATTCTAGAAGATGAACATGGGATGTCTGTCTATTGTCCTTCATCAATGTTTTATATGTATAAGTCTTTAACCTTTTGGTTAAATTAATTTCTAAGTATTTTATTCTTACTGTTGTAAATGGGGTAGTTTATTTCCTTTATGGGTAATCTGTTAGCATATAGAATGCTAGTAATTTTTTTATGCTATTTTCAAAGGTATGATATATCATACCTTTGTATATGGTAAATCATCCTTGCAACACAAGGATAAATCCCACTTGGTCATGGCATCTAAATTTTTTAAAGTACTGTTGAATTGAGTTTGCTAGTATTTCATGAAAGATTTTTTTCACCTATGTTTCTTAGTGGCCTATAGTTACCTTGTCTTGTGATGGCATTGTCTGGCTCTGGTATGAAGATGTTGCTGGCACCATAAGATGAGTTTAGAAGTTTTCACTTCTATTCTTTTTTTTTTTTTAAGAGTTTGAGGAGGTTTTATATTAATTCCTTGCATGTTTGCAGAATTTCCCCGCAATGCCATCTGGCCCTGAGCATGTTTGTTTGGAGGTTTTTGTTTTACTGCTTCAGTCTTTGTATTGGTCTTTTTAGACTTTTTATTTGTTTTTGATTCAGTCATGGTAGGTTGCATGTTTCTAGAAATTTATGCATTTATTCTATGTTATCCATGTGTATGTTGGTATATAATTGTTCATATGTCTTCATTACTTCTTTGACCTTTCCTTCCATTACCTTTAACCTTAGTTTGCTTTTTCTTAATTCCTTGAGGTGTAAAGTCAGGTTGTCTCTTTGAGGCCATATTTTAAATGTAGACATATATTGCTATAAACGTTTCTCTTATTAATGCTTATGATATTGCTGTTAGTTGCTCAGTCATGTCCAGTTTTTTGCATACTAGGGACTGAAGCCCATCAGGCTCCTCTGTCCATGGAATATTCCAGGCAAGAATACTGGAGAGGGTAGCCATTCCCTTCTACAGAGGATCTTCCTGATCCAGGGATANATCTGTATATTTTATTAGTTACTGAAGTAGGGTATTAATCTAATATTATTGTATTGCTGTCAATTTCAGATATGTCAATATTTTATATACTTAAGTGCTCTCCGTTAGGTGCATATATACTTAAAATTGCTTTATCTTCCTATTAATCTTTTTATTATGTGATCTTCTTTGGCTCTAGAGAGTTTTTGATTTGATCTATTTTGTGTAAGTATAGCAATTCCTGATTTTAAGAACAGCTTGCAGGGCCTTCAAACTTATCACTTGGTTCTCTGTAGACTCTAATGAGTTTGCAAAAACCAGGCCCTGTCAACTCTGAGACACACAAATGAGAAACCAAACCCTCAAACATCAGAAAGAAAAGTCAAAAGTTAAATGAATAGTCCAACTCCTTCCAGGAACAAGTTTAAGGGTTGGTCACTTTAGCTGGATGAACTGGTGGTGAAGGAGCAGCTATAGGAAGTGCCCACATGCTCTTTCTAGCTCACTGAGGAGGACACTTGTGTGCCACATCAGCTCTCCATGTAGGCTAATTAGAAACCAGACCTTCAATCAGCACTTGAAAAAAACCAGCACTCTAATCTTTTCCATGGAGAATCTGACAGCTGGGCTTTGTTGCTTCTTTTTACCAAACCAGTAATAAGAGCCAGGGGGAGTATTTCTCTGCCTGATTAAAATTGCTCCTTCCTTCTCAGAAACCCAAGGGACTGGGAAATGCCAGGCCCCATCAGTTTTTGAGAGATGGGTGAGTTAAGAGCCAGTCTCTTGGTCAGAGGTCATGAAAACTGAGATAGTAGGTGTGTAGCCCAACTATTTTTTGCTCCACACACACACACACACACAAGCTGGAAGTTGAGGATTATCTCCTGATTTTATGTCATTGGGGTGGGGTTTCTGATGAGAGAGTCTCAGCTTTTCTTACTTACTTTAATCTCAGCTTTTCCTACATTCAATTTGGGTACTTTCTCAATTACATGTTGTATGGGACTATAACTGCTTTCTGGATTTCTATCAGATGGGAATTAATACATGTACAGCTGGTTACTCATAGTGTCCATGGGTGGAAGGTTGGAGGCTTCTGCCATCCTGCTGACTCTACCTAGAGAAGATCATTTTTATTCAGGTTTTTTTTTTTTTTTTTTTTTTTTGGTGGACTCATCTGTTTGGAACAGCTCTTCAACTGATCTTATTGTAAAGAATACTAAAAAATGGAGCTGACTCAAAAATTAACTGCAATTTGTACACTTGTTTAGATTGGAAAAAATGATCTCTTTAACATCAGAATTGAGAGCACCTAGTGTGCTTCTTTTCTTAATGAAGTGTATATAACTAAGGGAAACTGAGGGGATGGTTTAATGTAGAAATTTTATTTCCTTTAATGGCAGCTTCTATTATCATCTCAGTAGATGCAGAAAAATCATTTGACAAAATTTAGTATCCTTTCATGATAAAAATGTCAACAAAATGGATATTGAGGGAATGTGCATCAACATAATAAATACCATATAGGACAGGTCCAAAGCTAACATTACACTCAACAGTGGAAACCTAAAAGCTTTTCTTCTAAGATCAGGAACAAGATATGAATGCCCACTCTTGCCAGTATTATTTAAGATAAAATTGAAAGTTCTAAAGATAGCATTTAGAAACCGTATGCTTAGCTGAAAGGGAAGAAAAGACATTATGAATATGACTATGAAAGATGTTTGGACTGGGGAGAGAATAGATTTTATTGAGGAGAGAGGATGGGACTAGTTTACAAAAGGGATTTCCCAGGTGGCTCAATGGTAGAAGAATCCACCTACTAATGTAGGGTATGTGGGTTCAATATCTGGATCAGGAAGATTCCCCTAGAGGAGGAAATGGCAACCCACTCCAGTATTCTTGCCTAGAANATGGGACTAGTTTACAAAAGGGATTTCCCAGGTGGCTCAATGGTAGAAGAATCCACCTGCTAATGTAGGGTATGTGGGTTCAATATCTGGATCAGGAAGATTCCCCTAGAGGAGGAAATGGCAACCCACTCCAGTATTCTTGCCTAGAAAATTTCATGAGCAGAGGAGCCAGATGGGCTATAGTCCATAGGGTTGCAAAGGATCAGACATGACTGAGCACACACACACACACACACACACACACATACACACACAGAGCTCATGAGATCCTATAAGTTGAGTCACTATATCATTGTCTAACAGAGAAAGTTATGAGTAAAAATTCCTATTGATAATGTCCAGATAATAAGCAAAAAAAAAAATCTGTTCTTACAAACTTTGAAATTTCTTTGGGAAACAAGGCTTTCAAATGGAAACTTTAGAACAAACTTGAAATATATCAAATTTGTAAGTTTTGTCTTTTCTTAAAATTCAGAGAAAAAAATGTGCTTCAGTAAGATTTTTAAGTACCTTGATTTTAAAGGTAGCTATTAGATTCCTCAGTATTCAGCTTCAGTTCTTTACTTTGGTTGAAACAAACACAAAGAAATTTTGTTAGTTCACTTGTATATATAAACAGTTAGGAAAGAGGGAGATGTGGATGCATAGGAGTTGAATGACTTGTTAATTCACAGTATTCTCATTCCAGGCTACTGCAGCATCTTATAGAAACTTTGCTTACTTATGTCACATATACAAGAGATACATTTCAATATACTCTTTTATCAGAGCAGTGTATTTATCCACATTTTCATTAATTGTATTTTGTTTTGTAATTCTATTATATGACCTAGCTTTATGATTTGAATTGTGTTCCAGTATTTATAAAAATGCTTCCATGGACTTTGTATGAGCTACACAATTTATTATTCTAATGTATCTGTGAAAAATTAATAAAGTGTTGGGGAGGTTTATGAGAAAGAAAGGCAGATAGCATGAATGATATCTCATTTTTCTGAAAAAGAATATAACAAGGATNTTTCATTAATTGTATTTTGTTTTGTAATTCTATTATATGACCTAGCTTTATGATTTGAATTGTGTTCCAGTATTTATAAAAATGCTTCCATGGACTTTGTATGAGCTACACAATTTATTATTCTAATGTATCTGAGAAAAATTAATAAAATGTTGGGGAGGTTTATGAGAAAGAAAGGCAGATAGCATGAATGATATCTCATTTTTCTGAAAAAGAATATAACAAGGATGGAAAGTGATACACTGTGAATGCTTTGCAGTAACAAAGATTGTAAGGAAATTGGTATGAACATAACTGACTGCATTCTCATTATACTCTCTGGATTGTAATCTTCTCATCCTCCTTGGAGGCTGCACCCATCCTCCACTGACTGATGAGTCTTCCACGTGTCTCTACTTCAATTTGCTTTAAAAATATTTTTGATACAAATGGTCCATTAGGAAAAGCAAGTAATAAAAATTTCAAAATTGCTGGAGCTCTAATTCTAGTGACTGGTCAAGAAGAGATCTCTTATTTGCTAGTGTGAATGGTTATTAGTTAGTAGTTTAACAGAAGCATTATTTCAATCAAAAACTTTCACTTTTTACTGGGCAAGTAGAATCTATTGGTTGTGGTGTCCACAGCACAAGATTTAGGTCATTGGAAAAATCAAGAAAGAAATGTTTATTAACAATAAGATTCTAGGGACTTCTTTACTGGTCCACATGCTAAGACTCTGCACTCCTAATGCAGGAGGTCTGGGTACAATCACTGATGAGAGAACGAGGTCCCATGTGCCTCATATAAGACCCAGCACAGCCAAATAAATAAATAAATAAATATTTTTTAAAAGAGCAAAAGTTTAAGGAGTTTCTTTAGAACTGCACTGATATTTTATTATAATAATATAGTTCTCTAATGATATTTCAAAAATTTAAATAAAGTTATAAATTTACAGCTGACAATTTTAAGTATTATATAGCAATATATACCATAAGCCAAGTGTAGAATAAGCTTAAAACTTGGTAAAGTGATTTCCTATAAAAAGGCAGGTGGCACAAAGTTTATTATTGAATCCTAGCAATTTAAAAATAGTGTTTTAAAAATTAAACAATAACTTCCTTAACTAATAATAATAAAATGTCATGGAAAATATTATCAAATAACTATGAAAAAGTATAAGCATTACCAAGCTACAAACAATGCTTTTACCTTCTGCTGCTGCTGTTTCTGCTAAGCCTCTTCAGTCATGTCTCATGTCTGACTCTGTGCAACCCCTTAGATGGCAGTCCACCAGGCTCCACCATCCCTGGGATTCTCCAGGCAAGAACAGTGGAGTGGGTTGCCATTTCCTTCTCCAATATGCTTTTACTTGTTATCCCCTATTGTCTTGAGAGCCAAAATTAATGAGATGAGCTTAAATAAATAAAGTAACTAGTACTGTAAATGTAGTCATAAAAATGACTTGAGTTTGAGCAAACTCTGGGAGATGGTGAAGTACAGGGAAGCCTGGCATGCTGCATTCCATGGGGTTGGAGATTCGGATGCAACTGAACACCAACAAGAAGTCACAAAAATAACATCAGTTCAGTTCAGTCGCTCAGTCGTGTCCGACTCTTTGCGACCCCATGAATCGCAGCATGTCAGGCCTCCCTGTCCATCACCATCTTCTGGAGTTCACTCAGACTCATGTCCATTGAGTCCATGATGCCATCCAGCCATCTCATCCTCTTTCATCCCCTTCTCCTCCTGCCCTCAATCCCTTCCAGGATCAGAGTCTTTTCCAATGAGTCAATTCTTCACATGAGGTGGCCAAAGTACTGGAGTTTCAGCTTTAGTAACATTCCTTCCAAAGAAAACCCAAAGCTGACCTCCTTCAGAATGGACTGGTTGCATCTACTTGCAGTCCAAGGGACTCTCAGGAGTCTTCTCCAACACCACAGTTCTAAAGCATCAATTCTTCAGTGCTCAGCTTTCTTCACAGTCCAACTCTCATATCCATACATGACCACAGGAAAAACCATAGCCTTGACTAGGCGGACCTTAGTCAGCAAAGTAATGTCTCTGTTTTTGAATATGCTGTCTAGGTTGGTCATAACTTTTCTTCCAAGGAGTAAGCGTCTTTTAATTTCATGGCTGCAGTCACCATCTGCAGTGATTCTGGAGCCCCCCAAAAATAAAGTCTGACACTTTTTCCACTGTTTCCCTATCTATTTCCCATGAAGTGATGGGACCAGATGCCATGATCTTCGTTTTCTGAATGTTGAGATTTAAGCTAACTTTTTCGCTCTCCTCTTTCACTTTCACCAAGAGGCTTTCTAGTTCCTTTTCCCTTTCTGCCATAAGGGTGGTGTCATCTGCATATCTGAGGTTATTGATATATCTCCCGGCAAAATAACATCAAGGCAACTTAAATTTTAATTCAGAAAATCTGTCAATATTTTAAGGAAAATTAACTGGAGTAGAAATAAGAGTTCAGAGATTTGTCCACATATAAACACAGTGCTAATGTTTTTCCTCAATCTTAACAAAAAATTGAATTCACTCACTCAGGCATCTCCAACTCTTTATGACTCCGTGGACTGCAGCACACCAGGCTTCCCTGTCCATCATCAACTCCTGTAGCTTGTTCAAACTCATGTCCATCAAGTCGGTGATATGTTTCAACCACCTCATCCTCTGTCATCCCCTTCTCCACTCACCTTCAATCTTTCCCAGCACCAGGGTCTTTTCAAATGAGTCAGTTCTCGGCATCAGTTGCCCAAAGTATTGGAGTTTCAGTTTCATCAGTCTTTCCAATGAATACTCAGGACTGATTTCCTTCAGGGTGGACTGGTTGGATCTCCTTGCATTTCAAGGGACTCTCAAAAGTCTTCAACACCACAGTTCAAAAGCATCAATTCTTTGGTGCTCAGATTTCTTTATAGTCCAACTCTCACAACCATACATGACTACTGGAAAAACCATAGCCTTGACTAGATGGACCTTTGAAAGCAAAGTAATGTCTCTGCTTTTTAATATGCTGTCTAGGTTGGTCACAGTTTTTCTTCCAAGAGCAAGCATCTTCTAATTTCATGGCTGTAGTCACCATCTGCAGTGATTTTGAAGCCCCCCAAAATAAAATCTCTCACTGCTTTCACTGTTTACTGAGATGATCAGATTATCTTTCCTGGAATTTTTAAAGGAGAATATGAATGTGATTACATATGGTAACTGAACAACATAGTAAAGACCTAGGTGCTAAGAACTGTTTGAGGGGAAAATTAGGTAAGTTGAATTTGAGGTGGGGGTAGGGAGGAAACAGAGCAATAGGAACAGTAAAACTTAAAACTACACCATGTGGCTTGCAAAAATTAATTATGTAAAGCAAAGTTGCCCAGAATTCCAATGATACTCTCTTCCAGATTCCTATCTTTCCTGAATTTTCCAGTGTATTCCTGTATCTGTTCAATCTATCAAGACTGGATTTTTGTTTATTGTAAGGCAGGCTATGGTTTTTCCTGTGGTTATGTATGAGTATGAGAGTTGGACTGTAAAGAAGGCTAAGTGCTGAAGAATTGATGCTTTTGAACTGTGGTGTTGGAGAAGACTGTTGAGAGTCCCTTGGACTGCAAGGAGATCCAACCAATCTGTTCTGAAGGAGATCAACCCTGGAACTTCTTTGGAAGGAATGATGCTAAAGCTGAAACTCCAGTACTTTGGCCACCTCATGCGAAAAGTTGACTCATTGGAAAAGACTGATGCTGGGAGGGATTGAGGGCAGGAGGAGAAGGGGACGACAGAGGATGAGATGGCTGGATGGCATCATGGACTCAATGGACGTGAGTCTGAGTGAACTCCGGGAGATGGTGATGGACAGGGAGGCCTGGCGTGCTGCAATTCATGGAGTCGCAAAGAGTCGGACACGACTTAGTGACTGAACTGAACTAAACTGAACTGAAGGCTGCTGCTGCTGTTAAGTTGCTACTAAGACATAAATGAAGTAAAGCAATTTAGGGTATACAAATGAGTTCTCTGGGCCAGCTCATTTCAGAGCTACTTAAATTCTCCCTCCACTTACAAATGATTAATAATGACAACCTGTGTGCAAAGAATTGAGTGAAAGAGGTAAACTCTGACCATGTCTTTCATTTAAAAATGAGTCAGTAGATGGAAGATGTCAGTGTAATGTTAGTTGTTGTTGTTGTTGTTGTGTATAGCATTAAATACTAGTAATAAAAAACAAAGGAGTGAAGCTTCATTTGTTTCAATTTGAATGAGCTTTGATATAACAAAGTAATTATTAAAATAATATGAAGTAACCTAAATCCCATAGATTTTGTTGGCAGGGAAGTACTTCAGTGAGGCTTGAATTCAACCTATGTGGAGGAGTAGTTAGACTTTCAAAAAATTTAATAGACCTGCTGCTGCTAAGCTGCTTCAGTCGTGTCCAACTCTGTATGACCCCATAGACGGCATCCCACCAGGCTCCTTCATCTATGGGATGTTTCAGGCAAGAGTGCTGGAGTGGGGTGCCATTGCCTTCTCTGCTAAATAGACCTAGGTATCAATAATTAAACTAATGAAAAATATGTCAAAATGAGTCATCTTCTTATCAGCTCTGTTTAAGGCTAGATTCAGAATTTTAAATCTTCAAACTTGATTTCCTGCTTTCTCTTAAAGAAAAGCATTTAGTCCAACTCTCCTGTCAGATAAGCAGTTGATGGGCTAAATGGATGCAGTGACTCCATCCATACCAGTAGCAGACATGGTGGAGAATTGATTTTATTTATTGGCAAAAACAAAGTCCCTCTTGCATTAACGGTAGACAGATATTTCCAAGAAATAACTCTTTGTTTTTATCTCCTAACTACTGGCTTTCAGGCTCAGTGGTCAAGGATGAAATACACTTGGTAGAAGTCATAGATTTAGTCTGAAAGATAAAGAAACTAATTCAACTTCATTAACATTTTTACTTTAAATGTGAACACACCTAATCTTGAAACTGTAATTAAATGACAAGAAGTGATTATTGATTTTATTGCATTTAAAAACTGTAAACACATTTTAAAAGGCTGTAGTCTGTATGATCACATTGCAGCCTGAGCTTTGCACAGCTAATTAATATCTTAACTTATTTTATTAGCAAGAATACAACAGCCCAGAGGAGCCTTTCATAGAAAAACTGCCACTAAGTTTCCCCAAAGACTTTTCTTACCTGTGAATTATATGTAACACAAGGAAATACTCTAATGTTTTGTTCAGAGTGTACCCTTTTTCATAGTCCTCATTAGATTTTAGGATCATGTATAGGATCTTTTGCAGAGAAGGCAATGGCATACCACTCCAGTACTCTTGCCTGGAAAATCCCATGAACAGAGGAGTGTGGTAGGCTGCAGTCCATGGGGTCGCTAAGAGTCGGACACAACTGAGAGACTTCACTTTCATGCATTGGAGAAGGAAATGGCAACCCACTGCAGTGTTCTTGCCTGGAGAATCCCAGGGACAGGGGAGCCTGGTAGGCTGATGTCTATGGGGTCGCATAGGGTCGGACATGAGTGAAGCAACTTTGCAGCAGCAGCATAGGATTTTTTGAGGTAGGTCACTATTATCTTCATACCTCCACCATAGTTTGGTCCCAGGTAAACTTCAAGGAGGGAACACAGCTCCACCCATAAACAGAAAATTGAATTAAAGATTTACTGAGCATGGCCTTCCCATTCAGAACAAGACCCAGTATACCCCTTAGTCAGTCTATCCCATCAGGAATCTTCATCAAGCCTCTTATCCTTCTCCATCAGAGGGCAGAGAGAATGAAAAAACATAATCACAGAAAACTAACCAATCTAATCTCATGGACCATATCCTTGTCTAAATCAATGAAACTATGAGCCATGCAAAGTGTGGCCACTCAAGAGGAACGGTCATGGTGGAAAGTTCTGACAAAATGTGGTCTGCTGGAGAAGGGAATGGCAAAACACTTCAGTATTCTTGCCTGAGAACCCCATGAGTATGAAATGGCAATAAGATAGGTCACTGAAAGATGAACACCCCAGGTCGATACGTGCCCAATATGCTACTGGAGCTTAGTGGAGAAACAACTCCAGAAAGAATGAAGGGACAAAGCCAAAGCAAAATCAACACCCAGTTGTGATGTGACTGGTGATGGAAGCAAGGTCAGATGCTGTAAAGAGCAATATTGCATAGGAACCTGGAATGTTAGGTCTATTAAAGGCAAATTGGAAGGGGTCAAACAGGAGATGGCAAGAGTGGAAAGTGAGATTTTAGGAAACAGGAAACTAAAATGGACTGGAATGGGTAAATTTAACTCAGATGACCATTATATCTACTACTGTGGGCAAGAATCCCTTAGAAGAAATGGAGTAGCCATCATAGTCAATGAAAGTCCGAAATGTAATACTTGGATGCAGTCTCCAAAATAACAGAATGATCTCTCTTCATTTCCAAGGCAAACCATTCAATATCATGGTAATCCAAGTCTATACCCTGACCAGTAATGCCGAAGAAGCTGAAGTTGAATTGTTCTATGAACAATTAACACCCAAAAAAGATGTCCTTTTCATTACAGGGGACTGGAATGAAAAAGTAGGAAATCAAGAAACACCTGGAGTGACAGGCAAATTTGACCCTGGAGTACAGAATGAAGCAGGGCAAAAGCTAATAGAGTTCTGCCAAAAGAATACACTAGTCATAGCAAACACCCTCTTCCAGTAACACAGGAGAAGACTCTATACATAGACATCACCAGATGGTCAAAACCGAAATCAGATTGATTATATTCTTTGTAGCCAAAGATGGAGAAGATCTTTACAGTCAGCAAGAACAAAATCAGGAGCTGATTGTGGCTCAGATCATGAGCTCCTTATTGCCAAATTCAGACTTAAATTGAAGACAGTAGGTGAACCACTAGACCATTCAGGTATGACCAAAATCAAATCCCTTACGATTATACAGTGGAAGTGAGAAATAGATTTAAGGGACTTGATATGATAGAGTGCCTGATGAACTATGGACAGAGGTTTGTTACATTGTATAGGAGACAAGGATCAATACCATCCCCCCAAAAAAGCTGGAAAA
This sequence comes from Raphicerus campestris, assembly GCA_006410735.1. NCBI lineage: Eukaryota > Metazoa > Chordata > Mammalia > Artiodactyla > Bovidae > Raphicerus > Raphicerus campestris. Next base: position 330,356 of record SJYW01018716.1, on the reverse strand, counting down.
AAGCAAAATAGCTGTCTGAGGAGACCTTACAAAGAGCTGTGAAAAGAAAAGTGAAAAACAAAGGATAAAAGGAACGATATACCCATTTGAATGCAGAGTTCCAAAGAATAGTCTTCCTCAGTGATCAATGCAATGAAATAAGGGAAAACTATAGAATGAGAAAGACTAGAGATCTCTTCAAGAAAATGAGAGACACCAAGGGAATACTTCATGCAAAGATGGGCTCAATAAAGTACAGAAATGTTATGGACCTAACAGAAGCAGAAGATATTAAGAAGAAGTGGCAGGAATACACAGAAGAAATTTACAAAAAAAAAAAAAAAAGGATATTCATGACCTAGATAATCACAATGGTGTGATCACTCACCTAGATCCAAACATCCTGGAATGTAAGCATCACTATGAACAAAACTAGTGGAAGTAATGAAACTCCAGTTGAGCTATTTCAAATCCAAAAAGATGATGCTGTGAAAATGCTGTGCTCAATATGCCAGCAAATTTGGAAAACTTGGATATGGCCATGGGCCTTGAAAAGGTCAGTTTTCATTTGAATCCTTTACTCAAACTATTCCACAATTGCACTCATCTCATACTCTACTAAAGTAATGCTTAAATTCTCCAAACCAGGCTTCAGCAATAGATGAACAGTTAAATTCCAGATGTTCAAGCTGGTTTTAGAAAACGCAGAGGAACCAGAGATCAAATGGCCAGCATCTCCTGGATCATCAGAAAAGCAAGAGGGTTCCAGAAAACATTTACTTCTGCCTTATTGACAGTGAAATGGCAACCCAGTCCAGTGTTATTGCCTGGAGAATCCTAGGGACAGGGGAGCCTGGTGGGCTTCCATCTGTGGGGTCGCACAGAGTTGGACACTACTGAAGTGACTTAGCAGCAGCAGCTTGACTATGCCAAAGATTTGATTGTGTGGATCACAATAAACTGTGGAAAATTCTGAAAGAGATGAGAATACCAGACCACCTGAACTGCCTTTGAGAAATCTGTATTCAGTTCAGGAAGCATCAGTTAGAAATGGACATGGAACAATAGACTGGTTTCAAATCGGAAAAGGAGTACGTCAAGGCTGTATATTGTCACCCTGCTATTTTAACTTATATGCAGAGTACATCATGAGAAACACTGGGCTGGATGAAGCACAAGCTGGAATCAAGACTGCCGGGATAAACATCAATAAGCTCAGATATGCAGAAGCTCAGGAAGCTCAGACTTCCCTGGTAGCTCAGAGGGTAAAGTGTCTGCCTATAATGCAAGAGACCTGGCTTCGATTCCTGGACCGGGAAGATTCCCTGGAGAAGGAAATGACAACCCACCCCGGTGTTCTTGCCTGGAAAATCCCATGGACTGAGGAGCCTGGTAGGCTATAGTCCATGGGGTCGCAAAGAGTCAGACAAGACTGTGCGACTTCACTTTCACTATGCAGATGACACCATCCTTATGGCAGAAAGTGAAGAAGAACTAAAGAGCCTCTTGATGAAAGTAAAAGAGGAGAGTGAAAAAGTTGGCTTAAAGCTCAACATTCAGAACATTAAGATCATGGCATCTGGTCCTATCACTTCATGCAAATAGATGGGGAAACATTGGAAACAGTGGCAGACTTTATTTTTTGTGGCTCCAAATCAATGAAGATGATGATTGCAGCCATGAAATTAAAAGACAGTTACTTCTTGGAAGGAAGATTATAACCAAGCTAGACAGCGTATTAAAAAGCAGAGACATTACTTTGCTTTCAAAGGTCCGTCTAGTCAAGGTTATGGTTTTTCCAGTAGTCATGTATGGTTGTGAGTTTCTTGGTCCATAAAGAAAGCTGAGCACTAGTGAATTGAAGCTTTTGAACTGTGGTGTTGGGGAAGACTCTTGAGAGTTCCTTGTACTGCATGAGTTCCAAGCAGTTCATTCTAAAGGAAGTCAGTCCTGACTATTCAATGGAAGGACTGATGTTGAAACTGAAACTCCAATACTTTGGCCACCTGATGCAAAGAACTGACTCATTTGAAAAGACCCTGATACTTGGAAATATTTAAGATGAGAGGAGAAGGAGATGACAAGATGAGATGTTTTGGAAGGCATCACCGACTCAATGGACATGAGCTTGATTAAACTCTGGGAGTATGTGACGGACAGGGAGGCCTGGCATGCTGCAGCCCATGGGGTTGCAAAGATTTAGACAGGACTGAGCAAGTGAACTGTACTGAACATGTAATTTTACAGTGAGATTTTTCAGTTGTGAGCCATAGATTCAAATTATGAAACATTGTTTTAGAAGTCTCTTCCAAAAAATAAAATTATTAAGATGTATCATGCATATAAATGTATATCACATTGTTTTATAAAGGTAACTTTAAAATCAGTGCTTAAACATTTTACAAGGTTTGTTGAAATCAGTCCTTTGGGTATATTTTCAATATTCATGAAAACAAGTAACATGTAAAACTGCTACAAAAAAAATTTTACAGTAAAATACAGAAAATTTTTATTCTCTTCTATAATTTTGGAATTATTAATGTAAATTAAATATTTAGAGTATAATATGATACAGAATAAATATTTTAAAATTTATATTTGAGTGTGTGTATATATATATACATACATATATATATATATATATTAGGCAAGATATTTAATGGTTTGTTTTTAGACTGTTAATGAGTGAAGAAGTTGACTAAAAGGCTTCCTTGGTGGCTCAGATGGTAAAGAATATGCCTACAGTATAGGAAACTGGGTCAAAGAATTTGACCAAACAGAAATATAGTGAATGAATACAAAATAAATTCATGTTTTATGAAATAAGTATTTATGTATACCATTGAGCTTTATTACCTTTAAATGATCAAAAGACCNGAAGTTGACTAAAAGGCTTCCTTGGTGGCTCAGATGGTAAAGAATATGCCTACAGTATAGGAAACTGGGTCAAAGAATTTGACCAAACAGAAATATAGTGAATGAATACAAAATAAATTCATGTTTTATGAAATAAGTATTTATGTATACCATTGAGCTTTATTACCTTTAAATGATCAAAAGACCTTTAAAGCAAATTATAACCATTCATAAAAGAAGCACAATTGTAGACAAAATGAAGGTGTTCACTTTTGTTAAAAACAGTAAGATTGGAAGCTCTAATATACTACCTAGGTTTGAGAGTTGATTCTACAACTGACCAACACTAGAACTTTGGGAAATAAATGAAACCTTTTAAGGACCTTACAGATGAAAAAAAGTAAGATGTAAATGATGATAATATTTTTCTAACATTAATTCAAAATTTTGCCTTTTTGACTTCTGGTCAACCACTTGTAAAAGAATGAAACTAGAAAACTTTTTAAAACCATACACAAAAGTAAACTAAAAATGAATTAAAGATCTAAATGTAAGACCAGAATCTATAAAAATCTTAGAGGAGAACATAGGCAAAACATTCTCCGACATAAATCACAGCAGGATCCTCTATGACCGACCTCCAAGAATATTGAAAATAAAAGCAAAAATAAACAAATGGGACCTAATTAAAATTAAAAGCTTCTGCACAACAAAAGAAACTATAAGCAACACGAAAAGACAGCCTTCAGAATGGNCCAGCTCAGCATTTCTCATGATGTACTCTGCATAGAAGTTAAATAAGCAGGGTGACAATATACAGCCTTGACGTACTCCTTTTCCAATTTGGAACCAGTCTGTTGTTCCATGTCCGGTTCTAACTGTTGCTTCCTGACCTGCATATAGGTTTCTCAAGAGGCAGGTCAGGTGGTCTGGTTTACTCAGCCATTAAGAAGAATATATTTGAATCAGTTCTAATGAGGTGCATAAAACTAGAGCTGATTATACAGAGTGAAGTAAGCCAGGAAAGAAAACACCAATACAGTCTACTAACATATATATATGGAATTTAGAAAGATGGTAACAATAACATTTTATGTGAGACAGCAAGAGACACAGATGCATAGAACAGTCTTTTGGACTCTGTGGGAGAGGCAGANAGCTTGTGCTTCTCCAGCTCAGCATTTCTCATGATGTACTCTGCATAGAAGTTAAATAAGCAGGGTGACAATATACAGCCTTGACGTACTCCTTTTCCAATTTGGAACCAGTCTGTTGTTCCATGTCCGGTTCTAACTGTTGCTTCCTGACCTGCATATAGGTTTCTCAAGAGGCAGGTCAGGTGGTCTGGTTTACTCAGCCATTAAGAAGAATATATTTGAATCAGTTCTAATGAGGTGCATAAAACTAGAGCTGATTATACAGAGTGAAGTAAGCCAGGAAAGAAAACACCAATACAGTCTACTAACATATATATATGGAATTTAGAAAGATGGTAACAATAACATTTTATGTGAGACAGCAAGAGACACAGATGCATAGAACAGTCTTTTGGACTCTGTGGGAGAGGCAGAGGGTGGGATGATTTAGGAGAATGACAGTGAAACATGTATAATATCATATAAAAAATCAATCACCAGTCCAGGTTCGATGCAGGATACAGGATGCTTTGGTCTAGTGCACTGGGATGACCCAGAGGAATGGTATGGGAAGGGAGGTGGAAGGGAGGTTCAGGATGGGGAACATGTGTACACCTGTGCAGATTCATTTTAATGTATGGCAAAACCAATACAATATTGTAATTAGCCTCCAATTAAAATAAATAAATTTAAATTTAAAAAAAGGACACTGTCAAAAAATTTTTCCTTTTTGACTTTTAGAATCAAAGTAATAACATGTAGATTACCTGAACTATGGTCATTATTATTATTCTTGCAGTTTTTCTTAGGGTATTTATCAAAGTCGTAAGGTAATATTTTTGAAATTTTGTTAGTGTTCTTTAGCATGTTGATTATCATTTCCATTTGTTTCTAAAAAGGGAGGCTTCCCTCGTGGTCCAGTAGTTAACACTTATCCTCACAGTGCAAGGGGCTGTGAGTTCAGTCCCTGGTTGGGGAGCTGAGATCCACATGCCTTGTGGCAAAACAAAAACAAAACAAAACAAAAACATAAAACAGAAATAATATTGTAACAAATTTGATAAACACTGAAAAAATGGTCCATATTAGGAAAAAATCTTAAAGTTTAAGAAAAATAGTAAACGATATTTAGAGGCTATAAGTATTTGATTAACTTGTTCATTTATTAACATATTTATTGCCTACCATGTTGTGCACTTTGCCAGACACAGTTTTGCAACAGACATGCTTTCAAGGAGCTGTTGATTCTAACAAAGGACACAGACAAATAAGAGCATTTTAAATACGATGACCCAGAGAGATGATATGAGGAGGGTGGTGGGAGGGGGGTTCAGGATTGGGAATTCATGTACACCCATGGTGGATTCATGTCAATGTATAGCAAAACCAATACAGTATTGTAAAAAAATAAAATAAAACAACCCCCCCCCAATAACTATCAAGAAAATATTATTTTAGATAAGATTATTTTATACTAGAATATAAGACATGGTTTTATTCCTAAACAAGATTTCTGAGAAATTGCAATTAAAAGATGACAAGAAATGTCACACCAGTAGAAAAACAAAGTTCTTGAGCAACAAGAGCAAATACCTTATTTAGAATAGGTCATTTGTTCTAAGGCATATCAGATGACTGTTATTTAAGAATATAATGTATTGAAGGACTGGGGCATGATATGATAGTTTTGTAAGAAGAACTAGAACTATAGCATTTAGAGATTTATAGGTTATGTAAATAATTTGCATTTATTCTAGATACAAAGGTGAAAATTAAAGGCTTTAAGTGGTGTTCATAATGTGATTTTCTTTGTCATCCTTCTTACTGATAACTGGGTAGGAACAGGGCAAGAATGAAAAGATGGCAATGACTTAGGAGTTACCTTGATACGAAGGTATAATGCTGGCTTAGACAAAGGCAGTGTGGAGAGTGGAGAAAAGTGGATGAATTAGGTATATCATTTGGAGGTAGAATAGAGAAGATCTGATGGATTGATTGTAGTGTATGAGAGGGAGAAATCAAGAAATGCCTTCGAGTAGCTGAGTGTCCTTTATCTATAGTTTGAGTAATGTTAACTTTAACTTTTGAGTTTAACGTTAACTGTGCTGTGTGCACAGCAGTTTGCATATGTTAAAAGCCGAATAACTATAGAAATGCCAAATTATTGCTGATAGTAAAGGAATATCCGCTGAGAAGTATATTGCTTCCTGGGGCTTCCCTGGTGGTGTAGAGGTTAAAAACATCTGCCTGTAGTGCGGGAGTCCTGGGTTAGATCCCTGGGTGGGGAAGATCCCCTGGAGAAGGAAATGGCAATCCACGCCAGTATTCTTGCCTGGAGAATCCCATGGACGGAGGAGTTTGGTGGGCTACAGTCCGCANACATCTGCCTGTAGTGCGTGAGTTCTGGGTTAGATCCCTGGGTGGGGCAGATCCCCTGGAGAAGGAAATGGCAATCCACTCCAGTATTCTTGCCTGGAGAATCCCATGGACGGAGGAGTTTGGTGGGCTACATTCCGCGGGTCGCAAAGAGTCGGACACGACTGAGCGACTTCACTTTCACTTAGAAATCTAAAGAGAACAGTATCCTTCCATTTAAAAGATTCTTGAAATCAAGTGTTCATTTTTATTCCCTCTGAATATTTCCATGATGTTTGGTTGGAAAACTTTTAGACATTACTGGCTTCAGATTCTTTTTCCAAAATGACACCATAATCTGATACTTAACAACTTACAAAAATTTGTATTGTTGCTCAGGAGACTGTGATAGGAAGAACATGTGACAGACAAGGTTGAGGCTTCAAATTAGAAGTGTTTTTAAGGGCAATTAAAGTATTTAATTTATTTCAGTAAGCTTATAAACATTGCATGCTCCTAAGTACTTGAAAACTGTAAAGGTTAGAAAAAAACCCTTTGCATCATTTTAGAAAAGTGCATACTTCCACTCATGATCCCCTTGTCACCTGAATAGCACTCAATGTACTCAAAATTATAGCTATTACAGGAGAAATTGTGAGCTAAATACAAGGAGGTGTATAAACTACACTTACTGCCAACACAGTGCTAAGCACTACCCATCACAGTATGATACCATCAGCGAAAAGACATAGAATCTGTGGCACCTGTGTCCACCTTTGTATTTCTTTCATTTTTTATGTCATGACCATAAATTTAATCTTTCAAGGAAATGTGAGTTGTTTTTCTTCCCCTGTTTGCTGGGTACCTTCTAAATACTCTCTGTGATGAGTTTTTTGTCGAGAGAGCACAATACACAATGTTGTCTAGTAATTCGAGATTGGTCTAGTTATACTAGGTGACAGTCTCCTTTATTAATAGTAGCTTATACAATTAAAAATTAGATCCTAATCTCCAATACTTTGGCCACCTGATGAGAAGAACTGACTCATTTGAAAAGACCCTGATGGTGGAAAGATTGAAAGTGGGAGGAGAAGGGGAGGACAGAGGATGAGATGGTTGGATGGCATCATCAACTCAAAGGAAATGAATTTGGGTAAACTCAGGAAGTTAGTGATGGACANATTTGAAAAGACCCTGATGCTGGAAAGATTGAAAGTGGGAGGAGAAGGGGAGGACAGAGGATGAGATGGTTGGATGGCATCATCAACTCAAAGGAAATGAATTTGGGTAAACTCAGGAAGTTAGTGATGGACAGGGAAGCCTGATGTGCTGCAGTCAGTTCATGGGGTTGCAAAGAGTAGGACATGACTGAGCAACTGAACTGAATTTTCATTTGATCTTTTTACTATCACAGAATAGAACCACATTATCCTTTTCCTTGGATAGAGACTGCAACCCTCCCCCCTACTTTATCCAATACTTTAACAGTGGCAAGAGAAATGAGGATAACATGGTTAAATACAATCTCTGAACATGAAAATGTTAATCCTCAAACTCTTTTTCAAGCAATATTTTAAATTCTCTTTCCCATCAGTGTTTCACCAGAACTGTCAAAAAAGAAGACAACTTTGTTGATTGACCTTCACTTTCATTTTTGTTGTAGATAAATATTATCAGGAAAGTGCCCTGAAGATAGGTGGTTGCAGAGTAAAGCATAAATTGGTCCTCAGGATATATAAATAGAAAAATTGGGCCTTGCAGTCCCAGGGAGTTCACTGAAACTTGAGTAGTTAGTGATCAATAACAGCCATGCATACAAATGTACATGGTTCCAGGAAATGAAACTAGAAAATGTAGACACTTGTGTTTTCCACTAATCTATAGATACTATGTTTTTAAATTCTATCTCAACCTATGCCATATTGAGAACGTGTCTGGATAGTAAATTTCATGAATGCCAAGATCCTCCCTATTTTGTTTAGTAATGTATTCTCAGTAAGTAATATGTTTCACATAAAATAAGTATTTTCTATCTAATCTCAGTCCATAACTGTAGCTTTATTAATTCTCTAATACATGATTATTGTAACTTAACGCTACAACATATAGTTGAATTATCACATTTATAATGTATCCTTGCCTTTCTCACTTCATGATGGAGCCTAAGAATTGAATTCATATTGATCCATTATAGAATATACTAGTTCAGAGTAAATTCTTAGGCATTAGAATATTTTGTTAGCTATAGAACTTGTACATGTAGTTTATGCTTAAATTTCAGGTGTTATATTTTTTAAGAAGGTAATCATAATTTTACTTCTAGCAGTCTCTACGCTAAGTATGAAGAGAAGTGAAATGAAGTGAAGTGACTCAGTCTCGTGTCCGACTCTTTGCGACCCCATGGACTTTAGCCTACCGGGCTCCTCTGTCCATGGGATTTTCCAGGCAAGAATACTGGGGTGGGTTGCCATTTCCTTCTCTAAGCTAAGTATAGATAAGGAAATTGCTAATTGAAAAACTTATCAAAGTGTCTGCTATCTTTTGAGCTCTCCATGGATGCCAGGTATCATCAACAATGGCAATTTAGAATACAAAGAAATCTAGTGCTTAACTTTAGGATTCTTAATATTAAAGATTATGGCACTTTAAACTAATCTTGACAACACGTTATTATGAAGTTCCTGCTGGGTACAGAGCACACTTTTATATGACTATAGATTATCTAACAATTATGCCTTAGAGTCAGAAAATAGGACATAACATGACATTTTAGTCACAGAGAGAGGAGTGAAAAAACAACTGCCACAATGGGATATTTGTATCTGCCTTTTCTGAAGTGCTTTAACAGATTAAATACCTCAGGCTGGAACACTCTTCTGAGACTCTCATGCCACTTCTCATGTTCTGAGAAAGCTCTTCAGAGAAAGTCACCTTGAGTGTTCTTACCAATAACCTACAAATTGCTGTGGTGCAGAGAATTGTGTAGAAGGTTTTTGAATCAGATTTTACTGATGAGCTACCCTTTGTGACCACATACTTTACATGTTACTGACTTGGTTAAAGTATAACTAAGCCTCTGCTTCAATGCCCTCTGAGAAGAACACTGGGGCATGTTTTTCACAGAGATATTTGTGAGGCTAAATTTTAGTGTTGACTTGGGAAATAGCAATTTTCACTTTTGGTGGGTCCTCAACACACAAAAGATTCAATTTACATCACATGAGAAAGAAATATCATGCTGTTTTTGGTGTCTTCATATTATAAGAGATGATTTATAATAGTAAAAATGCAATTTTAAAGAATCATTTGTGTTAAAAAAAAAAGCCAGTTTAACTGGGAAAAGTTACACAGAAATGTGAAATACAATAGAAAATATTCAAGTGGTACATTTAACAATCAACCCTGTTTTCTGGTGTACAATTCTAGAGCACTCTCCTACCACCAAAAAGTTTAAAACTCACCTTAGTAAGTTCATACTTGTTATATTTGTAATCACGTCAACTGATCATGTTTATGGGACTGGTTTAATAAAAATAATAGTGTTTCCTTTTTTTACTGGAAGATATTAATTTAGTAACATTTTTGGTATTTGAGCTATTATTAAGTATATTACATTGGGAATTCAATATGGTTTGTATTGCCATCCCAAATCTTAGTAACATTTAATATTTGCCTTATACTTTAATTTAAATTATTAAAATGCCCAGCCATTATAAATATGTGTTCCTTATAGAAACTGAAGGAGGATATATAAAAATCTAATGATAACTCAGAGAAGGTAAGTTCAATTAAGAGAGACCACTGAGCTCTAATCAAATAGAAGCACTTCTTATTTAATAGTTTGCACATAGATCTGGATCTCAGGAGTTATAAAATGCAATATGATCTCTGATTTTGACTTTTAGTGGTAGGTAATTTTCTCATTCTTTATATCAGCTTGCAGATTCTTAATCTATCAGCTTTGAATTATTTTTATTAAATTAATTTGAGAAAGGAATAGGTATTTTAAATGGTAAGTGCTTATAAATCATTTACAATGTTTTAAACCTAGTTTTGTAATTTACATTTTAATATTCACTTATATATATTTCTAAGTACTGAAACAACCTTATAAGAAAGAGCTGAGAAATATTCTAATTTATTCCTCCTGTAAATGTTCAATTCTGTGCTCCATATATTTAAATTTATCTCAAGCAAAATACTAACTTTTGAAGATTTTTTTCTCAAAACTTCCCTAAAAAAGTGAAATAGCACTGACAGCTATATGTTCAGATTCAAAGAGAGCCCTTACACAGTTATAGGCTAAGTTGGGAATGAATAGATTGAGAGATGAGATTTCAAATTATGCTTTAGATACTGGGATTCCTCAAAATGAGCTTTTCTGTTCTTTGGACACGTTTCTTTGATTACTCATTTTTAATATTTCCTTCAATTTCAAATATTTTGATTAAAATTTTTTTCAGCACAACTAGTAATGTTTCAGTATTTTTTTAGCAAGTTATCCAAAGTAAGAATAAAGATCCTTGTATTGTAAATAAAAAAAAACCCAGTTATTAGTTAGCCCTAAACCTAATAAACTACTAGATATACTTTTAAAATCTTCTAAATATTTACTGAACTCTCTCTTCTGTTTATATTTCAGTATCATTTCATAATTTTGTCAATTTTCTTCTCTTGATGTTCAGTTGTTAAGTTGCATCCAACTCTTTGCGACCCCATGGACTGCAGCACACCTCTCTTCCCTGTCTCCTGGAGCTTGCTCAAGTTTATCTTTCTAGCAGCTCATTTTCAAATTGTAATTTTTGTTGAATGCATTTTGAAGTATTTATTCATTAGTATGTTGAAGATATTCACTGCTTGCAATGGGTTGTATCTGAGGTCTCTTTTTTGAGTAAAAGTTTACTTTAGTAACATCAATTTTGGGAAATGAGAAAACACAGTCACTTACTATTCTTTTGACAAAGTAACCACACGGATGCTTTTTACATAAAAGTTATTTCAATATTATTGAAAATTATATTTCTAGAATTTGATAATAACTCATGTAGTAATCCAGCAGTTGTCTAAGTAATTCTGAAGAACCTGCAAGACCATTTAAATAGCCCCAAACTAGAGTTAGAATCACTGTATTCATTGCCGCACACTCATGGGGGGAAAAAAATCAGTCCACTTAAGGATTTTACCTTTTCATACTATTCATGGGGTTCTCAAGGCAAGAATACTGAAGTGGTTTGCCATTCCCTTCTCCAGTGGACCACGTTTTGTCAGACGTCTCCAGCATGACCTGTCTGTCTTGGGTAGCCCCACAGGGCATGGCTTAGTTTCACTGAGTTAGACAAGGCTATGGTCCATGTGATCCAGATATCCTGGAATGTGAAGTCAAGTGGGCCTTAGGAAGCATCACTACAAACAAAGCTAGTGGGAGTGATGGAATTCCACTTGAGCTATTTCAAATCCTGAGAGATGATATTGTGAAAGTGCTGCACTCAATACCCCAGCAAATTTGGAAAACTCAGCAGCGGCCACAGGACTGGAAAAGGTCAGTTTTCATTCCAATCCCGAAGAAAGGCAATGCCAAAGAGCGCTCAAACTACCGCACAATTGCACTCATCTCACACGCTAGTAAAGTGATGCTTAAAATTCTCCAAACCAGGCTTCAGCAATACGTGAACCGTGAATTTCCAGATGTCCATGCTGGTTTTAGAAAAGGCAGAGGAACCAGAGATCAAATTACCAATATCTGCTGGATCATTGAAAAAGCAAGAGAGTTCCAAAAAAAACATCTATTTCTGCTTTATTGACTATACAAAAGCATTTGACTGTGGGGATCACCACAAACTGTGGAAAATTCTGAAAGAGATGGGTATACCAGACCATCTGTCCTGCCTCTTGAGAAGCCTGTATGCAGGTCAGGAAGAAACAGTTAGAACTGGACATGGAAAAACAGACTGGTTCTAAATCGGAAAAGGAGTAAGTGAAGGCTGTATATTGTCACCCTGCTTATTTAACTTCTATGCAGAGTACATCATGAGAAACTCTGGGCTGGAAGAAGCACAAGCTGGGATCAAGATTGCTGGGAAAAAATCTCAATAACCTCAGATATGCAGATGATACCACCCTTATGGCAGAAAGTGAAGAGGAACTAAAAAGCCTCTTAATGAAAGTGAAAGAGGAGAGTGAAAAAGTTGGCTTAAAGCTCAGCATTCAGGAACTAAGATCATGGCATCCGGTCCCATCACTTCATGACAAATAGATGGGGAAACAGTGTCAGACTTTATTTTTGGGGGCTCAAAAATCACTGCAGATGATGCTTGCAGCCATGAAATTATAAGACACTTACTACTTGGAAGGAAAGTTATAACCAACCTAGATAGCATATTAAAAAGCAGAGACATTACTTTGCCAACAAAGGTCCATCTAGTCAAGGCTATGGTTTTTCCAGTGGTCATGTATGGATGTGAGAGTTGGACTATAAAGAAAGCTGAGTGTCAAATAATTGATGCTTTTGAACTGTGGTGTTGGAGAAGACTCTTGAGAGTCCCTTGCACAGCAAGGAGATCCAACT
>SJYW01018716.1:282610-299129 GCA_006410735.1 Raphicerus campestris | reverse complement strand
AAAAAATAAAGTCTGACACTGTTTCCACTGTTTCCCCATCTATTTCCCATGAAGTGATGGGACCGGATGCCATGATCTTCGTTTTCTGAATGTTGAGCTTTAAGCCAACTTTTTCACTCTCCTCTTTCACTTTCATTAAGAGGCTTTTTATCTCCTCTTCACTTTCTGCCATAAAGGTGGTGTCATCTGCATATCTGAGGTGATTGATATTTCTCCCAGCAATCTTGATTCCAGCTTGTGTTTCTTCCAGCCCAGCATTTCTCATGATGTACTCTGCATATAAGCTAAATAAGTAGGGTGACAACATACAGCCTTGACATACTCCTTTTCCAATTTGGAACCAGTCTGTTGTTCCATGTCCAGTTCTAACTGTTGCTTCCTGACCTGCATATAGGTTTCTCAAGAGGCAGGACAGGTGATCTGGTATGTCCATCTCTTTCAGAATTTTCCACAGTTTATTGTGATCCACACAGCCAAAGGCTTTGGCATAGTCAACAAAACAGAAATATATATATATATATTGTAAACTCTCTTGCTTTTTCAATGATCCCGTGGATGTTGGGAATTTGATCTCTGGTTCCTCTGCCTTTTATAAAACTAGCCTGAACATTTGGAAGTTCACGGTTTACGTATTGCTGAAACCTAGCTTGGAGCATTTTGAGCATTACTTTACTAATGTGTGAGATGAGTAATTTTCAGTTACTCAAATAGTCTATCTGAGTAATTGAATGCCCACCTTTTATGACTCTCTTCTACTACTTACTTTATTGTAGAAACTTTAAATCTATTATAAAAAAGTTGAAAATGTGTATTTTTTTTCTCTGCGAAGTCAAGTGAAAGTCACTTAGTCGTGTCCAATTCTTTGTGACACCATGGACTATATTCTCCAGGCCAGAATATTGGAGTGGGTAGCTGTTCCCTTCTCCAAGGAATCTTCCCAACACAGTAATTCAACCCTAATCTCCCTCAGTGCAGGGGGATTCTTTACCAGCTGAGCCACCAGAGAAGCCCAGCAATTCCTCTCTGTGCATATCCAAAGTTATCCATTGCTCAAGTACCAAAACTAATGCACAAAACTTCTATAAACACTTTATGATTTCTAAACAAAGTGTAAACTGCCCCTCTCTAAAATCCTGTCTTAATTTAATTGTGATACCTACACATTTCAACACTGAAAATTATTTGCTTGGGTTCATACTTACCTTTCTCTGATACATCCTTCCCTTAAGGAGGTTACAATCTATGTATAATTGAACCTTGTAGTGAACATTCAATATATATTGAGAAATAGTGTGTGAATGGACTGAATGACATTTCCAGTCATGATATCACTGTGTAAATGAATGTATTGTTTTGTTACTTCCTCTGAACAAGAAAAGAAAATTTTCTAGTGTTAGAATTGTATTTTCTAGAACCAGCTGTAAACATAGTAGATTTATGCACTGAAGTTACTAGTAAATCCCTTTTAGTATTGATCCTGTTAGAATAGTGAGTGACTGGACAATTTCAATCTTGTAAGGTAGAACATTTAGCAGTGACATGTCAGTAGGACCTGTGCTCTATTAGAAGTAGCAGCAGATTTATTCCAACATTTATCTAGTTTATGCAGAATTGCTAGTCTCTTTTGTCCTGTATATGACAGATTCATGCTTCTCTACATATTTATTTCTAGATGAAGGGAGTTTTGAGTCAATTTTCAGATTGTTAGAGAAGCTGCTGAGTTAACCTGATGAATGTTCTGGGTACTGTAAGACTGTCTAAAATGGATTTTTCTTCCATTAGCATATTTTAAAATGAAAAATGAACCTTTAGAAATAGGCAGGTTCAGAAGTAGCAGATTATGACCGGGCTAGTTAAACAAATCCAATTCCCTTGCAAATAAATGGAATCTTCAAAAATCAACAGTCTGAACTGATTTAAAGTTAACTGGAGTAAAAACAATTGTTCGTATTTATTTGCTGATTATTATATTCTGGATACTACCCTGGGTGGTTTAGCTCACTTAATTTTTGCAACATCCAGAAAGAAAGATAGAACCATTTGGGGATCAGAAAAATAAGGTTCAATATTGTGTGTGCTTACTTTCCCAAAGAGGTCAAAGTGAAAAGGCAGAATTCCAGCCAATATCATAACTAATTCTGTGCTTAATATGGCCTTTTCACTATCTCACAAAGTTTTAAAATAATAATGGTGTGCTTACTTTTACTATAAGTATAATTTTTTGAAGATTTATTTTGATGTAGAATCATTTTTTAGTCTTTATTGAATTTGTTACAAATTGCTTTTATTTTGTGTTTAGATTTTTTGGCTACAAGGTGTATGAAGGCTTAGCTCCCTGACCAGAGATCATCTCATACCCCCTCTATAGGAAGGTGAAGTCTTAACCACTGAACCACCAGGGAAGTCTCACCATAAATATAATTTTGAAACAGTTTTTGGTGGGAATTACAATACATACCTTTGATAGTATAATCCAGTCCTTGATTATATGTAATCTAATAATTTATATTCCATTAAGGAGAAGGCAATTGCACCCCACTTCAGTACTCTTGCCTGGAAAATCACGTGGATGAAGGAGCTTGGTAGGCTGCAGTCCACGGGGTCGTGGAGAGTCAGACATGACTGAGTGACTTCACTTTCACTTTTTACTTTCATGCATTGGAGAAGGAAATGGCAACCCACTCTAGTTTTCTTGCCTGGAGAATCCCAGGGACAGGGGAGCCTGGTGGGCTGCTGTTTTGGGGATCACACAGAGTTAAGTTAAATAGCCTAATAGAAATATCAGCATTATTTCATGGAACGGAACACAAAATATCAATTCTCTAGCTCTTTTCTCTGTGTGCAGTTATATAGGTCATTCCCAGCTTTGTGTTATTAAAGAGAAGTGACATTTCCCCAGGATTGTTTTCCATGACATGGTGCTAACTTCTACTGACTCTTTGGTTTGGTACTGAAGAGACATTCTAATAAAAGAACAACTTTTTTTTTTTTAATTTTTGTAATTATACAAATATCATCAACACTCTTAACCTAAATTTAAAACTCTATTCTTTCCTCCCCTAAAAGCAACCCATAGGAGCTTATCTATTAACGTTAAATATGAAAAAACCCTAAGTGTTAACACAACTGACTTTCTGATGCAAGAATGGCATAAAGGAATATCATCAGTGGTGTGTAAATTGTAGATTACTTTTTTTTTTTTCCAGTTTCATCCAGTGGTTTTGCACTGATCCAGCTGGAACATCCTTTCATTCATTTCCTTTGTTGACAAAGGCTGTGTGATGCAGATAGCTTACAAAGGATAAGGGTAATGAGTGCTCAGGGAACAGGACAAAGCAGGGAGAGATCAAGACTTGACCACTGTATCTCTGGGACACTTCTTAACACTGAAGTTAACTGAGATCATTCTTAAGGTGGTGGGGGGGGGCGGGGGGAAGCCTGCCAGCTGCTTCCAAATGGGAAGTCAGCACCACCTGCTCTCCTACCAGTGAGTCAGTTCTTTCAATTGCCTGCTGATTGAACACTTTATGAGGCATTTTTAAAAAAGAAATTAAGATGTTGGAGGGACAAAACTTTCTGCATAAGAAAACAGTGAATAAGGGTTTATGTTTTGTATCTTTAAAACTACTGAATTTGAGTGGGCTGAGATAACTTCCCAGATCTGGGCAAATGTGTATAAGCATTTAGGAGGGTAATAGAATTTTCATTATATTCTGAAATTGGCTACATTTGCCCTTCTAGAAAACAAAACAAAAATAGTGTTGAGACCCCTTAGCTTCTTTTCAAACCAAGAGAGTGAGGCCCACTATGCTGTTAATAAAGGCATTTTATTATGCAAATACTTCCCCCTCA
Source organism: Raphicerus campestris (assembly GCA_006410735.1). Taxonomy (NCBI): domain Eukaryota; kingdom Metazoa; phylum Chordata; class Mammalia; order Artiodactyla; family Bovidae; genus Raphicerus; species Raphicerus campestris. The sequence continues at coordinate 295,277 of SJYW01018716.1, read as the reverse complement.
CCAAACATTCAAGTAAACATTTCTACAGAACATTGTTCCAAGTGCTGTTTGCTTTCCCACTGACTTTTAAGGATACTTGTAAAACACCGTGTTGGTTTGCATTATTTTCTTTAGAAAAATATTTGAAATTCAATAGCTATTTTAGTATTGTGCTCTTCATTTATTGCATTCCTAAGTGTCTTTCAAAAGCAGTATCTGGAACTTATTTGGCATTTAGAATACTCATGCTTGATCATGAAGTGACAATAAGTTGAGTGAATTTTTTTCCTTTCAAAAATGTTTTCAATAGTTATTGAAAAAAGTTATCAGATTTAGTGAGAAAAATGCAGGAACTGTGGAAATATGAGGCCAGTAAAATGTTCAATAGTATTTTCCCCTAACATTTATTTATTGAAACATATTAAAGGTTAGATGGGAATAAACATGAACAAGATGCAAACTTTACCCTCAAAATATATAGTATAGTAGGAAGGATACAATGTCAATAATAACTATGCAAGATGTTAAGCATTACAAAGAAGGTATAAATAAAATCTTATGAGAGCACAGAAAAGGGTGGGATTATTTTTCAGTAGTGAATAATGAGGCATGTGTCTTATAGTAGGTGTGTGAATAAACAAACCGGTACATCCAGACAATGAAATATTATTCAGCACTCAAGAAATGAGGTATCAAACCGTGAAAAGACATCAAGGAAACTTAAAGGCATATTGCTAAGTGAAAGAAGCCAATCTGAAAGGGCTGCATCCTGTATGATTCCAACCAGATGAGTCTGAAAAGGTAAATCTATAGAGATGATCAACGGTTGCCAAGGGTTAGGGACAGAGGGATGAATAGGTGCACAGAGGAGTTTTAGGAAAGTGAGAATACTCTGTAGGAAAATATAATGATGGGTACATGTCATTATAAATTTGCCTAAAACTAAGAGAAATATAATACCAAGTGTGAATCGTAAGGCAGGCTGTGGTTTGTCTGACCACAATTTGCCAATGTAGGTTCATCATTTGTAACAATATTCCATCCTGGTAGGAGATATTGATTATAGGGAATGCTGTGCTTGTGTGGAGGGCTTCTCAGGTGGCTCAGTGGTAAATAATCCATCTGCCAAGGCAGGAGATGCAGGTTTGAATCTGGAATCAGGAAGATTCCCTGGAGAAGGAAATGGCAACCCACTCCAGTATTCTTGCCTGAGAAATCCCATAGACAAAGAGGCCTGGCAGGCTATAGTTCATGGGGTTGCAAAGAGTTGGACACATCTTTGTGACTAAACAACAACAAATGCATGTGTGGAGGCAAGAGAAATATGGGGAATCTATACTTTTCTCTCAGTTTTTTCTGTGAACTTAAAACTGTCCTAAGTAATATTTTTAAAGTAGTAAATCATGCTTGGGAGGAGAGAGAATTATTGCTTAGCCTGGAAGGTGCAGTATTTTTTCTTAGTGGTTTAAGATAGGCTCCTCAGAAGATCTCTCTGAAACAGAAAAAGCCTACCATAGAAAAATATTGTTATCTCATCAAAATTATTATTTTCTTCACCTAGTNAATTATTGCTTAGCCTGGAAGGTGCAGTATTTTTTCTTAGTGGTTTAAGATAGGCTCCTCAGAAGATCTCTCTGAAACAGAAAAAGCCTACCATAGAAAAATATTGTTATCTCATCAAAATTATTATTTTTTTCACCTAGTCAAAATGAGGGGAAGTCTATCACAGAATGATGGAAAAGGCCATGCTTAGGATGGATTTAAGAAGTATCAAATGTACCTTCGAAATACAGTGATATTGGAATTTGAGACAGAATTAGTTCTATGCAGATAAATGTTTAATTGCTGTCTTTGGTGAAAGAAAGCTGTTTCACACTGATTGCCTTTTTTTTTTTGGTGTAAATATTCCTACCTTGACAGATATCAAGCTATCAGTGAAGATATTATATCACTGAACACGGTGAGGCGGAGGGAATGTACATAATTAGCTCTTCTGTGTGTATTGTGGTCTTCAAGATTCCACTGAACCAAACCCTGAGATTAGACTGTGTGCACACTTAAATTTCACTACTTTGTAGACTGAACTCTGTTCTATGCTTAATACAAATGCATTGAAATTTAAGGACAGGTGAATAATATGACTTTTTAAAGTGGTCAGGTTTTAAGTTGTGATTATGTGATTGGCCTGAAAAATACACAGGTATAAAAGGCCTAAGAATGATACACAGGGATTAGGTATGTATAGTGAGAAAAAGGAAGACATCAAAGATGAATATTCTACTACTCTTATTTAAGTATTCTTATNTAAGTTGTGATTATGTGATTGGCCTGAAAAATACACAGGTATAAAAGGCCTAAGAATGATACACAGGGATTAGGTATGTATAGTGAGAAAAAGGAAGACATCAAAGATGAATATTCTAATACTCTTATTTAAGTATTCTTATGTTAAACTGCCTATATACACAGAATTCATTTTGTTTCCTGGTTCAGTCTGTTCCTGAAAACTGCTTTACATTTTTTCTCAATAACTGCTTCATAAGTCTGTATGACAGTTGGGATTGTGAAGTAGGTATATCAGTTACTGTCACTGAATCTACATTTTTTAGAAACTAGTGAGAGCAGCCAATGCTATCAATAGACAGAATTAAGATTCATCTAGAAAAGGGGGGAAAACTGATATTGACACCATGTATGCTTGTGAGGAATTTATTGAGAATTGTATGGAAAAGCACTTTGTGTCTTACCATGCAAATATGAATACGGTTACAAATATGAATAAGGTAAATAATTATTAGGCAAATAATGGTAATTAGAAATGTTTTCTTGGCTGTGTTGAACGAGCAGGATGGTAAAAGTGAGATTTAATTGCATACTTTTATTCAATTTTATTGCCTGAAAAATCTTTGCAGCATGGAAATTCCTCGTCTCTACTGGAGAGCTAAAAAGTCTGACTCATGGAGCAAAGTATGCCTTCTAAAATCACATAAGTCAATACCAAAGCTTCAGTCAGAATTAGATTGGGTAACTTACATGTCCTGTTTTGCTTTCCACTACAACTTTTTAAATAATAAAGTAAGAGTAAAAGTGGTAAAATGTCTAAATTTTTTTAAAAGCACAATAAATTAAAACTAATAGTCAAGAAGTGCAGCATGGGGTCACTCTTCTAAGCTATATCCTTACAATCTATCACCTCAAGAGCATCATGGTACTTGCTTTGCACTTTCACTTCTACAATTAACCTGTCATAATTTGATAAGTTTCAGCTTATATGAACAATTCCAACCTGATTAGTCTGTTTTGTTTCTTTTATAATTTCTGAATTATTTCATCTATTTTACAAAATTTCCCCTTTATACTCTGCAGGTAGAGGTTGATGTGGCTGTCATATATTCACAGTTTAATATTCTTGTATTTTAATCTGCTGAACACATAATAGGTGCTCAGTAAATAGTTTTGATTAAACTGATTCAGAAAGATCCCTCCACCTTACATTAATAAAATATCTCAGGTTATGACTAAAATCCTAAACACCCTTGGTAATTATAAATTTATTGTAAATACCGATATGTTCTCAGGTGCTTTTTTTTTTTTTTTTTTTTTTGACTTGGCATTTCATTCTTGGTTTAATTCAAGTTTGAAAAAAAAACAAACAGCAATCTCTTTGTTAGTACTTGGGGCTGTAAGATTGGCTTAGATCTCAATTTATTGACTAACTTTGTAAATAAATCATTAAGTAAACAACTAATGTAATTGCTTTTTAAGTCAATCTTTTTCTGACTGTTCTAATATGAAAATTCCTCACTCAAGCAGACTTTTATAAAGTCTATGTCACTTCAGCATGGTGGGGTAGAACACAGGTTCTGGATTCAGACAAATAGATCTGAAATTATTGTGAGTAGGACCCTAAAGAAACATTTTTAATTGATACGAAATAGTCATAATAGTAACTTTTTCTTCAGGACCATTTATTTTAATCTTTTTCTACATCCAAAGCATTGTACGTATGTCAGTGAGCTCTTATAGCTGGATAAAAGATATTAATACAAAACATTTATAATATATAGATTAAAAACAAAATTTTTAATTCTCTTTTCCCAAAGTTAAAGTTTGTTGAAACAGCAAAATTGATATAACATATATAAATATATATAACACAAATAAATTATATATATACATTACATCTTATATATCCTGCAAAGAAAAAAAATCCATGAGAATAATGTTCACTCTATTGCTTTAAAAAATAAATATTAAGTTGGAAGCTCAAAAGCAAAATGTGGTTTTTAACATGGATGATCTTTTCTATACATGTATTATTTCACAATACTCTTTCATTAATAGTTCTGATAATCTTTCCACATTCTTACCCTGAGAAACATGCCAAGAATGAGAGAAAAAGATAAGCCATTGTAGCCAAAATGTGAGAACAACTAAGTGGATTGTAGGGGAATCCAGTCAACCAGAAGGGGGCATTAGCACCAACTTGTTGAGTGCCAGTTGTTTCAGGACGACACTGAACTACAGTACTGACCTAGCATTGACCAAAAGGGAAATGTACATACTGTCAAGAATGTGACTGTAAAATATGAACTTGTAATTTGTGAAAGTTCCCATAATTCCCATTTTTGTCAGCATTCCTCTGAAAGTTGTTGGTTTTGGTCTGCAACTGGATTGTGGTTTTTATCCAGATAGAATGCAGCAACGAACTCAAACAGCAGTGGACAGATAAACGTAGCAGAACAATAATTAGGTGATTTACATGGTACTTTCCATCTGCATTCTCTACTTCAGCTCTGATTATTGGTGCCAGTAATGTCACCATATGTGAGGATTTGGAGGGAGGTTTGCAGAGTCTTGAAGCTTCTGGGAAAATATATTAATGAGCTAAGGGAATAAATAGTTATTGAAAACAAAATATTTTCTTTGTCACTGACAGAATTAAAAAGTGGTGTTTTTTTTTAACTGTTGGGGGTTGACATGTGTTTCTACTCATATATAACTATCTTAAAATATAAAAATTTGCATTCACCTGCCAAATACCTGGCTATGTTATGCCTCAGTGAGGGGTTGGAATGGTGGTAGAGATAAGGGTATGCATGTTGACACAAACTTTCCTAAACCATTAAGTATCACCTGAACTACAGTATAAAATTAAAAAAAAATTAAGGAAAATACTTGATTCATACCCATACCTAGATACTAGCAAGTTTCAAATGAGATGCTTGATAAATAGCCACAGAGGTTGAAAATAGTCATTAAGTTTTAGAAGATTATAGATTGTTGGGGCTTTCTCAATGGCCCAGACAGTAAAGAATCTGCCTGCAAAGTAGGAGACCTGGGATAGATCCCTGAGTCTGGAAGATTCCCTGGAAAAGAGAATGGCTACTTACTCCAATGTTCTTGCCTGGAGAATCCCTTGGACAGAGAAACCTAGTGGGCTACAGTCCATGGGGTTGCAAAGAGTTGGACACAACTGAGCGATTAACACTTTGAAACTGTTGAATAAGATGTTTTATGTGTTTGTTTCTTGACTGCATGAAATAAGTGAAGGGAATAGTTGGAAAATGGGATATTAAATAATTTTAAACATACTCTAACAAACATATTTTCCAGAAGCCCATTGAGAAGTTTTATAACTCTTCTAGAATCTAAGTGGATAAAGATATTTGAAAGAATCAGAATGTTAAAACATGCTACTGTAAACATGGTCATGATTCTACTTATTTCCAAGTTTCTATTTATTCTTTACAACTTAGGGTTTCATTCCCAAAGACCAGTTCTCTCTTGGTATTAAAGTTGTTCTCTGGCAGAAATGTAGTGTTTAGTGGAGCACATTAACATGTCTTTTCTTACTAATCTAGGTCAGTGCTTTAGTGCACGTTGTGTGGAGCCAGGATTCCTGGATTTGAATTTCAGCTTCACAGCTTAATAGCTGTGTGATTTAAGGCAAATTACTTAAACTCCAAGCATTCATTTTCTCTTTGGGGGAAAATAATAAGAAAATACTTACCTCTTCTTTAAGGAATGTGGTGAAGTTTAAAGAATTCAGTTCACTACATGTCTCACAGTAAAAACTAAATAAGTACCATTATTATTATCAAAATACAAAAGTATACAGCCAAACCTGTGAGCGGTTGCTGGCCAAGAATTAAATGGTTTTGTACCATTTAAAAGATACATCAGATCTCTAGGTCTGTTACTCTGCCTGTGAGCTATGGTTGTGACTCATTTGTCTTCTCATCTAGAATCTGATTCTGGTTTTGCCTTTTGCTGAATCATCCTCATCACTGTCTACAAATTTACTAAGCATATCATGGTTTGGGGAATTGTAGTGAAAACTTTAAAGGTCCTATAGAAGAATCATGTTTTAAAATCCTGCTCACATCTTATCCAAGCCTCATCTTATCCCTCAAATTCTGCTCCAAGAAAGGGTTATAAAACCAGCATCACTGGCAATTTTGTCCTTTCCCAGGAAGATACCCCCAGAGAATCAGAATCTCCTCACCATCTTTATAATACAGAGAAATTAAGACTAGATCCATTGTCTACCTTTAAACTTCTATATACTTTACCAATCATTTGCTGCTTCCCCAGCAAAAGAAACTTGCAATGACAGAATTCTTTATAATTGACTAACAGCTATATATAAATTTTCTCCTCTTTTCCCCTCTCCCTTCCTTGTTCTATTTATTTTGATTTATATTCAATTATGTTAGGCAAGTATTTCCCCCCCAAAAAAATCCTCCAACCTGTAACTCATAGACTTCTTATTTGTTAAAGAAACAAACATGAATCAGGACTGGAATTTGTTTTATGAAGAAATTGGGAATGGAGACTTCATTTCATTAAACCATATTTATGAATGTGACACATACTATTTCTGAAATAGAGGGCCCATCTTTATTTAAGACCATGTGTATTATTCAGTAGGTAATAAGTAGATTAGATTTCATAGATTTGAGTATTTCACATTCACATCTTCAAAAGATCTACTTAACATATTCTTATAAGTTGTATTAGCATTGAAACTACCTTCTTAGATCAGTCTCTGTACATAAACCACCTTGTATTCATTAAAAGGAAACACAAATAATTAATCAATTGTCTTAAGTTACCAGGAACATAAATATATTCCCACACATACACAGAAAAAAATCAATTCTTAGCATTCTATACCTTAAGGAAAGATGGATTTGTTAAGAGTTTAAAGATACTGTTGATCAGAATGTGGCTTTTTGATTGCTAGGTACCAGAGATCAAACTGCCAACATCTGCTGGATTATCGAAAAAACAAGAGAGTTGCAGAAAAACATTTATTTCTGCTTTATTGACTATGCCAAAGCCTTTGACTGTGTGGATCACTACAAACTGTGGAAAATTCTTAAGTACCAGAGCACTTGACCTACCTCTTGAGAAATCTGTATGCAAGTCAGGAAGTAACAGAACTAGATATGGAATAACAGACTGGTTCCAAATAGGGAAAAGAGTATGTCAAGGATGTATACTGTCACCATGCTTATTTAACTTATATGTAAAAAGTACATCATGAGAAACACTGGGCTGGATGAAGCACAAGCTGGAATCAAGACTGAAGGGAGAAATATCAATAACCTCAGATACCCAAATGATACCACCCTTATGGCAGAAAGTGAAGAATAACTAAAGAGCCTCTTGATGGAAGTGAAAGAAGAGAGTGAAAAAGTTGGCTTAAAGCTCAAGATTCATAAAAGTAAGATCATGACTTCTGGTCCCATCACTTCATGGCAAATAGATGGGGAAACAGTGGAAACAGTAACAGATTTAATTTTGGAGGTGCTCCAAAATCACTGCAGATGGTGACTGCAGCCATGAAAATAAAAGATGCTTACTCCTTGGAAGAAAAGTTATGGCCAACCTAGATAGCATATTAAAAAGCAGAGACAACAAAGGTCCATCTAGTCAAGGCTATGCTTTTTCCAGTGGTCATGTATAGATGTGAGAGTTGGACTATAAAGAAAGCTGAGCACTGAGTAATTGATGCTTTGGAACTGTGGTGTTGGAGAAGACTCTTGAGAGTCCCTTGGACTGCAAGGAGATCCAACCAGTCCNTAACTAGAGTTTCTATATTTTTGTGTACACAGCATCGCTGAGCCATTAGAAATCCTGTATTATTGTGTCTTTTTTTTTTTCCAATTACCTGAACATCCCCTGGGTCCAAGAAGATGAATAAGTTTTTCTAGAATGCTGACTCTCTTACCCTATTAGAAATGATTCTGCTTGTTGTTTCTACCGCATAAACCTAATTTTATTGGTGTTTATTTAACAACCTCAGACTTCTTTTCAAGTTAATTTTAAAAGCCTTTTAAAGACTATATAAATATAATGAGAAGGTAACTAATGTCTTCCCACTGAAGTTATTCACTCATATACAAAAGTAACATCACTATTATATAAATTTTTCTTGTTTTATTCAAATGATTTTTTCCCCCTTTCCAACACTGAGAGCACCTGTTTACTCACTCCACTGAGAATATTCAAAGAGCAAACACACAAAGAACAATTAAGTGTGTCCTCAAAATTGAAGTATGTGGGATTTAATTTAGTAATAAATATAAAATGTCCTCGACCCCGTGGACTGTAACCTACTAGGCTTCTCTGTCCATGGGATTCTCCAGGCAAGAATACTGGAGTGGATTGCCATTTCCTTCTCCAGGGGATCTTCCCAACCCAGGNAAATTGAAGTATGTGGGATTTAATTTAGTAATAAATATAAAATGTCCTCGACCCCGTGGACTGTAACCTACTAGGCTTCTCTGTCCATGGGATTCTCCAGGCAAGAATACTGGAGTGGATTGCCATTTCCTTCTCCAGGGGATCTTCCCGACCCAGGGATTGAACCCGGGTCTCCCGCATTGGAGGCAGATGCTTTAAACTCTGAACCACCAGGGAAGCTCTCACAGTAGATACTATTATACAATAAATATCATTTGAAGTTATTTGGTTGGACTGTATATGTTACTGTTACACTCATTAACTTTTAATTGGCTTCAATCAGAAGAAAGAAATATGGACAAAATGACTCTCAATAGTATTCCTCCTCAATAATATTCATCAATAGTATTCATCTTTAATCAGTCAGTTGAAGACAGACTGTGACAACTATGGGGATTGAAAAACAGGATGAATACTATTGACAACTATAGGTATCCTTTTTTTTTTCTTAAGTGAAACTTCTTTTCTAAGATTAAATTTTATTAGAATAATTTATTTACAATGTTGTATTAGTTTCTGCTATACATTAAAAGGAATCAGTTATACATACATGTATATCCGCTTCTTTTTAGATTATATTCCCATATATATCATTACAGAGTATTGAATAGAATTTCCTGTGCTATAATATTGGGTTGGTGCAAATGTAATTGCAGTTGCAGACAATGAATTTTAAATCACTATAACTAAACTCAAACATATCTTTATTAATCAGAATAGGAACCATTACAATCAGCACATTTTTGTCAATGCAAAATAAGTATGTTTATTCCCATAGCATAAAAATCCACACTTCAGGATTCAGCAAATTTTGGAAAACATTTTCTGCTTCTCGTTGGTTGTAGATGTATTTTCCCTGCAAAAAGATTTCCAAACACTTCACTGCAGATGGTGACTGCAGCCATGAAATTAAAAGACGCTTACTCCTTGGAAGAAAAGTTATGACCAACCTAGATAGCATATTCAAAAGCAGAGACATTGCCGACTAAGGTCCATCTAGTCAAGACTATGGTTTTTCCTGTGATCATGTAAGGATGTGAGAGTTGGACTGTGAAGAAGGCTGAGCACTGAAGAACTGATGCTTTTAAACTGTGATGTTGGAGAAAACTCTTGAGAGTCTCTTGGACTCCAAGGAGATCCAACCAGTCCATTCTGAAGGAGATCAGCCCTGGGATTTCTTTGGAAGGAATGATGCTAAAGCTGAAACTCCAGTACTTTGGCCACCTCATGTGAAGAGTTGACTCATTGGAAAAGACTCTGATGCTGGGAGGGATTGGGGGCAGAAGGAGAAGGGGACGACAGAGGATGAAATTGCTGGATGGCATCACGGACTGGATGGACGTGAGTTTGAGTGAACTCCGGGAGTTGGTGATGGACAGGGAGGCCTGGCATGCTGCGATTCATGGGGTCACAAAGAGTCGGACACAACTGAGCGACTAAACTGAACTGAACTGAAGAAGTGGAGATCAGTTGCCAAAAGGTCAGATGAATATGGTAGATAAGGCAAAACTTCATAGCCCAATTTGTTCAATGTTTGAAGTGTTGGCTGTACAAAGTGCAATTGGGTGTTGTCATGGAAATGAATTAGACACTTACTGTTGGACAATGGTGGCTGCAGGCATTGCAGTTTTCAGTGCATCTCATCAATTTACTGAACATACTTCTCAGATATAGTGGTTTCACCAGGATTATAAAGCTATAGTGGATCAGACCAGCAGCAGATCACCAAACAGTAGTCATGAGCTTTTGTGTGTTTGTATTAGTATGGTTTTTGGAAGTGTAATGGAGCTTCTTAGTTCAACTAATGAGCTGGCTGTCACTTGTTGTCATATAAAATCACTTTTTTTTTTTTTTTACATATCACAATCCAGTCAAGAAATGGTTCATGTTGTATTAGAATCCATAGAATAAGAGAACAAGTATAAGTGAAGATGACACTTCATAACAATAATTTTTTAAAAAAAATTTTCAGTCAGCTTATGAGGCACCCAGTTATTTTTTCACCTTCCCAGTTTGCTTCAAATGCCAAATGACCACAGAATGGTTGATGTTGAGTTCTTTGGCAATTTCTCATGTGGTTGTAAGTACTCTTGCCTGGAAAATCCCATGGACAGAGGAGGCTGGTAGGCTCTAGTCCATGGAGTCACGAAGAGTTGGACACAACTGAGCAACTTCACTTTCTCTTTTCGCTTCCATGCATTGGAGAAGGAAATGGCAACCCATTCCAGTATTCTTGCCTGGAGAATCCCAGGGACAGAGGAGCCTGGTGGGCTTCCATCTATGGGGTCGCACAGAGTCGGACACGACTGATGTGACCTAGCAGCAGCAGCAGCATGTAGTTGTAAGAGGACTGGCTTCAGTAATTGCTCTCAGTTGGTCATTGTCAACTTCTGATAGCTGGCTATTATATTCATCTTCAAGGTTTGTATCTCCTTTGTAAAACTTCTTGAACTACCACTGCCCTGTACATTGTTAGCAGTTCCTGGGTCAAATGCATTGTTGATGTTGCACATTGCCTCTGATGTTTTATGACACATTAAGAATTCAAATAAGAAAATCACTGAAATTTGCATTTTGTCTAACATAATTTCTATAGTCTAAAATAAATGTAAAGTACAAATCAAGTAATAAGTTATTAGCAAAAAATAAAAATAAAGCGAGAAATACACATTAAAATGATGTATAACATAACTACATCTGTATAAGAATGCATTCCAAATTTAAATGGCAAAATTCAGCAATGCAAAACTGCAATTACTTTTGCACCTATCTAATAGTAGGTTATTATCTGTTGACAGAGAAGGCAGTGGCAACCCACTGCAGTACCTCTTTCCTGGAAAATCCCATGGACAGAGAAGCCTGGTAGGCTGCAGTCCATGGGGTTGCTAAGAATTGGACACGACTGAATGACTTCACTTTCACTTTTCACTTTCCTGCATTGGAAAAGGAAATGGCAACTCACTCCAGTATTCTTGCCTGTGAATTTCAGGGATGGCAGAGCCTGGTGGGCTGCCGTGTATGGAGTCGCATAGAGTTGGACACTACTGAAACGACTTAGCTGCAGTAGCAGCAGCATTATCTATTGTATACATCCATGGTCATGTTCAGTTATGTCTCACTCTTTGTGACCCTTTGGACTGTAGCCCACCAGGTTCTTCTGTCCATGGGATTTTCCAGGCAAGAATACTAGAATGGATTGACATTTTTTCTTTGTATCTATAAGCCTTTTATTTTGACTGTTTTGTCTTTTAGATAAGTGAGGTCATGTGGTATTTGTCTTTGTCTTGCATCTTTCACTTTGCATAACACGTTCTAGATCCATTTGTGATATTGAAAATGGCATGATTTTGTTTCTTTATTGGCTAAGTAATACCTTACTGAAGATATATATGCCACATCTTATATATATATATATATGTTCAATTCAGTTCAGTCGCTCAGTTGTGTCAGACTCTTTACGACCCCATGAATTGCAGCATGCCAGGCCTCCCTGTCCATCACCAACTCCCAGAGTTCACTCAGACTCACGTCCATCGAGTCTGTGATGTCATACAGCCTTCTCATCCTCTGTTGTCCCCTTCTCCTCCTGCCCTCAATCCCTCCCAGCATCAGAGTCTTTTCCAATGAGTCAGCTCTTCGCATGAGGTGGCTAAAGTACTGGAGTTTCAGAGTCTTTTCCAATGAGTCAGCTCTTCGCATGAGGTGGCTAAAGTACTGGAGTTTCAGCTTTAGCATCATTCCTTCCAAAAAAAATCCCAGGGTTGATCTCCTTCAGAATGGACTGGTTGGATCTCCTTGCAGTACAAGGGACTCTCAAGAGTCTTCTCCAACACCACAGTTCAAAATCATCAATTCTTTGGCACTCAGCTTTCTTCACAGTCCAGCTATCATATCCATACATGACTACTGGAAAAACCATAGCCTTGACTATTAA
>SJYW01018716.1:234104-271596 GCA_006410735.1 Raphicerus campestris | reverse complement strand
ACACACACACACCACATCTTATTTATGGAAATTTGGGCTACTTTGACCCACTCCAGTGTTCTTTCCTGGAGAATCCCAGGGATGGGGGAGCCTGGTGGGCTGCTGTCTATGGGGCTGCACAGAGTCAGACGTGACTGAAATGACTTAGCAGCAGTAGCAGTGGCAGCAGCAGGCTACTTTGATATTTTGACTATTGCAAGTATGCTGTAATGAATCCATTAACAATGTGAATTCTATTTAGCTAGATATCAAATAATTGTATATCAGATAAGTTATAATGATAATTTTCAATTTAAGTCATAAAGATAATAGTCAGAATAGCAATACAAATACATTATTTTGCCTCTGTAGACGAAATAATATATATAAATCTATGGCCTTACTATTTTAGACATACATAATACATACAAAAATAAATCTCTCCTAAGGCCACAAAAGTAAGATGTATCAGCAAACCATCTCAGATTTCCTAAAAATTAGATTTATCCAGTTTACTTTTTCTCAGAATTTTCTTTGTTTTTTTGCAAAAATAGGAAAATGTTAAAAATCTATTTCAGGATATCATGTTGATCACATTAGATTGAGTTTATTCAACTTTCTCAGAAGACTTTTTGAAAGTACACCCTCCATTCCCCAATACAATGTTTTATCTTTTAATATGGGATTACTTATGCTATAACTCTGTTAACTCTACTTCCAAAACTACTTCCTTGGTTGACAATGCTGGTATAGAAAATTTATTATGAAACAGATTACATGTGAGGCTTTTCTAGCAGTGCCTAACAACTAAAACAAAAAACAGAATGTTAGAGATGATTTTATGCACATTTTTTTTTCTTGAGTTCTCTTAATTCCTTTCAGAGTCTCTGCTTTACTTTTTTCATTTTCTCCAAAGAAACTTATTAGAATTTGGAACTGAGGGAATTGTCCCATAAATCCCTAAACATAGAAGCAGAAAAAGAAATTTGAAACTAAAAATATTCCATTTTTTCCTCAGTGAAGTCTCCTCTATCTAGTACTTCTGAAAATTGAATATCCCTTGCCTAATATATTTTCATATATTCATTTTCAAATAAGCTGGAGATCATTTTACAAATACTTATATTGGATTGTAGGTTTTCTTCTTCACCTAGCAAACAAAGGGCTTTGTATTGATCCTTTCATTTTCACGTATATGTAGGCTGAATATTATCTACCACATACTATTGTTGGCTCATTTATATTTGCACTAGAAAGTCAAAAGTTACAATAGGTAATCTAAAAGGTCAGTCCATCAAAGATTGTCTAAGGCAAAGTTTAGCATATAGGACTCAAAGATCATGGAACCTCCATGCAGGACCCTCTGTCAAACCATGCTTACTGTCACCATAACGTTGTACTCAATAGGATGGCATTAGAGACTGGAATAGAGTTAATAGAATTGGGAGTATAGTTCAGGATCTAACATACCTGTTGAGTATTCCCAGTAAACCGACAGGCCTATTCGATACCACAATATGACTGTAACACTGTCTTAATTTTGCATGGATTTTAAGTCTCTTTTCTTTGTTTTTAGGAAAATGTCTCTTTTACTAAATGGGTAAGCAAAACTGGATATTGTTTTACTTATTCTTTATGATAGTCTTATGAAGAAGGCAAATGTCAAGGCTAATAATCTTTACCTTCTGAATAGGGCAGGTGTTAAAAGATGCGACTGTTTTTGTCAGTTTGAAAGCTGAAACTAGAATTTCTAATAATACTCATTCATGGTCAGTGCTCTTTCCCTACAGTTGTCTTTTACTTTGGAAGAATGTAAAGATTATAGTCCACACATAATGTGTAATGTTTCACTCTGCATGTATCCAGTTTGCATTTGCCTTCAGAACGATCTCCCTATCTACTGATACTAGTGCTGCCGCTGCTAAGTTGCTTCAGTCGTGTCCGACTCTGTGCAACCCCATAGTCGGAAGTCCACCAGGCTCCTCCATCCCTGGGATTCTCCAGGCAAGAACACTGGAGTGGTCTGCCACTTCCTTCTCCAATGCATCAAAGTGAAAAGTGAAAGTGAAGTCGCTCAGTCGTGCCCAACTCTTAGCAACCCCATGAACTGGAGCCCCACCAGGCTCCTCCGTCCATGGGATTCTAGTGCAACTAATGCTAATTATGGGCTTCCGAGGTGGCTCAGTGGTAAAGAGTCCTCCTGCCAATGCAGGAAACATGGGTTTGATCCTGGGGTTGGGAAGATCTTCTGGAAAAGAAAATGGCAACCCTCTCCCATATTCTTGTCTGGGAAATCCCATGGACAGAGGAGCTTGGCAGGCTATAGTCCATGGGGTCTCAAAAGAGTCAGACACAACTTAGAGACTGAACAACAATGCTAAAAATTGTGTCTCCCAGTTGACCTTCAAAAACATACATACCTTGACAAAATTTTTAAGAACAAATTTATAAGGAATATTTGAAATCATTTATAGATACTGGACTACTTAAACATGTGTTTTAAAATTATATATTACATATTATAGAATATGTAATTATATATTACAAAGTATAAAAGTCAGTTGTTTCTAGAACTGGTTTATATTGTCTCACAGAACATATTATTAAAATTTCAGGACTTTCATAAGTACAAACTGGTTTTATATATACATAGCAAAAATAAAGTAAAAACAAAGTTAATGCATACTGAAAACTTACTGTTTCCTAATTATGTTATGGCACTTTACTTTTCTCTCTGCTCTATACATCTTGTACGTGTATATTTGAAATACTATGTGACATTGTGCTGCCAAGACTCTGTTTTCAAGTACTCTTTCAGTGAAGTCACTTTAATAGCTTGAATTTGGCCACAGTAGGAGGGCTTATATCATTGAAGTTGGCAATTTTCATACACCAGATCTTAATTTATTGTTTTATTCACTGTCTAAACTTGACTCTGTAGATTAGNACCAAGAGAATTGGTGAGATGATGTGGATAAAGAAAAGTGAGAAACAACATAAAATAAGAATTATATGCTTAGAAATATCATACTTTAAGGGTGCATCTAAAAAAGTAGACCTAGCAAATGGAGTTAGTAGAAAGAGGATTCATATAGGAACAAGAGAGAAATGCTATAATGGGAAATAAGGGGATATTCTCAAGGAAAGGAAACAAAGTATTAACTGTAGTGGAAATACCAAATATGTGTAAGTATTTATCATTGGAACAAGCAACAAAGACCATACTGGTGAACTTCACAAGATGATTCAGAGGAGAGATGAGGCCAAGATTGCTTATTTGGAGGAAGGGATATAACAACATGCATATTACTCTTGGTGACATTTTCTTTCACGACTTATGAAAAATGAGAGAAACTTAACAGAAGCTAGTTGGGAACCTAGACAGACAATCTGCTTCTTTGTTTGTTTGAGTATAAGAAATAAGACAAGTTCCAGAAAAGATGGGAGGAACTGGAATCAGATAAAGTGGTAGGACTGGACTGTAAAGTGTCTGCCTATAGTGCAGAAGATCTGGGTTCAATCCCTGGGTCGGAAAGATCCCCTGAGAAGGAAATGGCAACCCACTCGAGTATTCTTGCCTGGAAAATTCCATGGATGGAGGAGTCTGGTGGGCTATAGTCCATGAAGTCACAAAGAGTTGGATACGACTGAGCAACTTCACTTCAGGGGAAAAATGCAAGTGAGAATGAGAGGAGATAGTATTAGGAGTTGTGGAGATAAGAAGCTGAATGATTTCATGCCTTATACATTGAATGGTCTCTGCAAAGCTAGAGATAAACTTCACAGATGGAAAAGGGAGAGTGGCTTTACAGATGCTTTAGGAATAGTGGTGGATGTCTGGAGTGTGTCCCATGAGGAATGGATTTTAGAATTCCAGAAGGAAAGCCCTTCTAGGAGGCTAGGCCTGAGTATGACTGTGGAGAGGTTTGATAAAATGTCTTGTGTATACCCAGTCTTATTATCAACAGAGTAAAATAACTTTTAGGTTATTTAAATAGAATTAAATTTCCTAATGTAATTGTTGAAGCCATCTATGTTAATAAGAATAGTTTATAATATCTGATTGCATAACATGTAGGTAGAGTTCCTATATGCATGTAAGGTTTTGCTTTGTTTTGCTACATGTTCTAAGGAAAAAAAAAACAAAACACCTTTAATAAATAATTTTGCTTTCAACCTAAGTCTTAGCTTATAGTATTTAATAGCATATTTTTTCTCATTTGTATCAACTGAAATGTTTCTACCCTTGAAGCTAATATAACCTTTTAATGTTTTATTAGGTACAACTACTACTTATCTAGCAGTCACTAAGTATCAGACATTGTATTAAACATCTTACAAATAATTCTCATGAAAAAAATCAATCCTCATATAAAGCTTAATAGGTTAACAATTATCATTTTCCTTGAAAAAATGAAAAATGGGATTTTGGAGTGATTAAGACTTTTTACCCAGATAATATAGCTACTGAAATTTGGAGCCAAGATCCAGACTCAGATTTATCAATTCAGAATGTGAGCTCTATAGCATTTGTTATGTGGTTAGAAGAGTTTCTGCTAAGAAGAGACCCTCAGGTTGCTTCTCTAGAAGAAGAGTTTCATGGGAAAGGCAACGATGATATTCTTCCCATGATATTGCCAAGATTAATTACATAAGGGAGTTCTTCAGAGATTTCCTACAGATACTATGAGCTTTTCAAAGGTATTTGAAAAGAGAATCTTTTTAAAGGAGAACTTAGAATAAACTCACAATACAAAGGTTTAGCCTGGAAATATTGAAATAACATGAAGTAAACACAAGCATTATGTAAAGGAAAGGTGTAATGAATTAGTCTCACATGATATTCACAATAAGACACTGCCTGAAATCTTTTTTTTTTTTTTTTTTTTTCTTACTGTGGATAGTATTCCAGCTCATGAATTTCTGGAGAAAAAACAGAATATCTTGGGAATTAAAAGGGAAAGAGGAAATGGCTAATATCTGAGATTGCCATGCTAACAATGATAAATTAAATGGTTTGGGGATTGGTGATTTTATTACAATATGTTCTTATAATTTTTTCCAGTAATTTCACATTTTGATATTTTGATTTAAAATCTTTATTTTTATGTTCAGTTCTGAACTATTAAAATATTGAAAGGAAAATCTAGATGTTATACAATTTCAGAGGTTTATGGAAATATAGCTCTGTATTCTGTTATTCTGTTAAAAGTACCCTCGGACTGCAAGAAGATCCAACCAGTCCATTCTAAAGATCAGCCCTGGGTGTTTTTTGGAAGGAATGATGCTAAAGCTGAAACTCCAGTACTTTGGCCACCTCATGCAAAGAGTTGACTCATTGGAAAAGACTCTGATGCTGGGAGGGATTGGGGGCAGGAGAAGAAGGGGACGACAGAGGATGAGATGGCTGAATGGCATCACCGACTTGATGGACATGAGTTTGAATGAACTCCGGGAGTTGTTGATGGACAGGGAGGCCTGGAGTGCTGCGATTCATGAGGTTGCAAAGAGTCGGACAGGGCTGAGCAATTGAACTGAACTGAAACCTCAGACTAATGTTTTAAATTTTTATTCTTCTAGACCCTGCCACAAAGTATTGCAAATATAGCAAGGATATATATATATATATATATGCACACACATATATATATATATAGGCCCACCCCATCTATTTCTAGTGTTTACAGTGACAGACTGTAAAGATAAATAGCAGAATCCAGAAACGCTCTTGAACTCCCATGCAAGGCACAAAACTTGCTATTACATGAAAGTAGATGCTCTTTACATCTTAGCTAAGTCTTTATTTCACCTGAGAAATAGGTTAACTAAAGCAGAAACATTTATCCTAACCAGACTGAGTTACAGTATTAGCCCATTGACCATCAGCTTCCCCTGTAGTCATGATTGTTGCCACAGAGTGATCTCTGCTAATTAATTTCCTAGTTAGGTCACAAGGGAGCACTTAGGGAAGAGCTGGTATAGTTTTCTCCCTTCTACCCTGAACAGATAAATCAGTGATCATAGGTTATTTTTAAACCTTTGAACAATCATTTTCAGAAGTAATTCCACACTTTAGAAATATTTTATATTTTACTGTATTGCTAGGATTTTTCACTGACAGTAAGACAAAATGCAAAATTACATTTATTTCACTTTTGCAAAAACAGCACAAAATACAAACCTGCCATAGCTGGTTTTGCTTTAGTCTTATCTTTGGGCTAAAAAGAATTTATATGGAAAATACAATTTTCTTCTTCCCTGGAGATAAAGGCAGATGGTATCAAGTATGTTTAGCTCTTCCAGCAACAGTTTTCTATAGCATTAGCAGTAAATCTACCATTTGCAATCTATTGTCTACTTAAATCTATTTAATTTACATTTAACAAGACACCTCTTATTCTTCTGAGTTAATTAAAGGGTTAGTGACTATTAAAAAGATACTAATTGAAATGCAATAAATAAGATAACTGAGTTGGTGTGTAATTAACCAAATTTACATAAGTAATAAACATCGTTTTGCAGTCTTCTGGAATGGCCTTGAACTAATGCTGATAGTCCAATCTTATACAAGAACAAGTATCTAGGCATTTAATTAGCATAAAACTGAATAGTGGTATAAAATTAATTGTATATAAATTTTTAAAGTAACTCCCAAAGAATAATGTAATGGTACTTTATGTGGTCTTTTACCATTCTAGGGATGCTTATTAAATTTTCAACATGTCTTTTCAGGAAGAGAAATATTTCAGATAGAATGCAAACCAAGTTCTTCCCTACCTAGGACTTGTGTTTCTCTACAGCCACCACAGATACTTTTCATGGCCCTAGTTTACCTTGATGGAGAAGGCAATGGCAAGCCACTCCAGTACTCTTGCCTAGAAAATCCCATGGATGGAGGAGCCTGGTAGGCTGCAGTCCATGGGGTTGCTAGGAGCCGGACACGACTGAGCGACTTCACTTTCACTTTTCACTTTGACGCATTGGAGAAGGAAATGGCAACCTACTCCAGTGTTCTTGCCTGGAGAATCCCAGAGTCAGGGGAGCCTGGTGGGCTGCTGTCAATGGGGTAGCACAGAGTCGGACATGACTGAAGCGACAGAAGCAGCAGCAGCAGTTTACCTTGAATATGTCCCTCAGTGCTGTCTTCTACATGTCATGATTCTCAATTTGAGAAATGAAACATTTCTATAGAACTTTCACAGGACAATCCAAACTTTCTCAGAAAATTCAGAGTCCTTCCAACTTCCTAACTTATAATGAGCCTATATGTTTAAGGTACAATTTAATAGAAAATACATAATTTATAATGCTTAATAGTTACAAAAGTAACTGTGTATTTTTTCAGTGTGTGTGAATCTGTCTATAGAATACATTAATACATCATTAAATGGAGGCCTAGAATCTCTATTCTGTGTTACTTGGTGATACAGCATTGCTGGTTCAAGTAAATGGTCATCATATGTTCTAAAACTGAGGACAAATGGAAAAGGGACAGAAAGCCAGCAGTAAATCCAAGGACGTTAGTGTTTAGAGTATAGTTATGGAAAAATATTTTCTGCTCTGATATTATGTATAGTGATGGTTTTCACATGTATTAATATGTCTATGATAAGCAGGTAAACATATTCTCTGAATATGTTGCCTTTAGAATGTTATATTTTGGTAGCTTTTGAGAAGATCAGTCCTGGGCGTTTTTTGGAAGGAACGATGCTAAAGCTGAAACTCCAGTACTTTGACCACCTCATGCAAAGAGTCGACTCATTGAAAAAGACTGATGCTGGGAGGGATTGAGGGCAGGAGGAGAAGGGGACGACAGAGGATGAGATGGCTGGATGGCATCACTGACTCGATGGATGTGAGTTTGAGTGAACTCTGGGAGTTGTTGACGGACAGGGAGGCCTGGAGTGCTGCGATTCATGAGTTTGCA
The DNA here is from genome assembly GCA_006410735.1 of Raphicerus campestris. Classification (NCBI taxonomy): domain Eukaryota; kingdom Metazoa; phylum Chordata; class Mammalia; order Artiodactyla; family Bovidae; genus Raphicerus; species Raphicerus campestris. Next base: position 263,690 of record SJYW01018716.1, on the reverse strand, counting down.
GAGTCGGACACGACTGATCAACTGAACTGTACTGAACTGACCCATATACATGTTTTCTCCATTTAAATAGTTTGAGTATCTTCGTTTGCTTTATTTGAAAGAAATATGATTTTTTTCTCTGTAAGCTAAGCTTGTCATATAATACTCGTACAGATACAAGACTATGTTGTAATTAATAGAGCACTTGTGTCAAAATTCACAAAGTATTTCTGATTTAATTCTTAGCTTTTTGCTTTTGTGGACTGCTTATTCAATCTCTACTCTCACTGAAAGTTCAAAAAAATGGATTAAAAGCCAGAGAAAAATAATATCTAAGCAGGATGGATTTAGATAGAGTAAAATAGAAACAAACACTGTTATTTTTTCACTGGAAAGTGTCTATTAACTAGCCACTGCTTATCTTGATGGTTTCAACAGTGAAAGTAATTCATCAGAAGTGAATCAGCTAAGAAATTTATTTCTAAAGAATTTACAATNGTTTAAGGTACAATTTAATAGAAAATACATAATTTATAATGCTTAATAGTTACAAAAGTAACTGTGTATTTTTTCAGTGTGTGTGAATCTGTCTATAGAACACATTAATACATCATTAAATGGAGGCCTAGAATCTCTATTCTGTGTTACTTGGTGATACAGCATTGCTGGTTCAAGTAAATGGTCATCATATGTTCTAAAACTGAGGACAAATGGAAAAGGGACAGAAAGCCAGCAGTAAATCCAAGGACGTTAGTGTTTAGAGTATAGTTATGGAAAAATATTTTCTGCTCTGATATTATGTATAGTGATGGTTTTCACATGTATTAATATGTCTATGATAAGCAGGTAAACATATTCTCTGAATATGTTGCCTTTAGAATGTTATATTTTGGTAGCTTTTGAGAAGATCAGTCCTGGGCGTTTTTTGGAAGGAACGATGCTAAAGCTGAAACTCCAGTACTTTGACCACCTCATGCAAAGAGTCGACTCATTGAAAAAGACTGATGCTGGGAGGGATTGAGGGCAGGAGGAGAAGGGGACGACAGAGGATGAGATGGCTGGATGGCATCACTGACTCGATGGATGTGAGTTTGAGTGAACTCTGGGAGTTGTTGACGGACAGGGAGGCCTGGAGTGCTGCGATTCATGAGTTTGCAGAGTCGGACACGACTGATCAACTGAACTGTACTGAACTGACCCATATACATGTTTTCTCCATTTAAATAGTTTGAGTATCTTCGTTTGCTTTATTTGAAAGAAATATGATTTTTTTCTCTGTAAGCTAAGCTTGTCATATAATACTCGTACAGATACAAGACTATGTTGTAATTAATAGAGCACTTGTGTCAAAATTCACAAAGTATTTCTGATTTAATTCTTAGCTTTTTGCTTTTGTGGACTGCTTATTCAATCTCTACTCTCACTGAAAGTTCAAAAAAATGGATTAAAAGCCAGAGAAAAATAATATCTAAGCAGGATGGATTTAGATAGAGTAAAATAGAAACAAACACTGTTATTTTTTCACTGGAAAGTGTCTATTAACTAGCTTAGCCACTGCCTATCTTGATGGTTTCAACAGTGAAAGTAATTCATCAGAAGTGAATCAGCTAAGAAATTTATTTCTAAAGAATTTACAATGTTTTACAAGAACTACTTAAGGAATACTGTATCATATGGTGAATATATGTTTTCAAGTCAGGTTTACACCTGCCAAAGTGATCTGTTACTATCACTGAAACTATAAATTACCCTGTGTTCACCTAAGATATAATGATGTAATTGAGAGAATTATCCACAGCCCTAATATAATACATTAAGTCTTCATACAATAATGTAAAGTGGTAGTTGCTCGATGCAACCCCATGGACTACAGCCTGCCAGGCTCCTCTGTTCATGGAATTTTCCAGGCAAGAATACTGAAGTGGGTTGCCATGCCCTCCTCCAGGGGATCTTCCTGACCCATTGCGGGCAGATGCTTTACAGATGTATTTGATGGCTACAATAGTTTTTAGACCTTTTTGCACAATGNCCTGCCAGGCTCCTCTGTTCATGGAATTTTCCAGGCGAGAATATTGAAGTGGGTTGCCATGCCCTCCTCCAGGGGATCTTCCTGACCCATTGCGGGCAGATGCTTTACAGATGTATTTGATGGCTACAATAGTTTTTAGACCTTTTTGCACAATGTGAGAATAATATGATTATTTTTGGAACTAGTTTCCTTTCTTGTTTGGTTTCTCATCAGCATTTTCTGTGAGGACATGTCTTGCAATGGATAATTATGTGGCAAAAAGCTCTCTTTTCATATTATTGATAAGGGTTGCTTGTACATTTGGATAGTACAAATACATATAAATTTGGAGATGTGAAAAATTAGTCAACATTATTAAAATAATCAGTTGAAAACTTTGAACATGCATGTTATATTTATATATATTTCTTTTTATATAAATATGTTAACTACTGCATCAGTAAATGTGATGGACTCCAGGTAGTTGAACGTTCTCTCTTCATAATCCGTAAACCAAACATCCAAACTATTCTAACTCTCCTCACTGCTTTCCCTCATTAAGAAGCTTGTTTGTACTAAGCCATGATCTCTCAAACTATGCTTCTGTTGCACATAGATGTTCTATTAAATTCACATAAGGAGGATTTTTATAAATTCACTGAGAAGAAAATAAGAGCTAATATTTTCTGAAGTTTAAGTTTTATTAACCCTTTGGCATTTGCAAGGAGAGCTTGCAGTTATTTACATAATAAATAAAAGCATAACAAATACTAACAGAAAAACTGTGAGCCTTTTTAGAACTATAGAGCCTTTTTTTTTTCTTTTTTAAACCAAATGTGATTTGTATTTGCCTTTGTGGAATATAGGCACTTGCTGCTGGTAAAGGTGATTTATATTTTGAATGATAAAATCCAGTATGTCAATATTTCCTAGAGTTCTGGAAAGAATGGTCAGCCCAGGAACACTGAGAATGCTGGCACTAAGCTTTTAATTTAGTATTCTTCAGTTTCATCACTTGACTCACATTTCCTTGCCTCTTCCAGAATGCTGATTTGCATTCTTGCTGTTGAAGTAGAGCAACTAGCTTTTTTTTTTTTTTTTTTTTGTTGACTCTAATGTAACTTTTCTGCCTAAGGAAAAAAATTGTCAGCTTTTCTTCTCACACTCATTTCTCCAGAAAGAAGACTGTCTGAAGATCAGATCTCTGTTCCTGTTGTCCTCTTCCAACACAGAAGACATCTGAGTGTGGGTTGTCTGGGACAGACTGAGTCAAAGACTTCTTTGCAGAAGGGGTCTGAGGGATACTTCAGGAATAGCATCTGTGAGAAGCATCAGAAGGAAGCAGGACTGTAGACAGGGAAGAGAATTGCAATACAGTTCCAACCAAGGTGTTAGTATATCCCATATGGATCTCTGGAGTTGGGATGACCCATCAGAAAAGTTATGTTTTCTCAACTTGATATATAGGAAATGCAAAATCTAAGAAAAGAAAAATTCAAATATTATAGATAATCTCATATTATATTGAATTATAAGTATCGTATTTAAATAACAAGAATTATTGTTTTCTACATAAGAAATGCTTAGTTAGAAGCAGAACTAGGCAAAGCCATTTTAGTGTTAACAGTTATTTTTCAATTGCTCAGTTGTGTCTGACACTTTGCAACCCACCAGGACTGCAGCACACCAGGCTCCCCTGTCCTTCACCATCTCCTGGAGCTTGCTCAAACTCATGTCCATTGAGTCAGTGATACCATTAAACCATCTTGTCCTCTGTCATCCCCTTCTCCTCCCTTCTTTCCCAGAATCAGGGTCTTTTCCAACCAGCCAGCTCTTGCATCAGGTGGCCAAAGTATTGGAATTTCAGCTTCAAAATCAGTCCTTCCAATGAATATTCAGGACTTATTTCTTTTAGGATTGACTGATTTGATCTCCTTGCTGTCCAAGGGACTCTCAAGAGTCTTTCCCAACAATACAGTTCAAAAGCGTCATTTCTTCAACGCTCAGCCTTCTCAATAGGATCTGTAAATCATTGAATTTGATCCTGGGGATTATATAAGACCTATTATGTAAATCAAATGGTATTATAGTTTTCATTTAAATTTGTTTTGACTATACTCTAGTTAGCTAGAATCTACCATCAGTGTTTCTTTTAGGATCTATTATAAAGTGAGGGCTTCACAGGTGGCTCAGTGGTAAAGAATCCACCTGACAAGCAGTAGACATGAGTTTAGTCTAAGGGTCAGGAAGATCCTCTGGAGAAAGAAATGCAACCCACTCCAGTATTCTTGCATGGGAAACCCCAGGCAAGATGAGGAGATCCATGGTTAGAGGAGCCTGGTGGGCTACTGTCTATGGGGTTGCAAAGAGTTGGACATGACTTAGTGACTAAACAGTTTTGAAGTGGGGAAATCTTAGGATATGACCGAATAATTTTTTGAGCATAACTGATTTGTACCATATTAATTTCCTCTTCCTGCACCCTATAATGAAGTAAGATTTGTACATCAAGAAGAGAATAGCAGATTCCATCATTTGTAATAAAATAAACCTGGTGTAGATTAGTTACTAAAATGAATGTAAACCCTAAAGATCCATGTGCTTTAATTTCTGCATTTATTCACTCATAAATATATATCACTTACCTTCTTAAACAAAAATATATATTATTCACCTTTTTAATACACATATAGCACTTGGCTTTAGCTAGTCAGCCCCTTGAAAATCTGCTGAACAATTACATTTTGCAGAAAAGTCAGTGGAAATGATGATTAGCAGGTTTATTATTAAAGACCCAACTTAGAGTTATTATTATGTAGATAGTACATAAATTTCATAAATTATATATACTTATGTAACTAAGTAGCAAATAACTTATATTAATATTTGGATGCTAAAAACACTGTATATCTAGAAACACTGATGAACAAATGAGTGTACTAATTTGTAATAGCATCTCATTAATAACCTTGTCCTGGACAAACGTTATTACAAACAAATGTAAACAATTTCAGACAAATGTTAGCAAATTTACAGTTTTAAAATTTCCCCCAAATCAAAACTATTGATGCCTCAGGCTGTTCATTATAATAGGAAGTTGAACAGTTCCATGTTTTCTAGTCATTCTGAATCAGTAACTGAGCAATTTACTGGTGAATACTGAGCTATAACTTCTGAGAGTACCAGTTCTACTGAGCTGTATATCCTATAACTGGAAAAGCCTGGTTCCTTCCAAGTAGAAAAATGCTTCTATGTTACATTTACAATACATTAGCACTGGCTTTTTGGAGAAGGCAATGGCACCCCACTCCAGTACTCTTGCCTGGGAACTCCCATGGATGGAGGAGCCTGGTGGGCTGCAGTCCATGAGGTCGCTAAGAGTCAAACAAGACTGAACCACTTCACTTTCACTTTTCACTTTCATGCATTGCAGAAGGAACTGGCAACCCACTCCAGTATTCTTACCTGGAGAATCCCAGGGATGGGGGAGACTGGTGGGCTGTTTGCTATGGGGTTGCACAGAATCGGACATGATTGAAGTGACTTAGCAGTAGCACTGGTGTTTATGGAATTTAGGAAATTTTATATTATCATATAGTTTATACAGGTTTGTCATCCTCTTATTTCTTTTTATGTGTAACATCAGCTTAGGTGGTACCATATATTTAAGTGCATTTTTAATTATATAGTGGTTGTTACTCTAGTGTTAAGAAAAGGAAAACATAGACAGTATATCTTTTATTTAAAAACAGATCATTATAGGGTATCTCTTACATTTTAGAAGACATTATGAGCTATTTACCTGCCACAAATATCATTTACAAGTGCTCTATTTAACATAAGTGTACTCTGCAGTGGGAACATTTTCACATTCATGAGTTATACATGAGTTTCCTATGAAATATTGAGACTGCCTCTTTCGTCTTCCAGAAGAGGGTGCAACTAGTTTACTCTCCTAGTCACCATCAGGTCTAGAATAACAAACGGAAAGTATTTTTTCCTTTCAAGGGACTATTACTGCAAAACAACTAATTGGAATTTCAATGAATAAAAAGGACCATTGGTTAAGAAAGTATAGTAGAGAAGAAAATATTGATTCCAAATATTACATATACCATGTAAAAAGTACACATAGACAAATTAAGAGATGTTAATAAAAGTTACTCATAGATATGCCTCATCAGTTTACCTTAGCCAAATGTGCCATATCTGAGTTAAGCACTCTGTCATTTAGAGAACCTTGAATCCAAGCTTACCTTAGGATTCTATACCCATGTAAGTGAAAGTGAAAGTCGCTCAATTGTGTCCAACTCTTTGCAACCCCGTGGACTGTATAGCCCATGGAATTCTCCAGGTCAGAATACTGGAGTGGGTAGCCCTTCCCTTCTCCAGGGGATCTTCCCAACCCAGGTATCGAACCCAGGTCTCCCACATTGTGGCCACATTCTTTACCAGCTGAGTCACAAGGGAAGCCCCTATACTCATGAGTAACTTTGTGGAGTATTTATCACAACTGGTAATTATACACGTACACAGTGATTCTAGTAAAATAGAACCATTATACAAAACCTCCAATTGTTATAGCATGCTGTGTCATCATATGGAATATGGTTCTTTTAGACAAAACATCGTTCAAAGAACATAAAAGTTCTTCTGAGTTTGAGCTCAACTCCAATATTCTTGTCTGGAAAATCCCATGGACGGAGGAGCCTGGTAGGCTACAGTCCATAGGGCTGCAAAGAGTTGGATATGACTAAAGCAATTTAGCACAAAAAGAATAATTAAAACTGTAAGGCATCATTCAGTTCAGTTGTTCAGCCGTGTCCAACTCTTTGACCCCATGTCCTACAGCATGCCAGGCATAGGTGGGTAGAATCATATCCTTCTGAGTTTTGCTTAATCTCCTTAAAATTACTATCAGTTAGTCTTGGCCAATCTTTCACCAAAAAAAAAAAAAAAAGGAAAATACATGCTCAAAAACTGAAAATCATTGTAAATTATACACACACTAAAAGATACCCATATATGACTGACTTTTTTCCTAGGTTTGGATTTGAAATAGTTTTGGCATGTTTCACTTGAACAGATTTAGATGCTTTGTAGAAGCAAAATAAAAGATGACAGGTTAATTAAACATTGGAGCTGTGCCAAAACACAGACCCCTCCTTGTCACAGGGTTCAGCAGGTGCTTCCATCCCAAATGTGATATCTCGGTTGTAGGTAAGTTCACAAGCTAATTAGAATCCTGCTGGATGATTGGCTATTCAGTCAGTTCAGTGGGTCAGTCTTGTCTGACTGTTTACGAGCCCATGAACTGTAACACTCCAGGTCTCCCTGTCCATCACCAGCTCCCGGAGTTCACTCAAATTCATGTCCATTAAGTTGGTGATACCATCCAACCATCTCATCCTCTGTCATCCCCTTCTCCTCCTGCCTTCAGTCTTTCCCACCATCAGTGTCTTTTTCAGTGAGTTGGTTCTTAACACCAGGTGGCCAAAGTGTTGGAGTTTCAGCTTCAGCATCAGTCCTTCCAGTGAATATTCCAGACTGATTTCCTTTAGGATGGACTGGTTGGATCTCCTTGCAGTCCAAGGGAATTAAGAGTATTCTCTAACACCACAGTTCAAAAGCATCAATTCTTCAGTGCTCAGCTTTCTTTATAGTCCAACTCTCATATCCTTACATGACTACTGGAAAAACCATAGCTTTGACTAGATGGAACTTTAACTTCCTTGAATAATTCGGTATTCAATGTTTAGGAAAATTAGCATGAGATCACTAGAGTAGTATGTAAATATTTATTAATAAAGTTAGTATTAATCCACATAAGCACTGTGTTGCTTTCAAAATTTCACTTAAATGAACAGAAGTAGAACATAGGGAAAACAAAGATGTAAAAACCTATCCCACAAGAAGCAACCCAAAGTTAAAGAAACCATGATATCCTACCTAAGCTTCTAATGATGTAATTAAAAGGTTTATATGTCATGTAATTAGCTATGTCTGCTGCTGCTGCTGCTGCTAAGTTGATTCAATCGTGTCCGACTCTGTGCAATCCCATAGATGACAGCCCACCAGGCTCCCCCATCCCTGAGATTTTCCAGGCAAGAACACTGGAGTGGGCTGCCATTTCCTCCACTGCATAAAAGTGAAAAGTGAAAGTGAAGTCGCTCCGTCGTGTCCAACCCTCAGTGATCCCATGGACTGCAGCCTACCAGGCTCTTCCATCATGGGATTTTCCAGGTAACAGTATTGGAGTGGGGTGCCATTGCCTTCTCCATAGCTATGTCTAAATAGCATTGATCCCTTGGTGATAGATTTTTTCATAGATGGGATAATCTGAGTTCATGCTTACACTAGAATCTCAGAATTATAGGAACTCCTATAATTCCCTAGTAGTTACTGATTTCCATTCCCTGGGTTGGATTCTGATCTCTGTTACCATTGTCTTTTTCATCTGCTTCTGCAGTCCCAGGTTTCTATTGGACTAAAATCTCCTTGAGGGCTGCTGTCTTTTATGTTAATGCCTATCACTAGAAACTAGAATCAAACAATTATAGAAAAAATCTCCTTAAATATTTAAGAAAAATTAGTAACATATTATTTCAGATTGCATACTCAATTTTTATTTATAATTTATAACAAGTAATAGATTAAATAAATTGAATTTTAAGTACACAATTTACTTTTGTGTCTAGCTCAATTTCGTGGCAAATACATGGGGAAACAGTAGAAACAGTGATAGACTTCATTTTTTTGGGCTCCAAAATCACTGCAGATGGTGACTGAAGCCATGAAATTAAAAGAAGCTTGCTCCTTGGAAGAAACCTAGACAGCGCATTAAAAAGCAGAGACATTACTTTGCCAACAAAGGTCCATCTAGTCAAGGAGATGGTTTTTCCAGTAATCATGTAAGGATATGAGAGTTGGACTATAAAGAAAACTGAGTGCATAAGAATTGATGCTTTTGAACTGTGGTGTTGGAGAAGACTTTTGAGAGTCCCTTGGACTGCAAGGAGATCCAACCAGTCCATCCTAAAGGAAATCAGTCCTGAATATTCATTGGAAGGACTGATGCTGAAGCTGAAACTCCAATACTTTGGCCACCTGGTATGAGGAACTGACTCATTGGAAAATACCCCAATGCTGGGAAAGATTGAAGGCAGGAGAAGAAGGGGATTACAGAGGATGAGATGGTTGGATGGCATCACAACTCAATGGACATGAGTTTATGTAAACTCTGGGAGTTGTTGATGGACAGGGAGGCCTGGCATGCTGCAGTTCATGAGGTCACAAAGAGTCAGACATGACTGAGAGACTGAACTGAACAATATCCTTAAGGGCTTCCAACATACCTTTATTCCTTATATAGAATCTCTTGTATATTCTATATTTCTGTGGATTTTCAGGGATCACACAAACACATACTCTAAACACTTATATTTTCTATAATGTTTTTCTCTTTATTCTGAAGTATACTGATGTCTTATTTCTGCGGACCCAACCCACATGCATATTCAATAATAAGGAATCTGTATTAATAGAGCATGTTAAAAGAATAACAAAAATAAAAAAATAAATCACTCAAAAGTCATTTATACTTACTGTTTCAGTTCTCTCCACTCTAAGGCATATGTATTTCATAGCAAAACTAACCATACCCAATCAAAGAGAGAATTATGACTCTGCTTGGCCCTGTGTTACTAGACAAACATGCCAGGTCTGGGTCCCAAAATGGTGAAATGCCTTCAAGACAACCTGAGAGAAATAACAATTTGGAAAAATGTGTGCTTAGCTTTCATTTGTCCACCTCTGAGTACACTATTAATTTTGTGGTTAAAGAGCTATTGCAAAAAAGAACAGAATGAAGTAATACTCAGCAGGTGCAAGGCAATATGTGCACACTATCAGCATCAGAGAGCCACCTGGGTTCCGTCTAACTCTCGCCAAATCAGTCTTTTATCCAACAACATAAGATGATTCAGACACAGAGAAAAACAGTGCACAGTATTGCAAGTTACTTACTCCTAAGGCAGTGATATACATTAGCTGTTTGGTCTCTGTCTGTCTATTTTTCTCTGTGTGTGTGTGTGTGTATTAACTATTCATCCACCCAGATATATTTATATCTATATGGAAATATATATTTATATATATAAAGATAGTTCTGTATGTCTTCTTCAAAAGTTGAGATGTCCTAAAAAGATGAATGCAGCCCTTTTATTTTACTATTAAGGAAAAATATGTATTGTTCTCTAAGCACAAGCAATCTATAAGTATTTATAGCATGCTCATTAATAGTTTTGAGCATTATAAACAGTGGCTAAACCTAGGTACTTGGTATCAGATTGTCATGACTTTATTTGTTCAACAAATATTCAGATTTTAAGCTCTATCCAAGATAGTTAGTACTGTGTAGTATATGAACTTCAACTGTGTCTCAGTTTCCTCTCATTCATAATTAAAAAACAATAATAGCTCTACTAAACAATGTTGTTAGTAGGATGAAAGTGAAAGTGGCTCAGTTGTGTCCGATTCTTTGTGACCCCGTGGACTATACAGTCTGTGGAATTCTCCAAGCCAGAACACTGGAGTGAGTAGCCTTTCCCTTCTCCAGAATATCGTTCCAACCCAAGTATCAAACCCAGGTCTCCTGCATTGTCAGGAGATTCTTTACCAGTTGAGCCACCAGGGAAGCTCAAGAATACTGGAGTGGGTAGCCTTTCCCTTCTCCAGGGTATCGTCCCAACCCAGGGATCAAACCCAGGTCTGCTGCATTGCAGAGATTCTTTACCAGCTGAGCCACCAGGGAAGCCCAAGAATACTGGGGTGGGTAGCCTATCCCTTCTCCAGGGATCTTCCTTACCCAGGTATCCAACCAGGGTCTCCTCCATTGCATGCAGATTCTTTACCAGCTGAGCTACCAGGGAAGGATAAAATGAGCTAATACAAAGAATGTCCTTAGGAAAAAGTTTGACATTTATTAAACACAGTTTCTGTTAAATTATAGATCCATCCTAAAAACTGTTTAGGTGATTACAGAGATCAGGTCCAAATAAATCCTCTTACATCCCAGTCTAACATTCTGTCCAAACTACATTAGTTTATTAGATACTGTTTGAAAGGAAAAGAGTATTAACTTGGGACTAGGATACTTTTATATGAAAAATATTACTTTGATAGTCACTGACCATTATCTTTGTCAGGGAGGCATGCTTTGCAGTAGGAAAGATAAGCATGAGAATTTGGAAGATTATTGCTTTGCTAATCTTTTTTTTTTTTTTTTTACTTTTCTACTGTCAATAGTGCCTTTATAGCTCAGATCTAGAAAAGGTGCCACTCATCTTCAATATTAACCTCACAAGTGACATTATTGTTTGTAAATTAGAGAATCTGTGAAAAATGGTTGACTACTAATATATAGTTTGCCTAAGTTATACATGAGAAAACATAAGGACACGGATACTACTTATAGTTTCCCAATGAGTACTTTCATCCTTGATAAGAGGTGAGAGACTCAAGTATTTTTTTTTTTTTACTTTCTTTTAATCTGTGTTACTTTCTATTAATTTTATATTGGAGTGGCTTCCCAAATGGCTCAGATGATAAAGACCCTCACTGCAGGAGACCCCAGTTTGATCCCTGGGTTAGGAATATCTCCTGGAGATGAGATTGTCAGCCCAATTCAAGATTTTGGCCTGGAGAGTCCAATGAGCAGAGGAGCCTAGCAGGCTACAGTCTACAGGGTTGCAAAGAGTTGGAGATGACTGACCAGCTAGCACACTAACACATAGTTGATTTATAGATGCTTTAGTTTCAAGTGTATATCAATGTGATTCAGTTACACATGTGTATATATTATATACACATATATGTACATATGGATATACACACATACATATGTGTGTATACTGCTAAATCACTTCAGTCATGTCCAACTCTGTGCAACCCCATAGACGTAAGCCCACCAAGCTCCCCCGCCCCTGGAATTCTCCAAGCAAGAACACTGGAGTGGGTTGCCATTTCCTTCTCCAATATGTACATATATATATATATATATCCATTCTTTTGCATATTCTTTTCTTATATAGGGTATTGGAGAATATTGAGTTGATTTCCCTGTGCAATATAGTTGGTTCTCATTATTTATCTATTATATATATATATATATATTATTGTGTAAATATTAATCCCACACTCCTAACTTATCCCTCCCACTAACCTTTCCTATTTGATAAACATAAGACTGTTTACAAAGTCTATAGATATATTTCCATTTTATGAACAAGTTCATTTGTACTTTATCTTTTAATATTATACATCTAGATGGTATCATATGGCAATTTGTCTTTCTCTGGCTGATTTATGTCACTTAGTATGAAAATCTCAGGTCCATCCATATTGCTGCAAATGACATTATTTCATTCTTTTTGTGGCTGAGTAATATTCCATTGTATATATATGTACTGCATCTTTGTCTATTTCTCTGTCAATAGGCATTTAGATTGCTTCATGTCCTGAGTATTGTAAATAGTGCTGCAATAAATGTTGGGGGTATATATGTCTTTTGGAATTGTGGTTTCCTTCAGGAGTAGGGTTGCTGGTTATTTTGTAGGTATACTTTTAGCCTTTTTACAAACCTCAATACTGTTCTCCATAGTAGCTCTACCAATTTACATTCCAACCAATAATGTACAGGTGGGGGGGCTTCCTTTTTCTCCACACCCTCTCCAGCATTGTTTTTAGACTTTTTGATGATGGTCATTCTGACTGATGTGAGGTGATCCTTCATTGTAGTTTTGATTTGTATTTCTATTAGTGATGTTTAGCAACTTTTCATGTGCTTTTGGCCATCTGTATGCTGTTTTTGGAGAAACTTCTGTTTTTTGGAAATCTTCCACCCATTTTTTGACTGGGTTCTTTAATTTTTACATAGAGTTGCATGAGCTGCTTGTGTATTTTGGGGTTTAATCCTTTGTTATTCACGTTGCAAATATTTTCTCCCATTGCTTGTGTATTTTGGGATTTAATCCTTTGTTATTCACGTTGCAAATATTTTCTCCCATTCTGCGGGTTGTCTTTTCATTTTATTTATGGTTTTCTTTGCTGTGCAAGAGCGTTTGAGTTTAATTAGGTCACATTTCGGTTTTGTTTGTTTGTTTCATTTTCATAACTCTAGGATGTAGAACAAAAAAGACCTTGCTGCGATTTGTGTGAGAGGGTGTTCTGCCTATGTTTTCCTCTGAGCATTTTATATTAACTGGCCTTAAATTTAGGTCTTTAATTCATTTTGAATTCCTCTTTGCATATGGTGTTAGAGTGTGCCCTAATTTCATTCTTTTCAATGTGGCTGTCCAGTTTTCCCAGCACCACATGTTGGAGAGACTTTTTTCAACTGTATATCCTTGTCTCTTTTGTCATAGATTAGGTAACTCTGGATGCTTAGATTTATCTGTGAACTTGGTGTCCTATTCCATTGGCCTGTACTTCTGTTCAGGGTCTAGTACCACAATGTTTTGATGACTGTATTTTACAGTATAGTCTGAAGTCAGGGAGCCTGATTCCTCTAGCTCAGCTCTTCTTTCTTAAGATTGCTTTGGCTATTCATGGTCTTTTGTGTTTCCATACAAATTGGAAATTTTTATTTTAATTCTGTAAAAATTTCCATGTTCCTCCATAGGCTGCTTTATGCTGTGCTCTAGTGCATGTGAAACCTTGTATACACCCTCAAAAAATGAGGTCTCTGTTACCCCCCAGCCCTTTGGAGCTCCAGCATTCAAGCTCTGCTGGCCTTCAAGGCTGAATTTTTGCAGGCATGCTTTATCCTGATACCAAACTCTAAGACTTTTTGGCAGCTATTTTTATGTGGGAACATCCCTGTGTAGTCTGTGTGGGTTTAATTTTGTGTGGTGTGTGTGTGTGTGTGTGTGTGTGTGTGTGTGTGTGTGTGTGTGTTTGTGTGTGTGTGCATGTGCACATGCTAGGGCTGTATTTGGTATGAATGTCTACCACCTCTTTCTGCACAGTATGCTGGCTGTTATCTCATTGACAGGATGTTTGACTGGTGTTGTGATAACCAGAGCCTGCACTGTTTATTGAGCAGGGCCTCCCCTTTGCTCTGTGGTTGCCACTGCCTTGTCAGGAGCTGCGTTTGTTCTTTCATTGTTGATGTAGAAATCCCTACATCTCTTTCTTATCTGTGTTTCTGATCTGTGGTGTGAGGTATGCAGTACTGGAGTGTTCCCACCAGAAGAGAAGCCACTGAGTATTCCTTTCTAAAGCTGTTGTGCATGCATGTTCTGCATGTGCATGTTCTGCATATACGTGCATGCTCTGTTGTGTCACTTTTCACTCATTGTTTTGAGATCACTAGTTACTCTGTTGTTGGCACTGCTCTCAGTCCAACCTTAACTTGGGTATGATGGCAATTGGGCCTGGTGGTGTTTTCACTAGGCAGTGTAGGTCCACTGATGTCAGTTTCTAGGATTGTGCGAATTATGAATCTGGACCCAATGTAGGTGCTATGGGGACAGCTTAGACTCTGACCTAGCCCAACCCCAATGTGCGCATACCCTCAGAGTTCACAGCTGCTAAAGCTATGAACTTTAGCAGGGGTCCTGATCTCAGCTGCAGGAACACTCACCTATCCAGATGTTTCACAAGTGCTGAGTTTACTAAAACAGTTGCAAGGCTTTAATCACAGCAGCAAGAGATATTTCAGCTCTTCTTCCTTAGTTGCACAGCCCCTGGAGCTCAGCTTTGGTATCAGCTCCACCTCTGTTTGTGAGCCACCTTCCTTCCCAGACCAGGTAGGAAGGGGCAAAGGCAGTGGCTGACTCGGGTGTGAGGAGCACTCACTCTAGCAGTGCTTAAGGATAGAGAGGCTCTGCTCTTCGTACATCACTCAACAATGGTGCTCTGCTTCTATAGTGATCTGGACTTCCTTCAGGAGTATTCCTGGTTGTAGAGATCCTCACTCCTTTTTCCTCATGCTGTCTTTGCAGGTCCTCTCCCCAGGTGTCCTCTCCAAATCCCATCTTCTAGTACTCAGCTCCCATCCACTCTAACAGACACTTAGGCTGGAGAGTGCAGAGTTGTGGCACAGAACATCTGTGTAGATCTCACTCTGGCCTGCTTGCCACAGACCTTAGTTGTATCACTTTCCTCTGATAGTCCCTGAACCTCCCCTTTTGTCCCAACTGTCCTCTTCACCTATGAGGGAGCTCCCCAGGTGTGGGGACCTAGCCTCTCCTTCAATTCCTCCAGGGGCACAGATACCATCCGACTTTTTCTTTTATTTTTTTCCCCCTTTTTTCCCTCTTTCATTCACTCAGTTACATGAGGCTTTTTTTCTTGTCCCTTAGATGTCCAAGATCAGAGAAGGCAATGGCACCCCACTCCAGTACTCTTGCCTGGAAAATCCATGGACGGAGGAGCCTGGTAGGCTGCAGTCCATGGGGTCTCTAAGAGTAGGACACGACTGAGCAACTTTACTTTCATTTTTCTCTTTCATGCATTGGAGAAGGAAATGGCAGCCCACTCCAGTGTTCTTGCCTAGAGAATCCCAGGGATGGCAGAGCCTGGCGGGCTGCCGTCTATGGGGTCGCATAGAGTCGGACACAACTGAAGCGACTTAGCAGCAAATGTCCAAGGTCCTCTGCTAGAGTTCAGCAGGTGCGCTGAAAGAACTGTTCAGTTTGCAGATGTACTCTTGGGGTCCCTGTGGGAAGAGATGAACTCCACATGCTCCTACTCTTCTGTCCTGACCCGTTATCTTTTCCTTTCACACTTTACTTCCGTAGTTGTGGAGTGACAGCCAGCATTATCATTTTTTCTATCTGTTTGTAGGAGGAGGAGGTGAAGTTGCTCAGTCATGTCCGACTCTTTGCAACCCCGTGGACTGTAACTTACTAGGCTTCTTCGTCTATGGGATTCTTCGGGCAAGAATACTGGA
Source organism: Raphicerus campestris (assembly GCA_006410735.1). Lineage (NCBI taxonomy): Eukaryota > Metazoa > Chordata > Mammalia > Artiodactyla > Bovidae > Raphicerus > Raphicerus campestris. The sequence continues at coordinate 247,749 of SJYW01018716.1, read as the reverse complement.
GTGGATTGCCATTTCCTTCTCCAGGGGATCTTCCCGACCCAGGGATCGAACCCGGGTCTCCCGCATTGGAGGCAGATGCTTTAACCTCTGAGCCACCAGGGAAGCACAACCCTTATATTGAATTAAAAAGAAAAATAAGCAAGAAATATTTTATAGTTATTTCACTATTATAAACATCTTAAGGGAAACTGGAGATAACAAACATTTCTGTTACTATTCAACTGTTGGAAAGAAAGGTTTAGTTCTTTGGAATATTGGTCTAAGTTTTCTGTGCTGCTGCTAAGTCACTTCAGTCGTGTCCGACTCTGTGCGACCCCAGAGATGGCAGCCCACCAGGCTCCCCCATCCCTGGGATTCTCCAGGCAAGAACGCTGGAGTAGGTTTCCATTTCCTTCTCCAATGCATGAAAGTGAAAAGTGAAAGTGAAGTCGCTCAGTTGTGTCCAACTCTTAGCGACCCCATGGAATGTAGCCCACCAGTCTCCTCCATCCATGGGATTTTCCAGGCAAGAGTACTGGAGTGGGGTGCCATTGCCTTGCTCATTATTCTTTAAAAAAAAAAACAAAACTATGTATTTTCTTTTTAAGAAAAGTGTCAATAAAAATCCCAATCTTAAAGTGGTTGGATTATTGAAGCATTTGATTCAGATAATAGAACAAAGTTTTGTTTTCTGTTTCATCATTAGGTTTCTATCATCAATGAAAATTGATAAATTGGTAATTATAGATGTTGTCTGAGCATATTGCAGCTCCCTTCTTCATTGTACAAACTAAATTGTAGACCATAAATTGAAAGAAACATGTTGAAAATTTAAGAATTTTACCAGAGTAATAATAAACCTTTTATTAATAGCCTAAACTTTCACATCAGTGAGTTTTAAACCAATTTTATTACACAATGTGCTAAAACAGTGAAAATGTTTTAAACTATACTCATCCTTTTTTAGGAGGAAATTTAAAAAAAAAAAGTCTCATTTACAGTTTAATTCTAATCCATTTGACTTGACAAGCTAAATGTGAGAATGTAAATAGAAAACCTGAAGGGAAGAGGAAAAAATCTCTTCAGAGACAGGCTATTTTTCTTGCCACTCTGTTAATATGTCAAGAAGAGGGTCTGAGCAACTTGGGGGCTAGAGTGATTTATACTGACTCATTCATTTTAATTATCCTTCTAAAGTTTTAAACAAACACCACACAAACTCTTTTTGTTTTTCTCTTTTGGTTAATGTACCTCTTCTAAGAACATCTTACTGTAATTAAATGATCAAATTCAGGCTGTGACAATAGAAAAAGCTATAAACCTCTTTTAGTTTTCAGGAAGTACAAAATTATTTCACTTCCTCTGACACCATAACTTTTACTTTTGATTGATGTTTCCTCAAACTTTATATCTAGTTTCTAACATCACCTTAATGTTGAAGAAACAGAAATTGTTGAAAACTGGAGACACTGGAAAAATAAATAAGATGATTTCTTGTTAGGATAATGAGAATCAACTGAGATATTAAAAAAAAATGTTTGGCCATGGAGAAGAGGACAGTTAAGAAAAACTAAAAAAGAAAAAAAAAAGATAATTTATTTTAGCACTACAGAAATTTCCAAATTCAATTTTATTGCTTAGGATAAGCATCTAAATGACAAACAAGTCTTTTATTTTTTAGAAGTTATCCAGTATTAAATCTAATGCTGCCTTTATGTACTTCAAAATATCTTACTTACCTCAAGCAATCATGCTGAATAGAAAAGCACACTGTCATCTGAAACATTTACCTCTTTTACTGAGCTTCCCAAGTATGTACTCATATTTTCCAAAGTAAGTTTAAAAATAACTTATAAAAACAATTTTGTGTTCTATACTACTGTAGTTTCTCTTAGGTATATATGAAATATATATAAATATATATGTTATATATTACATTTCCTCAGTACCTCTCATATTTCCAGATTTTATTTCAAGAGTACACAAATTAATAAAAATATCCATTTAAAAAAGATTCATTTGTATTATTCTTTATTATCTCATATGAGCACAATACTTGGCAAAAATTAGAAGCCTTTTTAGACCTGTATTAAATTTTGCCAACAATGTGAATGCATGCATGCTTAGTAACTTCAGTCACGTCAGACTATTTGTAACTCTATGAATCGCATCCTGCCATGCTCCTCTGTTCATGGGATTTTCCAGGCAAGAATACTGTAGTGGGTTGCTATGTGCTCCCATCAGAGGATCTTCCTGACCCAGGGACCAAAACTGTCTCCTGTATTGCAGGCAGATTCTTTACCCATTGAGCTGCAGCTTTGCCAGTGATAGCATTATACATTTGTTGATATCAACTGTTTAAATTTGGACAGACTTTTTAAAACATAAATTCTAATAAGGCTGAAAGTCTTCAAAAAGTAATAAGCACCTTATATTGCATGGAAAATTCTATTTCTGTATTTTTAAAGGTTGAATGAAATATCCTTTAACTTGTGGCTCAGCTGATAAAGAATCCACCTGCAATGTGGAAACCTGGGTTTGATCCCTGGGTTGGGAAGAACCCCTGGAAAAGGGAAAGGCTACCCACTCCGGTATTCTGGCCTGGAGAATTCCATGGACAAGTCTATGGGGTTGCAAAGAGTCAGACATGACTGAGCAACTTTCACTCACTTACCAAGCTAGGTTTAAAGTCCAGGAAAGTAACAACAATTTAACAATCAATGTCCAAATTGGAGAAGAGTTGCAAAAGGCCTTCAAAGACAGAGGCTAAGGGGAAAAGAGAAGGAGAAGATGAAAAATTAAAATTGCATCTCAACCATCTATTGGACTTTCAGATATTGTACATTGAAATGTGCCATTGCAAACAAAAGGGATATTTATAAGGGTTATGTTATGTTATGACAAAGAGGTCTTAAACTCAGTATGACTGGCAACAAGGCAGATGATGAAAAAGATGTAATAATGACTATACATTGCAAGAACTATTAAAGAGACTTTTTGGTTAATTTACACACCTTGTTTCCATGTTTCTCTTTGTCCACATTGGCTCTAATATGCTGCACTCAACCAAGCACTAGTTTTCTTACCCCTCCTTACCCATATTTTGTGAATCCATTTGAATATTTCATATTCAGTCAAATTTAAACTGAATGGATATTTGTCATTCTGCAGCCCCTGATTTGAAATGTTTAATTATTTTCAAGCCTCTTTTTTTTTCCACTTTAAATTCACCAGTGTTGATGTTGGGACTCCCATGTGTGTATCCTATAATAAAACTAAAAGGAGCTGCTTATTGAGTATTATGCTGCTGAGAAAATTATTTAAGTTACTACGACAAAGTGACAACTGGTAATAATATGACTTCCATGTAGCATAACTGGAATATGAAGATCTACTGCTTGATCTGACATAAGTTCTGAATTGCAGGTCTTATGACAACTTTATTTCTCACTTTAATTAATAAAATTGCAATCTTTTTTTTTTTTTTTTTTCCCTTCAGTCTCCACAGTTTAGTTAGCATTAGGCAGTCCCTCAGGGACTGATTATCCCTGAAAATAGAAAGAAGAGCATCCCTGAGCTTCCAAAGCAGAGAGCCAGATGCAGCCAGTCTTCCCTTTGATCACTTTATTATAATTTGCATCTTTATCCATTCTAATGATTTCTAAAATGAGGATATAGATGTACTTGTTTCCAAGCAAACCTTTTAAATACACCAGTTGAACAACCTCTGCTTTTCTTAGAAAATGTTAATTTAGTTTCAAATCAAGTATTATATTGAGCTCATCTTGATCAGAAGAAAATTTGTCAAACTGGTCTTTAGAAATATATGAATTTGTTTTAAATATGAGTTGAATAAGATTAAAGTTTTTAAATGTATGTATGGAATTCAGCATCTAAGTTTTATTAACCCCCTAAAAATGTCTTAGCATGATTCCTGGAAGCTGTGTATTGTTATTTCACATGGCAAAAGAGTCAAAGGGTCTTTGCAGATGTGAGTTGGGATATGGGAAATTGCCCTGGGTTATCCAGTTGGCTGAATCTAATCATGACTCCTTTAAATTAAAAAAAAAAAATCTTTCCTGGCTGATGTTAGAGTTAGATATGACAATGGACTGAAAGTCCAAGAAATGTGATATTGCTGGCTTTGAAGATGAGGAAAGGAGAAGACAATCTAAGGGATGTTGGTGATCTCTAGAAGTTGGAAAAGGCAAGGAGACATTTCTCACCTAGAACATTCAGGAAAGAACAGCCCTGCAGACATCCTAATATCTGACCAACAGAAATGCAAGACAATAAATTTGTTTAAGCTGATGAGCTTGTGGTAATTTGTTATGATGTCAGTAGAAAACTATATAGTGAATACTTTATATGAGATTTATCAAGTATAAGAAGAAGATACCTGTGAAAATATCTTGTAATCATGAAGATAAAAGATAAGAATGAAACAAGAATTCTTGGAAAGTCAACTGCACAAATAGAGCATGCTACTGGGTTTGTTAGGAGGATTCCACTGCTTAATAGTGCCCTTTAAATGATCTATCATTTATGTACAGAGAATGCTCCTAACAGGACAAATATCTTAAAACCTCAACTCAGGGAAAAAGGATTGACATTGAAGGATCTTAGAAGATGCACCGAATGTGAATAAAAAATTAAAGTAGGTTACCAACCTGATTTTTCTTTCAGTGATATTCTTAGAGTGACAGTGAACAAAATGTCCCTTATTCCAATTAAAAGGAAACTAGAAGAGGTGGATTGGAGCTCATTGTGGTTTTGCTTTTTACAAATTGGGTTTTTGGAACCTGTGAGACACTTGCTCCAGTTTTTTCAAACTCTTCTTTGCTGCGCATGATGAATGTGTAGCACAGTCAAAGAGAAGAAGATGGAAAAATAAAAAACGGATATATTTACTGCAAAATGCTTACCGCAATAAAGTTAGTTAAGGCATCCTTCATCTCAGAAAAAAATCATTCTGTTGTTTTGAAAAGAACATTACAGCTTTACTTTCATAGCAATTTTCAAATTATACAATGCTTTTAACTGTAGTCACCATGCTGTACCTTAAATGATTGGAACTTATTCATCTTATAACTAAAAGTTTGTACTCTGACTGATGAATTCCCAGTTTACTCACTTCTCAGCCCCTCCCTCACAACCACCATTCTACTCTGTTTCTATGAATTAAAAGATTTTAGAACCCACATTCCCCTGGGATCACACAGTATTTTTCACTTGCTGTTTGACATATTTCACTTAATATAATGCCTCCATGTTGTTGCAAATGACACGATTTCCTCTTTTTTTTTTTTTTTTTTGTATGTGGCTGAATACTACTCTATTGTATATATAGACCGCATTTCTTTATCATTCATTTGCTGAAGGACACTTAGGTTTTCATGTCTTCATTACTTTCAATAATGCTGCAGTTAACACAGGAATCATAAGGGATTTGATTTAGGTCATACCTGAATGGTCTAGCAGTTTTCCCTACTTTCTTCAATTTCAGTCTGAATTTGGCAATAAGGAGTTCATGATCTGAACCACAGTCAGCTCCTGGTCTTGTTTTTGTTGATTGTATAGAGCTTCTCCATCTTTGGCTGCATAGAATATAATCAATCTGATTTCGGTGTTGACCATCTGGTGATGTCCATGTGTAGAGTCTTCTCTCGTGTTGTTGGAAGAGGGTGTTTGCTATGACCAGTGCATTTTCTTGGCAAAACTCTATTAGTCTTTGCCCTGCTTCATTCCATATTCCAAGTCCAAATTTGCCTGTTACTCCAGGTGTTTCTTGACTTCCTACTTTTGCATTCCAGTCCCCTATAATGAAAAGGANGCCTTTAGGATAGACTGGTTGGATCTCCTTGCAGCCCAAAGGACTCTCAAGAGTCTTCTCCAACACCACAGTTCAAAAGCATCAGTTCTTCAGCACTCAGCTTTCTTTATAGTCCAACTCTCATATCCATATACAACTACTGGAAAAACCATTGCTTTGACTATATGGACCTTTGTTGGCAAAGTAATATCTCTGCTTTTTAATATGCTGTCTAGGTAGGTCATAGCTTTTCTTCCAAGGAGCAAGCGTCTTTTAATTTCATGGCTGCAGTCACCATCTGCAGTGATTTTGGAGCCCCCCAAAATAAAGTCAGCCACTGTTTCCAGTGTTTCCCCATCTATTTGCCACAAAGTGATGGGACCAGAAGCCATGTTCTTAATTTTCTGAATGTTGAGCTAACTTTTTCACTCTTCTCTTTCACTTTAATCAAAGGCTCTTTAGTTCTTCTTCTCTTTCTCCCATAAAGATGGTGTTATCTGCATAGCTGAGGTTATTGATGTTTCTCCCAGCACTCTTGATTCCAGCTTGTGCTTCCTCCAGTCCAGCATTTCTCATGATGTACTCTGCATATAAGTTAAATAAGCAGGGTGATAATATACAACCTTGACGTACTCTTTTCCTAATTTGGAACCAGTCTGTTGTTCCATATCCAGTTCTAACTGTTGCTTCTTGACCTGCATACAGATTTCTCAGGAGACAGGTCAGGTGGTCTAGTATTTCCCATCTCGAACAATTTTCCAAAGTTTGTTGTGGTCCACACAGTCAAAGGCTTTAGCATAGTCAATGAAGCAGAAGTAGATACTTTTTATGGAACTCTCTTGCTTTTTCAATGATCCAACAGATGTTGGCAATTTGATCTCTGGTTCCTCTGCTTTTTCTAAATTCAGTTTAAATATCTGGAAGTTCTTGGTTCATGTACTGTTGAAGCTTGGCTTGAAGAATTTTGAGCATTACTTTGCTAGCATGTGAGATGAGTGCGATTATGCAGTAGTTTGAACACTCTTTGGCATTGCCTTTGTTTTGGATTGGAATGAAAACTGACCTTTTCCTGTTCTGTGGCCACTGCTGAGTGTTCCAAATTTGCTGGAATATTGAGTGTAGCACTTTCACAGTATCATCTTTTAGAATTTGAAAGAGTTCTACTGGAATTTCATCACCTCCACTAGCTTTGTTCGTAGTGATACTTCCTAAAGCCCACTTGACTTCATATTCCAGGGTGTCTGGCTCTAGGTGAGTGATTATACCATTGTAGTTATCTGGGTCATGAAGATATTTTTTGCGTAGGTTTTCTGTGTATTCTTGACACCATTTCTTAATATCTTCTGCTTCTGTTAGGTCCATACCATTTCTGTCCTTTATTGTGCCCATCTTTGGATAAAATGGTATCTCTCATTTTCTTGAAGAGATCTCTAGTCTTTCCCATTCTATTATTTTCCTCTATTTCTTTGCACTGATCACTGAGGAATGCTTTCTTATCTCTCCTTGCAATTCTTTGGAACTCTGCATTCAGATGGGTATATGTTTCCTTTACTCCTTATTACGTTGACATAAAACATAGGTTTGGTTCCTCTATAATTCCTAATCTGCTAATTCTTAGTCTTGGTTGAGACTTGGTCCTACTAAGATCCTCTAATTATCCACTCCTGTTTTCCTCCTAGAGGGTTCCTCTAGAACCTTCCCCCAGATGTCAGTGGGCACCACCTCTACATTTAAGCTCTTCCAAGGTGCTTTTATTTAAAATAATGTGGTAATATTTAAAGTCTTTACTGAATTTGTTACAATATTGCTTCTGTTTTATTTTTTGGCCAAGAGGCATGCGGGATGACAGCTCTCTGTCCAGGGATCAAACCTGCATCCCTTACATTGGAAGGTGAAGTTTTAATCACTGGACCGCCAGGAAAGTCCTCCCCTTGGTAACATTCAAGACCCTCTCTTTTAGCTTCTGTTACTATTTCCCTTACCGTTATTCTTTTTTTCCCCCATTTTTTATTTACACTTTATTTTATATTGAAGGATAGCCAATTAACAATGCTGTGATGGCTTCAAGTGCACAGCAAAGCAACCCAGCCAAACATATGCATGTATCCATTCTCCCCCTGACTCCCGTCCCATCCAGGTCACCACACAACCCTGAGGAGAGCTCCCTGTGCTATCCAGTAGGTTCTTGCTGGTCATCCACTTTAAGTATAGCGGTGTGTACACGTCCCTCCCATGCTCCCTACTATCCCTTTCCCGGATCCTCCCCGTGTTGCGTGGCTCTTTTTCTCTCCACGCGTCTCTCTCTGGCCTTTGCCTCTCGCTCTGCATCCCCTTGTTGCAGGGAAGCGCTGCCCTCGCCTCTAAACTGGAAAAGCGCTGCGCTGCTTTTTGTCTGCTACACCGCGTGCACTGGGCGCCTCGCTTTGCTCTGTGCTGGGCTGTTTCCTGGCCAGAGGTCCCCACCTGTGTTTCCTTCAGAGTGTTCATCACAACCTCGGAAAGCAAGTCATTCTTTTCGGCCTTGCTGGCCTGCCTGCCCAGGGCTCTTGCTGTGCTCTCTGTCCAGGCTTTGTACTGTCACTCTTTCTGGTCTGTAGAGACTCTTGAATTTCAATGATTGCTCCACTTTGGTTGATTCTTGGGCCCCAGAGATTTTTATGATCTGATTTGGGATAGGAAAGAACTACTCATGGGAAAACCATACTGGGAAGACTATTATTTTCTCAGAAAAAAAAAAAAAAATGCCTGACTTTGTCTCTGGGTGACTTATATACCTTTTATCAATATGTGAGATTCTGGAGTATGCTCAAATTGCTGCTTTTATAGGAGAAAATGTCTTTCATTGTTTTTTTCTTTTCATTTTAACTCCTTCCAGAAATAACATATGGTTACATTTCCAAATAGATTAATGTATTTGATATTTATATCCATCCTCTGTATTAAGTAAGGCTGTTACTACAATTTCTTTTTCAGATAAATATGCTGAACCCGGGTTATTTAAAATGTCAGTGGTCACACAACTAGCTAACAACTGATAAAATAATATTTTGTCCTTCTGATTCTGAACTCAATGTATTTTTGACATTATGTAATCACCAATGCTAGAAATAAAGCAATTTCCTTTATCAATGCATTTCTTCTTGCACATCTTGGACTTCAGAAATATGGTTGGGTACACGAGAGTCGGGGGGAGGGGGCGGGGAATGGTGAGGAGCAAAGAAGGAATTAGCAATAAAAAGATAAAAATACTAGTGGTGATCATTTTGTGATGCATAGAAATAAGGAATCACTACATGATGCACTTGTAACTAATATAGTGTTGTAGGTCAGTTACACTTCAATTAGAATACACAAATAAATAATAAGTAATTTTTTTAAATTTAAACAAAGGTAATGGACTTCCCTGGTAGTGGTTAAGACTCCATACTTCCAATACAGAGGGCATGGGTTTTAATCCCTGATCAGGGAGCTAAGCTCCCACATGCTATACAGTGTGGCCAAACCTAAAATTACAAAAAGAATTTACAAAGAGGAAAAAAAATAATAATAACAAAAAAAATTTTTTAAGAAGTAAATGGAAGGATGATGATTCATAAATGTTGGCAGAGACTCAGAATTGGAGAAGAGGATTTAAAGCTTCCAAGAGAAAAAGATTGCCATTCACTCTCAAGGACATACAGCACACACTTATTCCAGCAGTATAAGCATTTTACAGGTAGTGGCTTCTTGACATCTTAAGAACAGATGAAGCTGGAATGTTCCAGTGAGCCAAAAATAGCATATGGTATTCCTAGACTCCGGTTCTTACTGTCACTAGACGCATGTCTTACCCTTCTAAGATTTTCTACTTCAAACAAAAAGAAAGGAAAGATATTTTTCCTCAAGAAATGTAGACATTAACAAGGTGTTTTGAGCCAAGCTAGCAAGTCTTTAGCATCACTGTTAAATCAATGACTTACTACTATGCCCAAAAGCCTTGAAATTATAAACAGCCATCAAATTATTCAAACTACCTTGTATTCATCTCAGAAGAACTTGTTACTTTACAAAGTCTGTGCTCTTGAAGAGCTTTCCCATGGAAGTGGGTTGTACCAATTCTCTTCTTTTCCCTTTCAAGGCAGTTTCTTAAGAAGAGAAAGAGAATGGAGGTGGGAAAAGGTTTCATTTGTTTGTTTTTGGCTTATTAGAATGAGCTGTCCCTGAAAAGGTGTGAGAGGGGTGAACTGTGGGGGGGGAGAATAAAAGACACAACTGAGCGACTGAACTGAACTGAAAATAAATAAAAACCTAACACAAGACTGTTCAAAACCGCCATCATCCTAATGTTTCTCGAGAACATTCCAGAGGGGGACTGATCAAGTATTAACAAAGATCAAGGATCACCATCGTCTTTCCTTGGGAAACACTTTAAAACTAGCCTTCAAGTTGTGTCACAAAGGTCAGCAAACATGGATTTACAGATAGGAGTGACAGCATGACTGTTTCTGATTCGTCGGATTTGAGGTGAAGGACAAGCCAAACTGTGTCTCTGGGCAGGTGATCAGAGACATCACTGGAAGGGACAGCTCTGGCCCCACAGCTTCTTCGCTGAGTTCTACCTTTCAGGATCTACTGTTCTCTATTGGCCACAGATCTGGTGATCGTATAAGAAGCTTGTCAATTTGGTGTGCGACTCTAAACAAAATAAGGACCCTTCAGAGATTTATTAATGCTGATTTCCTGTTGGGCGAGTGAACCAACAGGAGGTGTCAACCCACGTTTGTGTCTGTTCTGTGACAGGATAAATGTATGTTATTTTCTATTTACAGAAACAGGCAGTCGGCCGTCTCATGTGGTGCAGAAATGGATAAGGATGAATGGTGCAGACAGTTCTGTCAACTGCACTTGGAGCTGTCTAAATGGTTTCTACAAATTCCCACCTACAATGGACAAGGTCAAAAGCATCAAACAGGTGCTGCCTCATTAAGACAGAAATACACCTAACTCCACACCCCACATAATGGTCCCCGATGCTCAGATTAGTCCTATAGATGCCTGAGTACTTCTTTCCATCTCACATTTGGTCCCATTAAGCACAGGGGACAGTTAATAAAGGAAGAAAAATTAGTCCAACTTAATTAATTGAGCTCGGGTAGAAGGGAGGGGAACATGGCCATTCAGTCTATTTCTGAAGGAAGAATGGTGCTTTTGTTGCCCATGATGCTGAGTGCCTGGATTCTGATTTAATTTTTTCACAGGCTTCAGGGGCAGGGTCCCCCCAGGAAGAAGTTTAAAAGTGTATCTCTGCTTCAGTTTAAGAGAAAAGAGTGCTACATATACCAAACAAATGAAAACACACACAGAAGTCAATCACATGAATAGAATAAGAATGGCTAATTGTTCATGAAGTGATAGCAGTGAGCTTTGCACAGTGACATTCTCTGTAGTGATCTGTTATCAGGCAGTTGAATGAATGTTTATGAGCCCCATCCACCCAAATAGACAGTACTCTCTGAACATATTGTTATGAGAAGGACAAGGTTTATCCTCATGCTTAGTTAGCACAAGAATAAATCAAACTTTAGGACTGAAAGAGTCGTAGAGATCTTTAGGTTCAAATCCTTTCCTGAAAAACTCAGGACCAGTGAGGTTTATAGAATTATTCAGGTGACCTGACAATTTTTGACAGAGGACTGGTCAGATTTAGGTCTTTGAAAGCTATGGCGTTGTTCTTTATACTGGATTTCACTAACCATTTTAGTAGGAGTTCCCCATCATTCCTCTGGAATATAAAAATATTTTCTACAACCCTAATGTCCATACTTCAGCAGACTTAAGAGTCATCTAAGATCTTTCATAAAAATTCAGGTTCTATAGCCTCAGCTCCAGATATTCTGATGCAGTAAGTAATGCCCACCACTCAAAAATTCTATTTTAAAAATCTATTTTTAATAAACCCATGGATGATTCTAATGCAGTTAGACCATGGAACCCACTCTGAGAAACACAGTTATACACAACATTATGATCCTAACAGCTTGAAAAAAGTAAGATCTTTTTCCATTTTATGAAAGGCAGTTAAATACCTTCTCCTTGCTTTTACCTCATTACCTGAATAGACGTACTTTTTATCTTCTCAATGAAACTATAATTAGAAAGATTTCAAAGAACTTCTACTCCTATCTTGTCTGTTTCCTTCCAGATTCTATGCCATCTACTCATGCCTAGTTTTCTTCAAGACCATTTTCTGGTGCTAAAATGAGATTTAAATCAAAATACAATCTAATGTAGCTTCATAGTACTCAACTTTGTGATGAAGCAGCTATAGAACAAATGCGTGTTCATTCAGAGGGAAGAGTACTTCCAGATCAGGGAGACATTGCAAAGCATTTGGCAGACACACTGGGCTGAGAACAAGCCAGGAAGGGCAAAGGGGAAGTGGCATTTACTGAATGTGCTTAACGTATCAGGTATTTTGTTTACATGGTAGCAAATGGGAAACAAAGATGGCAGCCACATTCCTCTGGGAAGAAAGAATAGATCTTTGTTTAGCTATCTTGCGTAACTGATAGACAATTTAGATGCTGTGAAAACAGTCCATTTTGTGCATGGTCAAGATAAGCCAGGAGTGAGCTGTCAAGAAAAACTGTGCACTGACTTTGAAATAGAAAAAAGAAAAAAAAAAAAATCAGGGAAGGGAGTCCTTTCTGGCATACTCATCCAGGTTATCTCCTTCTTTTATTTTTCTTTGAGTTCTTTTAAAAACTCTGTCAGTTGCAGAATATTGATAGTAATGCAAATGATTCTTGTGCATAGATGTGAAAATTGTGTCCATAGAAGAGAAAATTTCTTACTGCCCTATGAATATTGACCTATTTTGCCATTACATACTTGTGATTTTTCGAGCTTTCCCTTGAATCCAACTGGAATATCTTACTTGACCTCTCATTAAATAATAAGTTAAATATTTGTCATATGTTAATTTCTAAATTTATTTATACAACTGTGATTTCACCCTTTAAAACATAATAATCCTTAACAAAACCAAAGAAAGAAAATTGATCTGTGTTAAGAGAGTAAGCTTTTTTTTTTTCCTAGTTTCTCCAGGTAGACTGAAGAGAGAAAAATAAGAGGAGAACAGAACTGCAGATACAAAGGTTGATAAATTGTGATAAGAGGGTAAAGCTGTATGTGATGGTACCAGTGAGCGGTCCTGATGGCCAGTGGAACCTAGTGACGTTTAGAATGGGAATGTTAACACAGTGGATTGGCTGTGTTGGTTTTTTTTTCCCTCCCCACTCATTCTCCCAAACATTCTCCCATACATTCTTCTGCTCACACTGCATGGTACTGATCAGTGCCATTCAGGAAGGAACAAGGGACAGGGCAGGCAGATGGAGAAGGCAGAGCTGAGGCTGGCAATGCAGTAGAACCAGAGGTCAAGGCCTCAAGAACCTGAGTAAGACAAGAGAATTCTCAAAAACCAGCAGGATATCCGGACAGATACTGGACTAGCCAATGTATGATGGATGGGTGATCCAACTAATACTTATTCATGTTATTTTTCAAATTAATAAGCTTTATTTTTAAAGCAGGCTTAGGTTCCCAGGTGGTACTAGTAGGTAAAAGATCTGCCTACAGGAGACGCAAAGTCATGGGTTGAATCCCTATGTTGGGAAGATCCCCTGGAGAAGGAAATTGCAGTGCACTCCAGTATTTCTGTCTGAGAAATCCCATGGGCAGAGTAACCTGGTGGGCTACAGTCCATGGGGCTGCAGAGTCAGACACGACTGAGAAACCGAGCTGCTGCCTAGGCTGGGAGCAAAATACAGCAGTGAATCAGAGCATCTCCCATACCCACCACACACACCCCCC
>SJYW01018716.1:171444-209449 GCA_006410735.1 Raphicerus campestris | reverse complement strand
CAAAGGCTTTGGCATAGTCAATAAAGCAGAAATAGATGTTTTTCTGGAACTCTCTTGCTTTTTCGATGATCCAGCGCATGTTGGCAATTTGATCTCTGGTTCCTCTGCCTTTTCTGAAACCAGCTTGAACATCAGGGAGTTCACAGTTCACGTATTGCTGAAGCCTGGCTTGGAGAATTTTGAGCATTACTTTACTAGCATGTGAGATGAGTGCAATTGTGTGGTAGTTTGAGCCTTCTTTGGCATTGCCTTTCTTTGGGATTGGAATGAAAACTGACCTTTTCCAGTCCTGTGGCCACTGCTGAGTTTTCCAAATTTGCTGGCATATTGAGGGCAGCACTTTCACAGCATCATCTTTCAGGATTTGAAACAGCTCCACTGGAATTCCATCACCTCCACTAGCTTTGTTCATAGTGATGCTTTCTAAGGCCCACTTGACTTCACATTCCAGGATATCTGTCTCTAGATGAATGATAACACCATCGTGATTATCTGGGTCGTAGACCATCTGATGTCAAAACTTGAATTCACCAATTAATTTCTAAATCTCTCTGTGCCTCTGTTTTGTCATCTGTGACAGAGAGTTTGTGAGATGCTTGCATAACTTTCATTTTTAACTCTTTGTGTTAAAAATGAGCATGTAAGAAAACAGAGAGCTCATGGTTAAGAGCATTTTGGAGTCAGACCTGGGAGAAAATCCTGGTTCTGCCATTGAACTGGGGCTTCCCAGGTGGTGCTAGTGGTAAAGAACCCTCCTGCAACACAGAAGATAAAAGAGATGCAGGTTCGATCCCTGGGTTGGGAAGATCCCCTGGAGGAGAGCTTGGCAACGCACTCCAGTATTCTTTCCCAGAGAATCCCATGGACAGAGGAGCCTGGTGGGCTACAGTCCTTGAGGTCACACAGAGTTGGATACGACTGAAGTGACTTAGCACACACGCATGCCACTGAACTGTCTATGAGTTATCTACTTCTGTGAAACAAGTTACCCCCAAACTGTCAGGCTTACAACAGTAATAATAATTTTTCATCTTCCTCAGCTTCTGTAGTTCAGAAATTTGGGAGCAGTTTGGCTAAGTGATTCTGGCCCAAGGTCTTTCATGGGGTTGCAATCAGCTGAAGACTAGACTGGGCCTGGGAATTGTTTCCCAGGTAGCTCACTAATATGGCAAGGTGCTGTAGGCTATTGGCAGAGAGACTGGTTTCCTTCCATATGGGCTCCCCAGGCAGCTTAGGTGATCTGATGACTTTGCAACTGGCTTATCCCAAAGCACGTGAGCCAAGGGAACACGACAGAGGCCACAATGATCTTGCCTTGGAAGTGACGTGACCATCATCTCTGCCATTTTCTACCGGTCACACTGGTCAGTCCCGATGCAGTGTGAGAGGGGACTTCACCACGGTACTATCACCAGAAGGAAGGATCATTGGCAGCCATCTTGGAAAATCACTGCTGAGAAGACCTTGGACAATGTTTTTATTTTTAGTTCTTTAAACCTTGTTCTCCTTATTTGCCTAATAGAGACAGTAATAATATGTCTGTTTCATAGGATTGTTATGAGAATTAGGTGAGATAATGCATGTAAAGTATTTAGTACATATTAAGTACTCAAAAAATACTACTTAGTATTATTATAATCACTATTGTTGTTCAGCCACTCAGTCATGTCCTACTCTTTGCGACCCTATTGACTGTAGCCTGCCAGGCTCTTCTGTCCGTGGGATTCTCCAGGCAAGAATACTGGAGCGGGTAGCCATTCCCTTCTCCATAGGATCTTCCCAACCCAGGGATCGAACATGGGTCTCCTGCATTGCAAGTGGATTAGTAAACAAGATAGATACAATTCCTGAACTAAGGGTTTAGGAAGAAAATAAGTAATTAGTCAAGTTTCCAAAATAGACTTTGACAAGTGCTAGAGTAGGGGCAGTATCACAAGTATTATGAAATTGGTGATTGGGGTCACTTAACCTGGTCCAGAGGGCGGTGGGGATGAGTGAAGGTTCCCAAAGGAAGTAGCATTTAAGCAGAAGATAGAAAAGGATGCAATATGGCCAGAGCATTCCAGGCAAAGAGAACCACTATTTCAAAGGTCAAGTGGAAAGTAAGCCCAGGGTACATCTCAAGGACTAGAAGCAGCTCAGTGTGGCTGCAGTATAAGATATAAGAGGGCAAGTGGCAGGAGGTGAGAGGTCCAGACAGGAAAACATCAGTATTATAGTGAAAGTCAGGATGGATAGACAGCTGGAGAATGATGTTGATAAGACATGGTGATGAACTGAAAATGGAGAGGGGAGAAGATATACCAAAGATGCCACTCATGTTTCCAATTTATGAAATTAGTTAGAAACCTGCAGAAAGAGCAATACTTAGTTTTATCCAGGGTAGGGATAAAGATGAGTTTGATTTTGGACGAACAAACTTGAGTTGCCCATGAAATACCTACATAATGCCCAAGAGGCAGTTGAATATCAGGGTAGTGAGCTTGGGAGAAGTGTAGATTTAGGGGTCATCAACGTGTTACTTCTCATTTTTATTTTTAAATTAAAAAAATATATATTTTGGCCATGCCATGCAGCACTGCAGATGGTGTCTGCAGCCATGAAATTAAAAGATGCTTGCTCCTTGGAAGAAAAATTATGACCAACCTAGACAGGATATTAAAAAGCAGAGACATTACTTTGCCAACAAAGGTCCATTTAGTCAAAGCTATGTTTTTTACAGTAATCACATATGGATGTGTGAGTTGGACTATAAAGAAAGCTGAGTGCTGAAGAATTGATACCTTTGAACTGTGGTGTTGGAGAAGACTCTTGAGAGTCCCTTGGACTGCAAGGAGATCCAACCAGCAGGAGATCAGTCCTGAATATTCATTGGAAGGACTGATGCTGAAGCTGAATCTCCAATACTTGCGCCACCTGATGGGAAGAACTGACTCATTGGAAAAGACCCTGATGCTGGGCAAGATTGAAGGCAAGAGGAGAAGGGGATGACAGAGGATGAGATGGTTGGATGACATCATTGACTCAATGGACATGAGTTTGAGTAAACTCCGGGAGTTGGTGATGGACAAGGAGGCCTGGTGGGCTGCAGTCCATGAATCACAAAGAATCAGACAAGACTGAGCAACTTGCAGTTCAGTCAAGTTGCTGAACTGCATGCAGCATTTGGGATCGTAATTCCCTAACCAGAGATCAAACCCATATTCCCTGAAGTGCAAGTGCAGACTCTTAACTACTGGACCACCAGGGAAGTCCCATACTTCCTGCTTTTAAGTGATAAATCTGAAACAAATGTGAAGTAACATGCCCAGGGTCATACTAATAGGTGCAGGGCAGAGATTTAGACACTAGTTTCCCCATATCCCCTGTCTTTGCCCTTTCCATGGATATTTGCAGCTGTAATGATGTGCTTTGATTAGGAGTGTCAGGAAGATGTTACAGCAGAACCATGCTCTTTCATTTCCATTGCAGATTTCCATTTCTAGAACATATACAGAAATGTAAGTATGTCTTATTGTGCAGCTATGCAGATTCTTCAGCTTGTGCAGCCACCAGATCACCTACTGACAACAGCCAGCTACTCATCCTAGTCCTTTGGATGCATTTCCAACAAGAACTCTCTATTAAACTGAAAGTAATCTAGTAACATCTGAAAGTTCCCTTCCTCGCCTCTGTAATCCACCCCAAAGAGTACAAACGGTCAGAGAAGCACTCCTTTTACAGGTACCTTAGATCCCCTGTCTGTTTCCTGTGCTACCTAAGGAGCCTGTGTGGGAGGACGTGCCAGGCATCAGTATGTCAATTGCATCAAGACCTGGAGCCCAATCAGTTATTCGTGCAGCCATTAAATGGAAGCCAAACTTCCCAAGTCACTGAGTAAGTGGATTAAATACAACTTTTACAATAACTTTACATTGAATATCAAACAGTGAACAGAAAAGACCTAGGGGTGAATAATCATTCCAGCTGCATTATTTTATGGTCTTCAGAACACAACTGAAAACAATGGAAGATGCGCAGCTACGAATGAAAACTCTAGGGCTTCTCTGGTGGCTCAGTAGTTGAATCCACCTGTCAATGCAGGGGACACGGGTTCAATCCCTGATCTAGGAAGATCCCACATGCTTGGAGCCACTAAGACCGTGCACCGTAATTATTGAGCCTGTGCTTTAGAGCCCAGGAGTCAAACTACAGAGACCACCTGCTGCAACCACTGAAGCTGCCGTGCCCTAGAGCCCGCACTCCACAACAGGAGAGGCCACCGCAATGGGAAGCCTGTGCACCACAACTAGAGAAAAGCCTGTGCAGCAACTAAGACCCAGGACAGCCAAATACAAAAACAATTATTAAGAAAAATACTAAAAAATAAGCTCTAGAGGTACCACTGAAAGCTTTTCCTGGCAGGGAGGCTGGCCCATTTTCCAGCCTTCTTGCATTCATCAAGCATTTCCTGAGCCAGTTCCTATCTCCTTTCAGTTCTGATTTGTCCTGTCTTTTCTGCTTCTCTGCCTCAAGCCTAACGAGCTTTTCCCCAGATTTCTCAATCTTAACTTATGACTTGAAGAGTCATTTAACGCTATTAACCCTGTTCCTCCTACAATTCTGATCCCCATCCTACAAACTTGATCCCCTGCTTTGACTGACATCACTCCCCTCCCACTCATTTCCTGCCTCTCCGTCAGCTTCATCCATACTCATTGACAACGCTTCTTCTTTATGCCCTTTGAGTGATGCATTTCCTGAGATTCTCATCTGGGTCTGTCTTCTGAAATCCTTACTCTTAATTCCTTAGTGATCTCATCAACATTCCCCTCTCCCCATCCCAGCTTTAACTATTTGGAGATGGCTTCCAAATCCACTTCTCCAGTCCTGAGCTTCAAGTCATGTGTTTTCAAACGCCTGGTAAATGTTTCTCCTTGGCTGTCCTGACAGCCCCTCTAGAACTCAGATGCTCAGTCATGTCTGACTCTTTTGTGACTCCATGGACTGTAGCTCACCAGGCTCCTCTGTCCAGGGGATTTTCCCACCAAGAATAATGGAGTGGGGTTCCATTTCCTTCTCCAAGGCATCTTCCAGACCCAGGGATTGAACCCACTTCTCTTACATCTCCTGAATTGGCAGGCGGGTTCTTTAGCACTATCAGCCCCTCTAAATCATGTGTTTTTGCTGTCTTATCCATTCTTGAGGATAGACAGCCACACACGCAGGCTTGAAACCTTAGAGCCATGGCTCCATTCACTTTAATCTTCTCAATCTCTGGAGCCCACTATCTGGAAAATAAAGCCAAGACTCCTCAGATGGCCCTCACAGCTCTAGAAAAATCTAGCTTCAACCTATCTTTCCAGCCTTTCTAACTTCTTACTCACATTTCTCTTCTCCCGCCTACCCTAATCCTTTCCTCATGCTCTTCCACTTTTGTTGTACCCTGGGTTACATTACCCCTGTATCTTTTGTTTCCATCTTTTCCCTTACCTTAAAAGGCCATTTCTCATCCCAACACTCATCCTTTAAAAAAAAAAAAAAATTTTTTTAAATTTTGTATTGGGGTATAGCCGATAAACAATGATATGATAGGGACTCAGTCATACATATACATGTATCCGTTCTCCCCCAAACTCCCCTCCCATCCAGGCTGCCACATAACATTGAGCAGATCCATGTGCTTTACAGTAGGTCCTTGTTAGTTATCCATTTTAAATACAGCAGTCCAACTCTCATTCCGAACTGTTGGTATAGAACCCATTCTTGAGCTCATCTTAATCACCATACTCCCAAAATATCGTGTGTCCTCCACCTGTGAGAAACCAGTCATCCTTGAGGTCCAGATGCACGCTGTCTCTGTATTCCATCTACCACCAGCCCCAGAAAGTCTATTTTCTCAATATTGCTTGAACCCACCCATTTTAATCTCCACTACAAGACCTTTGTCTAAGGCAGCACCATTGTTCACTTGGATTACTAGTGTGGTCTTGGATTACTAGTATGGTCTTGGATTACTAGTGTGGTCTTGGTTTACTAGTATGGTCTTAGATTACTAGTATGGTCTTGGATTACTAGTATGGTCTTGGATTACTAGTGTGGTCTTCCAGCTGACCTGCTAGGTCCTCCGCAGCCCATCCCCAGCTTGTGCCTCATGACACAGAAGGGTTTTTCTGAGCACAAGTCCAGTCAGACCCCCACACCATCTTCAGTGTCTTTCCCTGCTGCCCAAGCTCGCAGGCCCTTGTGCTGTGGATTCATCCCCCTTCCACAGCTGCTCTGGCTCTTCTCCACCTAGACCTTGCCCCCTCCTATTGTGGGGCCCCTTCATCTTCTGTTCCCTTGCCTAAAATTCTCTTCCCTTTTGACCCTGCTCCCTCCCATTTTGAATTCATTTTACACGTCCCTGCTTCAGAAAAGCCTTTTCTGACTGCCTTCTCTTAGTTATCCATGGTTCTGTATGTGGACTTTCCCTTCATGGCGTCTTCCCAGTTCATTATGTTACCATATATATTTATTATTTGCTTCACACAGGCCTTCTCTACTAGATGCTCACCATTTTATCTGTTTTTATCCCAAATTTCCAACAATGCCTGAATATAGTAGGAGGTACACAATAGATACTCATTCATTGAATGATTGAATTGTTACTCTGTGCTCTCTGACTCCCTGATGAAAAGGAATCCCTACTTTATCCATATTTCTTTCACATTAACCATAGTTTTCTCAAAATAAAGGTGAAAATTTTTAATCCACTTTGTTTAATAGGCCCTATGTGTCTAATAACAGCCATAATTCCATGTTCCAGCTTTCATTTTTTAATAATTAATGGGTACAAAAACTGGTTGCAAGAGGAAAAATATTAGGTGGACCTGAATGAGGTTAAGGGAGTTGTATGCTTTGACTACACAGTGGACAAAAGTAACATATATCTTTCCTTTATCCCACACAAAGCTAGTTTTCAGAAATTAGAACCGAACTAGGCCTAATAAATGTGATGTTGACGGGTCATAATGAAGATTTTTTTTTTAAGAGATTTTTTTTCCCCCTAGTCAACTAATTGATTTTAAAGCTCTTATTGCAAGTGACTCACACTGATTTTAAAACTAAAAACTTTCCAAATCTCTTTATCTCTGACGTTTGTGCGTAAGCCCAAGAAGAGAGTGAGAGCAACACTGACTCTGAAAAACATTCAGAGCAAATACAAATACATTATCTGTTCTCACATCTGGCTCTAATGAGAGACATGCGCAAAAATCTGCTTGTAAACATTCCTGCTCAGCTGTCTCGAATTCCACTGATAAGGACTGAGAGGGTAAAAAGGTACAGAGAAATGGAAAGAACATTAGGTGACAGAAAACTGGGATTCTAGTTTTCACCACTACAGCTTACTAGTTATTAGACAAAGCATTTAATCACTCAGTGCCCATGTTTTGGGAACTAGAAAATGGCAGTGATCAAGATCTCATTCAGGAGATCTATTCGGGGTAGAAGACACACATGCGCTGACCTCACTGTCCTCCCAGATATCCCTTAGATCAATAATAAAGATGTATGAGGAGGACACAGCCATAACAGTATCAAAAACTAAAGCCTTGGAAATGACTCATGTTGAGAGAGGAAGTCACAGCCCAGGTCTCACGCAGGAGACTGCAGCAGAGACAGGAGTTGAAATTGTTCCTCCCTGTAAGATCAGAAGAAACTCTAAGCCCAGAGTTAGCAGATGTGAGAACAAAAGTGAGCTGCAGATGACAATAAGCATGATTCACCTGGGTGGGAAGATCCCCTGGAGAAGGAAATGGCAATCCACTCCAGTATTCTTGCCTGGAAAATTCCATGAACAGAAGAGCCTGGCAGGCTTCAGTCCATGGAGTTACAGAGTCAGACACGACTGAGTGACTGAGCATGCTCACACTAAACATCCATTACAGAAGCAGACCACTCTTCTCCCTCAAGCTAAGGAGTCCTCATAATTGAGAAAAAAATCAAAACAGCCCCAAAGAAGGACACCAAGATGAAGGTAAAATTGTGAAAACTTCCCAGTGAGTAGAGCATAATTTTAAAATATAGAGTGGAGGTGGGGACTAAGAGAAATACAAAAGATAAATCCAGGAGAGTCATTATGCATCCAAGAGGAAATCTAGAAAGAGGCAGAAAAAAACAAAGGAGCTTTAACAATTAAAAAAAATAATTCAGGGAAATTTCCTAGAGCTGAAGAAAGGCTGGAGGTGTCAGAGTGAAAAAGCCCATTGAGTGACCAAATAGATGAAAGTTCAGAAAACTGAAAAGGATAAAAAATTTTTCTAAACTTCAGGGACAAATAATAGATTTCCTACCCACCCCCCAGGGAATCAGATTGACACTGGATTTTTCATCAGCAACCTTAGCAACTAAAACACGATGCAGAATTGCCTTTTAAAGGGTGAAGGAAAATTATTTTGAAACAAGAATTATATGTTTGGCCAAACTGTCAATCATAAAGTCAGTGAAAACAGATTTTCATACTTGTTATGACTCACAAAATTAAGCCCCTGTCCAAATTTTGTGACAATTGCTTTAAATTTTATTACATGTTCTTTTAACACAAAAGGGAATCCAAGAAATAGAAAACCGTACTGTATGATACAAATATTAGGGGATATAACCCAGAAGTGAGGCAAAGAAATTTCAGTATTTTAGATGCACAGTATACCTAGAGAGCAGTGGAACCAAACTTAGAAGTCAGAGGATTCTAACAAAAAATGTATTCAAGAAGAAAGTAGATTCCTTCAAAATACATAGTAAGGTTTAAAAAAAAACAACTATGTAATTGTAAGTGATTTGGTGAGGACTTGTGATCTTCTATCAAAACCATCTTAGATTGGATATCCTAGCTATCTTCATCAGCTTGGGCTGCTATCACAGAAAATCATAGACCAGGTGAGTTAAACAACAGACGTTTATTACTCACAGTTCTGGAGGCTGGGAAGTTAAGATTGAGGTGCTGGCAGATTTGGTGTCTGGTGAGAGTCCTCTTCTTGGCTTGCAGATAAAATTTCTTGCTGTTTGCTCACTGGCTTTTTTGTGGTGTGTTTGGATAGAGAGAGAGGAAGGGCTCTGGACACTTTTTCTCTTCTTAAAAGGACACTAATCCCTTCATGAAGGCTCCAACCTCATGACTTCATCTGAACTTAATTACCTCCCAAAGGCCCCACTTCCTAATACCATCACTGTAGGGATCAGGACTTCAAAAGAAAAATTTTTAGGAGGAAAAATATTTAGTTGATAATGCCAGCAGAGCTTAAGACGAGGATTCTGTTACAAGTGATTTATTGAGGAAACACTCTTTGGAGAAGGAGAATGAGGGAAATAATAAAAGATTTTTTTTAAAAAGCTAAGCAAAAATGTGGCTCTGCCCAATACAAGCTATATAGTAACTCCACAGGGAAATAGGGATCACAAATTGCAGGAAAGAATGGGCCCCATCTTGTAGTAAGCTGGTCTACTGCCCCTGTGTCAGTCATTCAGACAGACAACCAGCTACAGGCTTGTGTGAAAAGGGGTAACCTCCCTGGAAAGGCAGCTTCCATTAGGCCCAGGACAATTCTCTGGAAAAGCGGGCATTTATGAGCTCTTAGAAGCCAATGATGATTGCAGCTGAGACATGGCTATAAAGTGGAATGACAACATAGGGGAAAAGTTAAGCAATTTAAAATTCTAGGAAAAACAAAAAGCTGTAAAAAAACAAAAAACAATAGATCCAAATGTGACCCAAATTGCAGCATTGCAGTCCAATTTTGGACAATCAATATCACCTAAATCTCATTTGATTTTGACACTTGAAACAGTCTCCTTTAAATTACATAGGTTTAATTACAAGACTACCTTCACCACTGTGTAAATAATCACTAATTAGATGTTGCTGTTGTTGTTAAGTCGTGTCCAACTCTTTTTTGACCTCATGGACTATATATAGTACATGGTATTTTCATAATCATATTAGAATAAGTATCATGTTTTAATTTTTTTAATCAACCCATAGACAAAGCATGTAAGAATTCATTATAGTTACAGAACACAAGGTAAAAATTTAAAACCTTACCATACAAAAGTAATGATAGGACTGATAGAAGTTTGGAGTAAAAGGGAGAAAGATGAGATAAAGGATAATATTCTTTGATGAGGTAAAGAGTGAAAATTCTTCATCTGCCATAAAATGGGTAAATATATCTTTTCTAAAATTGAAATATGAAGCATTCCAGATTTTAAGCACTATGTTATTTAGTATTATAAAGATATGCAATGAAGAACTAAAATAAATATATAACTAGCAAAAAGTTGAGTGAAAGAGGAAGATATTATAAATAAGCTAAATTTCTCACTTTCACAGAAAGGAATCCATTTAGATTCTTAGATTCTACCTAAGGCTGACAAGCAAAGAAATAACCAGATGCTATTATTTGAAATTATAGAGAAAAGTACCAGAAGAGAAAAGAAAAGCAGTTGAAAATGGTAACATATGAGGAAAGGTCTGGGAAGAGATTTTTTTTTTTAGTCGCTCAGTCATCAGACTCTTTGCAACCCCAGGGACTGTAGCCCACCAGACTCCTCTGTCCATGCGATTCTCCAGGCAAGAATATTGGAGTGGGCAGCCATTCTCTTCCCCAGAGGACATTCCCAACCCAGGGATCAAACCCTGGTCTCCCAGGCGGATTTTTTTTTTTTNACCGTACTGTATGATACAAATATTAGGGGATATAACCCAGAAGTGAGGCAAAGAAATTTCAGTATTTTAGATGCACAGTATACCTAGAGAGCAGTGGAACCAAACTTAGAAGTCAGAGGATTCTAACAAAAAATGTATTCAAGAAGAAAGTGGATTCCTTCAAAATACATAGTAAGGTTTAAAAAAAAACAACTATGTAATTGTAAGTGATTTGGTGAGGACTTGTGATCTTCTATCAAAACCATCTTAGATTGGATATCCTAGCTATCTTCATCAGCTTGGGCTGCTATCACAGAAAATCATAGACCAGGTGAGTTAAACAACAGACGTTTATTACTCACAGTTCTGGAGGCTGGGAAGTTAAGATTGAGGTGCTGGCAGATTTGGTGTCTGGTGAGAGTCCTCTTCTTGGCTTGCAGATAAAATTTCTTGCTGTTTGCTCACTGGCTTTTTTGTGGTGTGTTTGGATAGAGAGAGAGGAAGGGCTCTGGACACTTTTTCTCTTCTTAAAAGGACACTAATCCCTTCATGAAGGCTCCAACCTCATGACTTCATCTGAACTTAATTACCTCCCAAAGGCCCCACTTCCTAATACCATCACTGTAGGGATCAGGACTTCAAAAGAAAAATTTTTAGGAGGAAAAATATTTAGTTGATAATGCCAGCAGAGCTTAAGACGAGGATTCTGTTACAAGTGATTTATTGAGGAAACACTCTTTGGAGAAGGAGAATGAGGGAAATAATAAAAGATTTTTTTAAAAAAGCTAAGCAAAAATGTGGCTCTGCCCAATACAAGCTATATAGTAACTCCACAGGGAAATAGGGATCACAAATTGCAGGAAAGAATGGGCCCCATCTTGTAGTAAGCTGGTCTACTGCCCCTGTGTCAGTCATTCAGACAGACAACCAGCTACAGGCTTGTGTGAAAAGGGGTAACCTCCCTGGAAAGGCAGCTTCCATTAGGCCCAGGACAATTCTCTGGAAAAGCGGGCATTTATGAGCTCTTAGAAGCCAATGATGATTGCAGCTGAGACATGGCTATAAAGTGGAATGACAACATAGGGGAAAAGTTAAGCAATTTAAAATTCTAGGAAAAACAAAAAGCTGTAAAAAAACAAAAAACAATAGATCCAAATGTGACCCAAATTGCAGCATTGCAGTCCAATTTTGGACAATCAATATCACCTAAATCTCATTTGATTTTGACACTTGAAACAGTCTCCTTTAAATTACATAGGTTTAATTACAAGACTACCTTCACCACTGTGTAAATAATCACTAATTAGATGTTGCTGTTGTTGTTAAGTTGTGTCCAACTCTTTTTTGACCTCATGGACTATATATAGTACATGGTATTTTCATAATCATATTAGAATAAGTATCATGTTTTAATTTTTTTAATCAACCCATAGACAAAGCATGTAAGAATTCATTATAGTTACAGAACACAAGGTAAAAATTTAAAACCTTACCATACAAAAGTAATGATAGGACTGATAGAAGTTTGGAGTAAAAGGGAGAAAGATGAGATAAAGGATAATATTCTTTGATGAGGTAAAGAGTGAAAATTCTTCATCTGCCATAAAATGGGTAAATATATCTTTTCTAAAATTGAAATATGAAGCATTCCAGATTTTAAGCACTATGTTATTTAGTATTATAAAGATATGCAATGAAGAACTAAAATAAATATATAACTAGCAAAAAGTTGAGTGAAAGAGGAAGATATTATAAATAAGCTAAATTTCTCACTTTCACAGAAAGGAATCCATTTAGATTCTTAGATTCTACCTAAGGCTGACAAGCAAAGAAATAACCAGATGCTATTATTTGAAATTATAGAGAAAAGTACCAGAAGAGAAAAGAAAAGCAGTTGAAAATGGTAACATATGAGGAAAGGTCTGGGAAGAGATTTTTTTTTTTTAGTCGCTCAGTCATCAGACTCTTTGCAACCCCAGGGACTGTAGCCCACCAGACTCCTCTGTCCATGCGATTCTCCAGGCAAGAATATTGGAGTGGGCAGCCATTCTCTTCCCCAGAGGACATTCCCAACCCAGGGATCAAACCCTGGTCTCCCAGGCGGATTTTTTTTTTTTATCATCTGAGCCACTAGGGACGCCCTTTTTTTTTTTTAATTTTATTTTGTAATTGTCTGTATTGTTGGGGGGTATTCTGTCTTCATGTATTGTTTTGTAGCACTAATAAAAATGGCAATAAGAATACTTTCTAGCCTATCCCATCAAGTAATCAAGAAGGTTCATTAAGATAATGTATAGGAAAGCACTTTGCAAACTCTTAAGTACTAAGATAAATGTGAAGCGTTATTAAGAGGGCAGTCTTAGGCAGTTCAAGATTGAGGAAGGAACTGTAGCACGTTCCTTTATCAAGCCCTATTTTTAAGGTGCCAAGATCCAAATTAAAAAGGAAGCTGTCTCTAAAATGCTGACCATAAAATATCTGAAAGAAAAAATGTGCTGAGAGAAAGTATTTGGAAGAACGACAAGAAGAAAATTTAAAGAGTGTTTCGAAAGAGCTATTAGGTTTCCATCAAGTTGTTTCTATAAAACAAAAACACCGGGGGAACAAAACATCAACAGCGGTACTTCATCTTAGAAAACGGTATCACAGAAAAAAAATGTATAATTAGAATAAAGACTTACATCTAACCATACATCCTTACATCTAAACCACATTCAGGTACTTTTGTAAGTAGTCTCATAATTAGCATCACAAATGTTTTAGAATACCATGTTTTTCATAACTTGTTAATTAGGCAGGTAGTTCTGCTCAATAGTCCCATTAAGGGCTTTGAAATAAAATTGTTGGTTCATGTGTTTATCTCCTTTGCATAAAAAGGAATTTTTCAAAACAAGGAACTATGTCTTAAAACACTCTGTTCTGCATTTATTTCTTATCTTGGGGCCTCCTAGCACATAGTCCTAGCACTCAATAAGAGTTTGTTAAATGGATAAATTGATGAAAGAACTAGAAAACAATGCTTTTTTTAATTATCCAAAGCATACCCTTGTCTGTCTGTGACGATGAGGACATACTATTCAGATACTCTGTAGGGCTTCTGATCTCTGAGAGACCCGTCTGAAAAATGAAAATAGTGGTATCTACTTCAGAAGGATTTTCATAATGATTTGCTGAAAATAATGCATGAAAAGTTCTGGATGCATATAAATGGTTATTATTATCGTTGTTTGGCTGTGCTTCAGTGGCCCCGTGGACTGTAGCCAGCCAGGTTCCTCTGTCCATGAAATTTTCCAGGCAAGAATACTGGAGCAGGTTGCCATTTCCTCCTTCAGGGAACCTTCCTGACCCAGGGATCGAACCCACATCTCTTGTGTCACCTACATTGGCAGGCGGGTTCTTTACCACTAGCGCCACCTGGGAAGCCCCGTTATTATTAGCAGCAACTGCAAATAATTGCTGAGAGAGTAGTATGTGCAGTCACTGCCCCCAGATCTAGACCAATAAAGATAAACAAGATTAGTACCTTATTGTCAAGGAGGGGAAATAAACAAGCTCCCCGGTCACTCTACTGTGCCTCTCTCCATGGGTTCCATGGCCAAGATCCTCAAAGAGAGTATCTCTGCTAGCCCAGCAAGAGGGCATGCATAGACTAAGAGGGTTAGTTACAGAGGTATTTGTACAGAATTCTCTGTGATCATCCTTTCCCATCCCCAACTCCAAACCTACCCAGGGACAAAAACAAACAAAAAACACATCTTATTCATCTTAGTTCCCCCCAACCCAGTTTCTAGTATGTGTGTCCCAGAGTACTAAATGAGTATTCCTTCCATGGCCCTAAGTTAGTCAAAGCAAGAGATTGATTGATGGGAACAATACAGAAAGTTCAGTTCAGTCGCTCAGTCACGTCCAACTCTTTGCGACCCATGAATTCCCTGAATTGCAGCACACCAGGCCTCCCTGTCTATCACCCAAAGTTCACCTGGAGTTCACCCAAACTCACATCCATCGAGTCAGTGATGCCATCCAGCCATCTCATCCTCTGTCATCCCCTTCTCCGCCTGCCCCTAATCCCTGCCAGCATCAGTCTTTTCCAAAGAGTCAACTCTTCGCATGAGGTGGCCAAAGTACTGGAGTTTCAGCTTTAGCATC
The DNA here is from genome assembly GCA_006410735.1 of Raphicerus campestris. Classification (NCBI taxonomy): domain Eukaryota; kingdom Metazoa; phylum Chordata; class Mammalia; order Artiodactyla; family Bovidae; genus Raphicerus; species Raphicerus campestris. The sequence continues at coordinate 194,637 of SJYW01018716.1, read as the reverse complement.
AGTCCTTCCAATGAACACCCAGGACTGATCTCCTTTAGAATGGACTGGTTGGATCTCCTTGCAGTCCAAGGGACTCTCAAGAGTCTTCTCCAACACCACAGTTCAAAAGCATCAATTCTTCAGTGCTCAGCTTTCTTCACAGTCCAACTCTCACATCCATACATGACCACTGGAAAAACCATAGCCTTGACTAGATGGAATTTTGTTGGCAAAGTAATGTCTCTGCTTTTGAATATGCTATCTAGGTTGGTCATANTCTACATTACTCATTATCAGAGAAATGCATATCAAAACCACAATGAGGTACCATTTCACTCCAGTCAGGATGGCTGCAATCCAAAAGTCTACAAGCAATAAGTGGTGGAGAGGACATGGAGAAAAGGGAACCCTCTTACACTGTTGATGGGAATGCAAACTAGTACAGCCACTATGGAGAACAGTGTGGAGATTTCTTAAAAACCTGGATATAGAACTGTTTTTTGATCCAGCAATCCCACTGCTGGGCATACACACTGAGGAAACCTGAATTGAAAGAGCCACGTGTACCCCAGTGCTCATCACAGCACTGTTTATAATAGCCAGGGCATGGAAGCAACCTAGATGTCCATCAGCAGATGAATGGATAAGAAATCTGTGGTACATATACACAGTGGAGTATTACTCAGCCATTAAAAATACATTTGAATCAGTTCTAATGAGATGGATGAAACTGGAACCTATTATACAAACTGAAGTAAGCCAGAAAGAAAAACACCAATACAGTATACTAACACATATATATGGGATTTAGAAAGATGGTAACCATAACTCTGTATGTGAGACAGCAAAAGAGACACAGATATATAGAACAGTCTTTTGAACTCTGTGGGAGAGGAAGAGGGTGGGATGTTTTGGGAGAATGGCATTGAAACATGTATAACATCATATATGAAACAAATCACCAATCCAGGTTCGATGGATGATACTGGATGCTTGGGGCTGGTGCACTGAGATGACCCAGAGGGATGGTATGGGGAGGGAAGAGAGAGGGGGTTTCAGGATGGGGAACATGTGTATACCTGGGGCAGATTTATGCTGATGTATGGCAAAACCAATACAATATTTTAAAGTAATTAACCTCCAATTAAAATAAATCAATTTATATTTTAAAAAATTAAAAAATAATCTGTTCCCAAATATTTGCATCTTTAGGATGCTTTTTAAATTAATCACTTTATTTATTTATGGCTGCACTGCATCTTCTTTGCTGTATGTGGTCTTTCTCTAGTTGTGGTGAACAGGATCTCCTCATGCTGTGAAGCACAAGCTCTAGGCTCCCAGGCTTAGTAGTTGCAGTTTCCTGGCTCTAGAGCACAGGCTGAGTATTTGTGGTACAGGGGTACCAGTGCTTAGTTGTTCTTTGGCATGTGAGATCCTCCTCGACAGAGAATCAAGACTGTGTTGTCTATATTGACAGGTGGTTTCTTAATTACTGGAGCACTCAGGAAAGTCCCTCTCCACCATGACCTAACCATCTGGGTTGCCCCGCAGGCATGGCTTGGTTTCATTGAGTTAGACAAGGCTGTGGTCCTAGTGTGATTAGATTGACTAGTTTTCTGTGAGTATGGTTTCAGTGTGTCTGCTCTCTGATGCCCTTTTGCAATACCTACCATCTTACTTGGGTTTCTCTTACCTTGGGTGTGGGTATCAATTCACGGCTGCTCCAGCAAAGCACAGCCGCTGCTCCTTACCTTGGAGGAGGGGTATCTCCTTACCGTCGCCATTCCTGATCTTCAGTGTGGGATAGCTCCTCTAGGCCCTCCTGCGCCTGCGCAGCCATGGCTTCTCAGGTGGCTCCTCCCAGCTGCTGCCCCTGGCCTTGAGCTCGGGCTCCAGGTGGCTCCTTAGGGTCACTGCCCCTGGCCTCTGGTGACAACTGGCTCCTCCCAGCTGTCGTCCCTGGCCTNAAATTGCAAATAGAACTGCCTTATGACCTAGCAGTTCCACTGCTGGGCATACACACTGAGGAAACCAGAATTGAAAGAGACACATGTACCCCAATGTTCATTGCAGCATTGTTTATAATAACCAGGACATGGAAACAACCTAGATGTCTATCAGCAGATGAATGGATAAGAAAGCAGTGATACATATACACAATGGAATATTACTCAGCCCTTAAAAAGAATACATTAAATCAGTTTTAATGAGATGGATGAAACTGGAACCAATTATACAGAGTGAAGTCAGCCAGAAAGAAAAACACCAATACAGTATACTGACACATATAAATGGAATTTAGAAAGGTAGTAATGATGACCCTGCATGTTAGACAACAAAAGAGACACAGAGGTATAGAACGGACTTTTGGCCTCTGAGGGAGAGGGAAAGGGTGGGGTGATTTGGGAGAATGGCATTGAAACATGTATACTATCATGTAAGAAACGGAATGCCAATCTAGGTTCGATACAGGATACAGGATGCTTTGGGCTGGTGCATGGGGATGATCCAGAGAGATGATATATGGTGGGAGGTGGGAGGTGGATTCAGGATCGGGAGCTCATATACACCTGTGGCTGATTCATGTCAATGTATGCCAAAACCAATACAGTACTGTAGAGTAGAATAAAGTAAAAATTAAAAAAAAGCATAGACATAACTCAGCTGACAAAGGTCTGTATAGTCAAAGCTACGGTTTTTCTAGTAGTCATGTACAGATGTGACAATTGGACCATAAAGAAGGCTGAGCACTGAAGAGTCAATGCTTTCTAACTGTGGTGCTGAGGAGAGAGTCTCTTGGACAGCAAGAATATTAAACCAGTCAATCCTAAAGGAGATCAATCCTGAATATTCATTGGAAGGACTGATGCTGAAGCTGAAACTCCAATACTCTGGCTTAGTGATGCAAAGAAAAATTCACTGGCTAAAACACTGATGCTGTGAAAGATTGAGGGTGACAGGAAAAGGGGGAGACAGAGGATGAGATGTTTGAATGGCATCAGTGACTCAAAGGACATGAGTTTGAGCAAGCTCTAGGAGATGGTGAAGGACAGAGAAGCCTGGCATGCTGCAGTCCATGGAGTTATAGAGTCAGACATGACTTAGCTACTGAACAACAAGAGACACTTTAATAAAATGTTTGTTAGTTTAAACAAGAATGTGGCTATAAACTGCTAAAGCATGCCATCAGCAATATCTGCACTATTTAAGATGGCACCAGGCACTGATAAACTCCTGTTGAATGGATATTTAATTTAGAGTGTTGTGTAAACTTAGTGGAAGAACTTTGTAAACATCATCAGGTCAACTATTATTGCTACATACTTTTTTGCTAAAGTAGAGTCAGCTATCTCTATCTGGAATTGGCTGTCACCTATGGTATCCCTTCCTTGTTCTCTGTTCTCATAGGTGTGTTATCCTTATATACATTTGTATTTATCACTTGACAATATAATTGCATTTTATTATTTATTTACCACAAAGTTATGCATGGTTAGTAGATAAGAATCATCATATAGTTACCTCTATAATCTTGCAGCTAGGCCAATAATAAATCATCACAAAATTTCACTGAGCAAACAAATAATATTCAAGATTTCAGAAGTAACTTGGCTCTGTGAGAAAGAGACTTCCCTGTCTTGTTGCTTGAAGGTAGAACTTCTATGAGCACTTTAAACTTCTATTCTAAAGTTTAGGTATCTGTTGAAATGCAAAAAAACAGTTAGATATGTTAATCTACAGGTAGCACAGAACTTGAAACAAAATTCCCATTTTTAATTAAAATTGTATAGGGAGAAAATGTAGACTTCCATGCAGTTCTAAGAAATAACATAGATTCCAAGTACCCTTTTCCTAGTTATTCCCAATTCTAACGTTTTGAAATACTATACTATGATTTTTCTGTTGGTGTTTGGTTGAAATAGGGCAAGTATTTTCAAACACGTTCTGTTGTTAGATCTCTCTGTTCTGTTTATTTGTTTGTATGTGTTATTGTTATTTAGTTGTATTTTTGTGGGTTTTTTTTTTAATAGACTTTTCTCTGATTTTTTTTGTTTGTTTGTATGTGCTTTTTTTGTTGTTGTTCTTTATTTTATGTGATGTTTTTTCATAAGGATAATAGACTTTTCTTTGAACTTTTCTGTTGTGTGCCTGTTGATCTAGGTGGTGGTCTCTGCAGTGCCTTATCTGGGACATATGAAGCAAAGGAAACACAGGGGACACATCATTATGTCTGTGAAGTCTCCAGTCAATCTTTCTTCTTTCCATCTTTCAGAGTGTTCATATGCTTCTTTATTTTATGATATCCAGGGTTTTTAGGTTGTAAGAATGAGGACTGGGAGGAATGATTTTTGTGCATATTGGTGAACCAGATATGTTTTCAAAATATACCAGTAGAATGGGTTTGTAATTTATGGGAATGGAAAGCAGTTATAAATGAGATTTACCTAGATTAAGCAAAGAAACTGTAGGCTGTATGTTTTAAATAGCAGAAGAGGAACCACAAATGGGAAAGAAAGTAATATGAGAAATATGGCAATACAAAAGACAAATTTTGATTGCTATGCCATCTTTTTCTTAAGAGATGGCTCAAGATGACAATATTTCTAAACACACAGAGATTCTCAAAGCATTGACTATAAAGAAGGAGGAAATTGTGTCCAACTATAGAAACAGAGTTTAATCTGAGTGAACTGAAGAAACATCAAACCTATCATATTATACCTAGGCCTTCTTCCAAATAGAAGTGAGATTATAATTTAGATATTTGCAAAAAACAAACACTTGCATTAAATGTGTTTGTAGAATACAATGCTACAGAGAGGGAGGGAAGAAAAAGACAGGGAAAATAAAATTTGTTACAGATTTCAGATCATTGAGCCCTGATGTAAAATTTCCTTGTCATGTTAACAATTTGTTGTTAACAATTTGTTGTGACCAAATGTTCAGTTGCTCAGTTGTGTCTAACTCTCTGCTACCCCATGGGCTGCAGATGCCAAGCTTTCCTGTCCTTCACCATCTCCTGAAGCTTGCTCAAGCTCATGTCAATCAAGTTGGTGATGCCATTCAACCATCTCATCATCTGTCATCCCCTTCTCCTCCTGCCTTCAGTCTTTTCCAGTAGCAGGGTATTTTCCAGTGAGTTGACCGTTTGCATCGTTAGTCATAGGAAGTCATGAACAGGTAAATCAAATAGAAAACTGTACTTATTTGCAGCAATTAAAGAGGCATGACTATGGAAATAATCAGACTGACAAATCCACATTAAGGAAGATCACCCATCTGTCTGATCAGGGACTTAACTACTGTGTCTAAAAGTGCTAAGGCATCTGATGTTTGCATGCTGCTTAATGAAACAACAATCCTGACAAATTTTTAAAGTTTTAGAGTAAAAGNTGACAAATCCACATTAAGGAAGATCACCCATCTGTCTGATCAGGGACTTAACTACTGTGTCTAAAAGTGCTAAGGCATCTGATGTTTGCATGCTGCTTAATGAAACAACAATCCTGACAAATTTTTAAAGTTTTAGAGTAAAATCTTGTTTAAGCGTTGTTGTAATGTTGTTCAAGTCTCATCAACTGGAAGTACAAGACCAAAATTCCCCACAGAGGATGAAGTTGACCATAAGGTCATTCAATCAAGTTGCTTTGTTTAGTAATAGTAGAAAATGCAACTGATTTATCAGCAGTGGCTGTATGATGTGATCATTCCACNAAAAGTGCTAAGGCATCTGATGTTTGCATGCTGCTTAATGAAACAACAATCCTGACAAATTTTTAAAGTTTTAGAGTAAAAGCTTTTTTAAGCGTTGTTGTAATGTTGTTCAAGTCTCATCAACTGGAAGTACAAGACCAAAATTCCCCACAGAGGATGGAGTTGACCATAAGATCATTCAATCAAGTTGCTTTGTTTAGTAATAGTAGAAAATGCAACTGATTTATCAGCAGTGGCTGTATGATATGACCATTCCACACTCCAGAATTTTGAAACTGGTAGGATGTTATAATTTTGTCTACAAGGAAAGATTTGGAACTTTGATTCATAAAAACTCTTCTTTAATAACAAAATTTAAAAGGAAAGTGTTCATAAAAATAGTAACAGAGCCAAACTTCAGTATTCTCAAATAAGGCATAATATTTTAATAAATAAACCAGTGTTTAAAAGAAAGAGGAAAATAAATTTGTTTATAGATCATATGAGTAGCTGTTTCATTGATGTAATTATAGATAGGAAAAATCAGTTTTCTGTGTAACTATAATTATCTCCTTGAAACTAGAGAAAATGAGAATGATTTTTTTCAAATGTGAAAATATAGGGGATATGGCTAGTGCCGACTGTGACTTTTCTGGCTAGTGAATACATTTTGGGACCAGATGGGACCAGATTCNCACCTTACTTATAGTTTCCTTTGTTGTGCAGAAGTTTTTAATTTTAATTAGATCCCATTTGTTTATTTTCGTTTTTATTTCCAGTTTACTGGGAGGTGGATCATAGAGGATCCTGCTGTGATGCATGATCTTAGTTTTTTGAACATTAAGTTTTAAGCCAGCTTTTTCACTCTCCTGTTTCACTTTCATCAAAGGCTCTTTAGTTCCTCTTCACTTTCTGCCATAAGGGTGGTATCATCTGCATATCTGAGGTTACTGATATTTCTCCCGCAGTCTTGATTCAAGCTTGTGCTTCATCCAGCCCCGTATTTTGCATGATGTACTCTGCATATAAGTTAAATAAGCAGGGTGACAATATACAGTCTTGGCATACTACTTTCCCAATTTGCAGCCAGTTTGTTGTTCCACGTCCGGTTCTAACTGTTGCTTCTTGACCTGCATACTGATTTCTCAGAAGGCAGGTCAGGTGGTCTGGTATTTCCATCTCTTGAAGAATTTTCCACAGTTTGTTTTGATGCACAAAGTTAAAGGCTTTGGTTTAATCAATAAAGCAGAAGTAGATGTTTTTCTGGAATTCTCTTTATTTTTATAGGATCCAACAGATGTTGGCAATCTGATCTCTGGTTCCTCTACCTTTTCTAAATCCAGCTTGAACATCTGAAAGTTCACTGTTCATGTACTGTTGAAGCCTGGCTTGGAAAATTTTGAACATTGCTTTGCTGATGTGTGAGGTGAGCAAAATTTTGTGATAGTTTGAACATTCTTTGGTGTTTCCATTCTTTGGGATTGGAATGAAAACTGACCTTTTCTAGTCCTGTGGCCACTGCTGAGTTTTGTAAATGTGCTGGAATATGAGTGCAGCATTTTCACAGCATCATCTTTTAGGATTTTAAATAGCTCAACTGGGATTCCATGACCTCCACTAACTTTGTTCATAGTGATGCTTCCTAAGGCCCGCTTGACTTCACATTCCAGGATGTTTCACTCTATGTGAGTGATCATGCTATCGTGGTTATCTGGGTCATGAAGATCTTTTTTGTATAGTTCTTCTGTGTATTCTTGCAACCTCTTCATAATATATTTTGCTTCTGTTGGTTCCATACGATTTCTGTCCTTTATTGTGCCCGTCTTTGCATGAAATGTTCCCTTGCTGCTGCTGCTGCTAAGTCACTTCAGTTGTGTCTGACTCTGTGCGACCCCATAGACACCAGTCCACCAGGATCCACCATCCCTGGGATTCTCCAGGCAAGAACACTGGAGTGGGGTGCCATTGCCTTCTCCGAATGGTCCCTTGGAATCTCTAATTTTCTTGAATGTTCCCTTGGTAATCTCTAATTTTCTTGAAGAGATCTCTAGTCTTTCCCATTCTATTGTTTCATCTTTTCTTTGCACTGATCACTGAGTGAGGCTTTCTTCTCTCTCCTTGCTATTCTTTGGAACTCTGAATTCAGATGAGTATGTTTCCTTTTCTCCTTTGCCTTTAGCTTCTCTTCTTTTCTCACCTATTTGCAAGGCCTCCTCAGAGAACCATATGGCCTTTTTGCATTTCTTTTTCTTGGGTATGGTCTTGATCCCTGTCTTCTGTACAATGTCAGGAACCTCCATCCATAGTCCATCAGGTATCCTGTCTATCAGGTCTAATCCCTTGATCTATTTGTCACTTCTACTGTATACTCATAAAGGATTTGATTTGGGTCATACCTGAATGGTTTAGTGGTTTTCCTTATTTTTTCAACTTAAGTCTGAAATTTATAATAAAGCATTCATGATCTGAGCCACAGTTTGCTCCTGGTATTTTTTTTTTTCTGACTGTATGAAACTTCTTCATTTTGGGCTGAAAATAGTATAATCCATCTGATTTCAGTATTGACTATCTGGTGATGTCCATTTGTAGAATCTTCTCTTGTGTTGTTGGAAGAGGGTGTTTGTTATGATTGGTGTGTTCTCTTGATCAAACTCTGTTAGCCTTTGTCCTTTTTCATTTTGTACTCCAAGGCCAAATTTTCCTGTTACTCCAGTTATCTCTTGGCTTCCTACTTTTGCTTTCCAGTCCCCTATGATGTAAAGGACTTTTTTTTTTTTTTTTTTGGTGTTTGTTCAAGGAGGTCTTGTAGGTTTACCTTCAATGATATCAATGATATCTCTTGTGTTACTAAAGAAAAGTCACTTAATAGTTGATGCCTCAGTTTCCTATCTGTGACATGATGATGATTAAGCAATAAATCTACCTACCTTGTCAGTTTGCTGAAGGGTTGAAATAAGAGAAGTAGTTACAAAGAGCTTAGAACAGTACCTGTTACATAGGAGTTTTTCTTTAATCTCTCCATGGTTGCACTTTTAAAAATTTATTGTCAACAAAGGCCAAATGTTGCTAAAGATGTATGCCAGACATGTATGAGTAGGAATAATATTGCTTTCTTCTTTAGATGGAAATTATAAAAGTGAAATAGAAAATGTATACCAAGGAACTAGTTATACTTTTAATGAGACAAAGTAAATGCCCATTGCATTGGAAGCTGGAGAAGACAATATATTCTTCATGAAATGTTCAGTTTCAACTGTTATGTTGTCTTTGTTCTCCCAAATCTTCAAGGGTAGCAGTTTTATATAGCACCAAGCAGCTTCAACAAAATAAAGGAATGTCCATGTATTCTTATAAGAGAGAAAGAAGTCACTTGAACAATCACAGCTAAAAATCTTCAAGGTATAGAAAGTACAAATTATAGTTTAAACATCATAACAACTAAAATGGCTTTTTTTTGTATTTGGATAATTCATATATCCTCCTCAGAGTTTAAAATCTATAATTTAAAATTCATAAACTTTTGTTTCTAGAAAAAAGACCTAATACTCTGTTTGTTTCCAACTGTAGAGCTTTTGGATATTATAGACCTTTAAAAAATAGATTAATAATGAATTAGAAATCAGATTTTACTAGAAATTTCTAAATTTATTGATTACAATGGTAACATGTAATGAGATATTATTTATTGAATTATATAGTAAACAATAAGGTCACTGGAAAGCACAAAGTTCAGAAATGAAGTATAAGCTTAGTGGTCTTTGTTCTCCTAAAAATATTAAAATAATTTATAGTAGCATATGTTTACATTTTTTGCTGCTCTGTCTACTATAATTGAGTATGTGCCATAGATCCATGATATGTTTTCAAATGTCTTATGACTGTTTCCTCTTGGCCTTTGACTAAGATCAAGTGTTATGTGTTGTCTCAAGGGACTCTAGCCTGCAAAAGCCAAGAAACAGATTGTTATCTAATAAGCATTTTAACTAAAATGATGGTAACCAATATTACACTATGTGTTTGATTATTTATGAGTAATCCATTGCTCAGTAAAGATGTTCAAAGCATTAGCCATAATGAATCTTCATCATTGTCAACCATGTCAGACAGTAATCACATTCCATATTTTTTTCCTATTCTTTTAACTCCTTTTTTTTGCCACTTGATATGTTAAACAAAAAATAAGCTAAGTAAGTATAGCTTAGTCATAAACCCTATTGGTTTAGAAGTATTTGACTTTTTCTTTTCTGCTGTCAAAATATTAATGGAACACCTATTTTATTCACTGCAGCATTTTTACGGACTCTTTAAGAGAGAGGTAATTATGTAATGTATGGATATTAGACAGTGTGTGTGTGTGTGTGTGTGTGTGTCTGTGTGTGTGTGTCCCTACAGAGTCCCGAGAAAATTGGGAGGAACTGCACTTTTTAAAGATTCTCATGTTTCAGCAAATAGTTTCCTTGCCTTCATTCAACTGTCAACACTCAGGTGTAACCAATTAAGATGTATCACTGCGTGATGGGGAAATCACTCATTTCTTATCCATTACTTGTATTTCTCATTCTTTGCTCAGATAAATCATATATTATTGGAACAAAGAGGAATTCTACTAAGCTCAAAAAATACATCTGCTGTCCTCCTTTGTAGTTAAGGTTACTATTTGGCCTTACCTTATAACCTGTCACTGGGGCTTCTGGAGAAGTACTTTAAAAGACACACACACACTCCTGACCACTTTGACTACTGGCTACTTGTATTTCTACTTCCTTCCACATTCATGGCTGTCACTGTGTGACTGCCTGGTTTTCCCTGAGGATGGCAGAGTAGAAAGGCAAAAAGATATTTGTGGGGTGGGGGAGGGGGGGTTACTAGACCTCAGCAGCCCTGGATTGTCTCCAGATTTATCATTAAGTGATAGACCTCTCATTAATTTTGTCTGAGTCAGTCCCTTCTAGAAATCTTATATTCACAGTGAAATCCAATTCTTAGCATCTTCATAAGCCATGTATATTTTAGAAAGTACTTTGTAAGAACATAATGCCTTAAGTATCTAAAGAAAGTGATTGATCAAATCTTAGATTCTGAAGTTGAAACTTCAGTTTTTATGACACATGAAACTTAAGATATTTTATAGTTACACTTAGTTGCCCTTATTAGGAGTATATGATAATATAGAAAAATATTATGCTTTAAGCATGGACTATTCTCATTTGGGAATTGCTCAAATCCTAGATTACTAACCTTGACAGACTGTACAATTCCAGAAAAGATGGAAACATTTTTATCCTGCCCAAAATATCCACAGGGCCTAGCAAGTGATTTAAAACATGGAAGATTCTAAATAAATACTTTGAAATAGTTGAATCAATTGATGAAAAGATGGACAAACACAGATTGTGCCCAAATGAACAAAACTCATAAAATGTGGATTATTCTTCTTTGATGTTAAAAGACTTTTGTGAATGATTTCTGCCCTTGAATAGGCTCAACAAATAGTGCCCTGCAGTCCACATAAAGGCTTTTGTTTTCTGAGATGTCTTTTTCTCTTCTCTTCCTCCCTTCTCCTGGTAACCTTCCCCACTCATCCCCTTCTCATTCCTTCCTTTTTCCCCTCTCCTCCCTCCTCTCTCCTTCCCTCCCTTCTTTCCCCTTTTTTTCTTTCTTTATTTTGTTGCCTCTCACTAGCCCATTTGCTTAGTGCCCCCAGCCTCCATTTTTTCAGCAAGACTCTGTGATCAAGAATCTGACTTTTTGAACCAAAGAGATATTGAGAGTGAAAACATATGTGTGTGCCTTCTTTTCATGAGAAAAAGAAATCCACTGAATTGTTTTCCAATACTACATGGTGTTTTTTTTTCTTTATCTCTTAACCCCAGTTTTCTTTCCTATGTAAGCAGAATAAAATTTTACTGATTAGTTTACATGGCCTAGACCTCATATAAGCTTAGAAGCAGAATCAAAATATCATTTCTTCCTAGAATATTACATTTTAAACCCACTTAAAACATAACAACGTGTAGAGATAGAAAGTGATTTTACTACATCCTCCAAATATTAGATTGCACATTTCACCAAAATTGATTTTCAATACCTAAGTACAGGAAAAATAGATAAAAATATTGTAGCCTGTTTTAAAAATAAATTGACCAAGTTTACTGATTCTAGATAAATTTCCATTACTACTCCTCATATCTTTAGTTTGATCTTGAACTTAATATCATATTGACCCCTGATTCTGTCTCTGGTCAGCTAGATAAAGTCCTGGAACTAGGATTTGTATAATTTTATGCTGCATTTGTTAGTGTCTCTTAGATGAAAGTACAGCCAATATTGGGAAATAAAAGACTTTCTGTTCTTTGGATTCACTGGAAATCTTTGCTCATATAAACACTTCTGAGATTCAACTTAGAAACTGACCTTAGTTTATCATTGAAATAGACAACTAAAAATTGTTCAGGAGGAGTCTCTGGACTTAAAAAAAATTATTTCCAAGCATCAGCCTTTGGCGTAACAATATTCGAGTCATATCACAGGTTGTGGGTTCATTTTTGTATTCATGTTTAAAAGCATATATGATGTATATGTTTCAGGAGGTGATTTAATATTATATTCATCACAAAACTCTGAGTCACTCACAAAGTGAAGAATATTGTACTGAATTGCATGGTATCAACTGTGATGTTATTACCTCTGACATCAACGTAACCTTCTCTGAGAGGCCAATTCCCAGAAAAACTGCCAGAGCACAGGCTTGAGGAGAAAGTGGATACAAAATATATTAATTTAGAGGCATCAATGCTGTTCCCCCATTTTCCATGGGTGCTCAACATAAAATGGTTATCGCTGTTTTATTTTGATATTAAACCTTTTTAAATTTTTCAAGTGTGTAAAGTTGAATAAGATTTGAATATTAAGACATGGTAGTATAAAATTCCATGTTGATTGCATTTATATACATAAATATACAACATATTTGGAGGAATACAAAATATTATTGAAGGTAAACCTCAGGAGAAAAGAGTTTAGTAGTCAAGGAAGTTTTAGTGTCATTGGCAGTTTTTGCTCTTTTTCTTATATTGAGATCTATGCATTTATATCAATTGTAATTTTGTAAATAAAATATTAAAACGTGATATAATAATATCATATCTCAGAACTGGAAAGGTGCCTTAAAGGTATTTTAGCATATTTGTGACAGAAAATTCTGTTTTGATAGATAATAATAGAGTTGAATCTAGAATTAAGACCATCTTTGCTAATCTCTCTGCTTTAAAAATTAAACAAATTGATATTCTNAGATCCATGATATGTTTTCAAATGTCTTATGACTGTTTCCTCTTGGCCTTTGACTAAGATCAAGTGTTATGTGTTGTCTCAAGGGACTCTAGCCTGCAAAAGCCAAGAAACAGATTGTTATCTAATAAGCATTTTAACTAAAATGATGGTAACCAATATTACACTATGTGTTTGATTATTTATGAGTAATCCATTGCTCAGTAAAGATGTTCAAAGCATTAGCCATAATGAATCTTCATCATTGTCAACCATGTCAGACAGTAATCACATTCCATATTTTTTTCCTATTCTTTTAACTCCTTTTTTTTTGCCACTTGATATGTTAAACAAAAAATAAGCTAAGTAAGTATAGCTTAGTCATAAACCCTATTGGTTTAGAAGTATTTGACTTTTTCTTTTCTGCTGTCAAAATATTAATGGAACACCTATTTTATTCACTGCAGCATTTTTACGGACTCTTTAAGAGAGAGGTAATTATGTAATGTATGGATATTAGACAGTGTGTGTGTGTGTGTGTGTGTGTGTCTGTGTGTGTGTGTCCCTACAGAGTCCCGAGAAAATTGGGAGGAACTGCACTTTTTAAAGATTCTCATGTTTCAGCAAATAGTTTCCTTGCCTTCATTCAACTGTCAACACTCAGGTGTAACCAATTAAGATGTATCACTGCGTGATGGGGAAATCACTCATTTCTTATCCATTACTTGTATTTCTCATTCTTTGCTCAGATAAATCATATATTATTGGAACAAAGAGGAATTCTACTAAGCTCAAAAAATACATCTGCTGTCCTCCTTTGTAGTTAAGGTTACTATTTGGCCTTACCTTATAACCTGTCACTGGGGCTTCTGGAGAAGTACTTTAAAAGACACACACACACTCCTGACCACTTTGACTACTGGCTACTTGTATTTCTACTTCCTTCCACATTCATGGCTGTCACTGTGTGACTGCCTGGTTTTCCCTGAGGATGGCAGAGTAGAAAGGCAAAAAGATATTTGTGGGGTGGGGGAGGGGGGGTTACTAGACCTCAGCAGCCCTGGATTGTCTCCAGATTTATCATTAAGTGATAGACCCCTCATTAATTTTGTCTGAGTCAGTCCCTTCTAGAAATCTTATATTCACAGTGAAATCCAATTCTTAGCATCTTCATAAGCCATGTATATTTTAGAAAGTACTTTGTAAGAACATAATGCCTTAAGTATCTAAAGAAAGTGATTGATCAAATCTTAGATTCTGAAGTTGAAACTTCAGTTTTTATGACACATGAAACTTAAGATATTTTATAGTTACACTTAGTTGCCCTTATTAGGAGTATATGATAATATAGAAAAATATTATGCTTTAAGCATGGACTATTCTCATTTGGGAATTACTCAAATCCTAGATTACTAACCTTGACAGACTGTACAATTCCAGAAAAGATGGAAACATTTTTATCCTGCCCAAAATATCCACAGGGCCTAGCAAGTGATTTAAAACATGGAAGATTCTAAATAAATACTTTGAAATAGTTGAATCAATTGATGAAAAGATGGACAAACACAGATTGTGCCCCAATGAACAAAACTCATAAAATGTGGATCATTCTTCTTTGATGTTAAAAGACTTTTGTGAATGATTTCTGCCCTTGAATAGGCTCAACAAATAGTGCCCTGCAGTCCACATAAAGGCCTTTGTTTTCTGAGATGTCTTTTTCTCTTCTCTTCCTCCCTTCTCCTGGTAACCTTCCCCACTCATCCCCTTCTCATTCCTTCCTTTTTCCCCTCTCCTCCCTCCTCTCTCCTTCCCTCCCTTCTTTCCCCTTTTTTTCTTTCTTTATTTTGTTGCCTCTCACTAGCCCATTTGCTTAGTGCCCCCAGCCTCCATTTTTTCAGCAAGACTCTGTGATCAAGAATCTGACTTTTTGAACCAAAGAGATATTGAGAGTGAAAACATATGTGTGTGCCTTCTTTTCATGAGAAAAAGAAATCCACTGAATTGTTTTCCAATACTACATGGTGTTTTTTTTTCTTTATCTCTTAACCCCAGTTTTCTTTCCTATGTAAGCAGAATAAAATTTTACTGATTAGTTTACATGGCCTAGACCTCATATAAGCTTAGAAGCAGAATCAAAATATCATTTCTTCCTAGAATATTACATTTTAAACCCACTTAAAACATAACAACGTGTAGAGATAGAAAGTGATTTTACTACATCCTCCAAATATTAGATTGCACATTTCACCAAAATTGATTTTCAATACCTAAGTACAGGAAAAATAGATAAAAATATTGTAGCCTGTTTTAAAAATAAATTGACCAAGTTTACTGATTCTAGACAAATTTCCATTACTACTCCTCATATCTTTAGTTTGATCTTGAACTTAATATCATATTGACCCCTGATTCTGTCTCTGGTCAGCTAGATAAAGTCCTGGAACTAGGATTTGTATAATTTTATGCTGCATTTGTTAGTGTCTCTTAGATGAAAGTACAGCCAATATTGGGAAATAAAAGACTTTCTGTTCTTTGGATTCACTGGAAATCTTTGCTCATATAAACACTTCTGAGATTCAACTTAGAAACTGACCTTAGTTTATCATTGAAATAGACAACTAAAAATTGTTCAGGAGGAGTCTCTGGACTTAAAAAAAATTATTTCCAAGCATCAGCCTTTGGCGTAACAATATTCGAGTCATATCACAGGTTGTGGGTTCATTTTTGTATTCATGTTTAAAAGCATATATGATGTATATGTTTCAGGAGGTGATTTAATATTATATTCATCACAAAACTCTGAGTCACTCACAAAGTGAAGAATATTGTACTGAATTGCATGGTATCAACTGTGATGTTATTACCTCTGACATCAACGTAACCTTCTCTGAGAGGCCAATTCCCAGAAAAACTGCCAGAGCACAGGCTTGAGGAGAAAGTGGATACAAAATATATTAATTTAGAGGCATCAATGCTGTTCCCCCATTTTCCATGGGTGCTCAACATAAAATGGTTATCACTGTTTTATTTTGATATTAAACCTTTTTAAATTTTTCAAGTGTGTAAAGTTGAATAAGATTTGAATATTAAGACATGGTAGTATAAAATTCCATGTTGATTGCATTTATATACATAAATATACAACATATTTGGAGGAATACAAAATATTATTGAAGGTAAACCTCAGGAGAAAAGAGTTTAGTAGTCAAGGAAGTTTTAGTGTCATTGGCAGTTTTTGCTCTTTTTCTTATATTGAGATCTATGCATTTATATCAATTGTAATTTTGTAAATAAAATATTAAAACATGATATAATAATATCATATCTCAGAACTGGAAAGGTGCCTTAAAGTTATTTTAGCATATTTGTGACAGAAAATTCTGTTTTGATAGATAATAATAGAGTTGAATCTAGAATTAAGACCATCTTTGCTAATCTCTCTGCTTTAAAAATTAAACAAATTGATATTCTGTCTATTGCTACAAATTAAATGCTAATTTATCACTATAAATTTTAAAAACTCAAATATCTGTTTAAAAACAGCTTACTAATACAGTAATTACTTAAATCTAGAGTTTTTGTAATATATCAATGAGAAAAATATTTAAATAGAAATAAAATATAATATTGCCCAAATGTTTCCTTTTTATGATCTTTAAATTTGTCATTAAAAACATAGATCCTTACACCACTTTCCACATTTCCAGTGTTAAAAATGAATTTATAAATTCTGTCCACATTGTCACATACATCTTATTATTCAACAAAATAATATATGATAAGTATAAGTATTTATAATTATAGTTTAAGTGGATAGAAAATATGCATAGCAATTATATAAGAATATATGTACATGCTTTTTATTTTTATATTTATTTTAACAGAACAAAGCAGAATCCAGGAAAATCTAAGTGACAGGAGTAAATATTATGGCTTAGAGTTTATACATCTTTTGGCAATAACTTATCCAAAGTGTCCATAGAAAGATACAAGCAACTTTCTGCTTTCTGAGAACTACATTTCTCAAATTAATAAATTTGGAATCGTGAAAAATTTTTGGAAATAAATTAGAGTAAATAGATAAGAAGATAGTGATGTACAGTATGTCATATGACAGCAGGAAATTAACAGAAAAGGGAACCTCTTTGTGGAAACCTGAAAAAAAAAATCATCAACATTTATGATGAGGGAAGCATTTGGTCTCATATATCTATGACTACACTTATTTTGCATTATACTGGCAGATGTATATATATAATTTGCTAATTATAGTGGAAAATAAAATAAGTAAAATTACTTAGGAGATTGACTTCCAAAAAACAAGCATGTGCATTTTTAAAATACTTTTTGAGGGGGGAGAAAGCAAAACAAAAAAATACATTAGTCGTGGTGGTTTAGTCATGAAGTCATGTCCAGCTCTTTGCAGCCCCATGGACAGAAGCCTGTGAGGCTCCTTTGTCAATGGGGTTCTCCAGGTAAGAATACTGGAGTGGGTTGTCATTTCTTCTCCAGGGGATCTTGCCCACCTCACTTGCATTGCAGATGGATTCTTTTACTGCTGAACCACCAGGGAAGGCCCCATGTTTTATAGATTCACTCACTTCGAAAACATAAGCCACTTGAAAGAAACAATTCTGATTTGAGGAAAGAAAAAAAAACCAACTGTGGAAATTAACAATTCAGCTAGAAAAGCTACATTTCTTTTTTCTTTTTAACTTTAGAAGGCATCTTTGTTGCAAAATATTGTAATATCAATTAATTTCAGGGCCACGTTAGAAGAAAACTAGAGGCAGAGCATCTGTTTCCAGGTTTTACCTGCTGGTTGCCTCCCTCCTGCAATTTCAGAGCAATAAAACCTCTGCTATTGGATAATTTTCAGAGTAGTCTGGTTATTTCCTTGGTGGTGCAGCAATCAGTCTAAAGAGCTCTGCTCACAAGTTTTGGAGCCATGAGACTTGTTGAGAACTGAGATTTTGCTGTGCGGTGTGTTTGTGTGCCAGTGTGTAAGAGTATAGGCGTAATGAGACTGGCTTTTTCACTGTGAGAATGTTTATTTGTTATGGAAGCCTCTATTGTGTTTTTACTTTTTTCCTGGGTGTATTGCATATGCAAATTCTTTATACAGTTGTTTTTGTTTGTTTTACTGGTTTTGTGTGTCTTGATTTTTTAGAAGCCATAGCAGTATTGAGACATGTTTATATTTCCTTGACTATTCATCTGATCCATAATCAGTGAACCACATGGATAGTAGGAAACAATATCTGCCCTGGGGCTACAATGTAAGTTTCTTATTTATTCCCTGTAGTTTGAGTTGCCTTCAATGTGTAAAATTCTAAAAACTTCACACTTGCCTGGACTTTACAGTTAATTCTTGGGGTATGTCTGGAAATATAAGTTCTATTGAAACACTCCTAGCACTTAGTCAAGGTTGAGTTGCAACTAAAATTTNGATTTATGAAGTTGAATACCATCTTGCTCACAGTTGAATCATTAATGCCCGAACAGAGTCAGCAAATAGGAGCCATTCAATACTCATTTACTGAATGAATAAGTGGTTTAAAAGACATCAGCAAATATTTATTGAATAAGGCAATGCTGTTGGTGTCAACAGGATGCCAGTCTAAGCCAGTTTTCCAGAATCCACAACCTACACACTTAAATGTAATTAGAAGGAATCTTTGAATAAGTTTATGGTGAAAGTACATGTACCAAATAGAGGTGGAAAGAGTCGAGCACCCTTATCTGCCTTATCAGACAGAGTAAAGACAAATATTTCTGAGAGTATAACTTGAATAAATACATAACCAGAAAATTGTTCTGGTGTTCCAGGCATAGCTCTTTCTGGAGGTTTTCTTATTTTAGTGTTTTAATATCCCTTTCACTTTTAATTTATTTTGCTTGTGAGAATTTTCTTCCTAAATGATGATACCACCATGATCCATGATCTTTTGTTAACCGTTATCCTACAATTAAAGCAGGTATTCCTCAAATTAAATGTGCTCATTCACAGCTCCATCCTTGGATTTTTCCTAGTCTTTATGACTTTTTCAATTTTCAGTGAAATTTAGCACTACACCATGAAGACTGGAACTGACTGCATTCTTTTGCTCTAAAAGCTCCACATCCAGTGGAAGGGCTTTTTTTTTTTTTTTTTTTTTAAGTTTCAAATTTGTTTCCAATGGAGATTCTTTACTAGCAGGTTTCTACTTGACTTGAAGCTGCTTTGAGCTTTGATGTTTACAATGCCTGGTATCTAAGCAATGGTGTTACAGTGTGGGGATCTCCCGACTTCACTCATACCTTTCCAGAAATTTCAATATTCCAGACTTTGAGGGACTTAAGTTAATTTAATGACAGAAGAAATATTTATTCCTGTTAAATATTTTTCTTAATAAGGATGCTTCATTGTTTTTTGTTGTTTCCTTTTGCCTTTAGTCAAGTTTTGTAGTTGTTCTTCATTCACTAAATCATGATTTGCCACCCCTTGCACTGTAGCACACCAGGCTCCTCTGTCATCTACTATCTCCCAGAGTTTGTTCAAATTCATGTTCATTGAGTCAGTGATGCCATTGAAACAGCTCATCCTCTGCCGACCCCTCCTTCTTTTCCCTTCCATCTTTCTCAGTATCAGGGTCAGTTCTTAACTTCAGATGGCCAAATTGTTGGAGTTTCAGCTTCAGTATCCATCCGTCCAATGAATATTCAGGGTTGATTTCCTTTAAGATTGACTGGTTTGATCTCCTTGTTGTCCAGGGGACTCTGAAGAGTCTTCTCCAGCACCACAGTTCAAAAGCATCAATTCTTCAGTACTCAGCTCTGTGTTCCAACTCTCACATCTGTACATGACTACTGGAAAAGTCATAGCTTTGACTATGCAGACCTTTGTCAGCAAAGTGATGTCTACACTTTTTGATACACTGTTTTAGACAAGTTTAGGCAAGTTTAAACAAATTAAGCTGCTTTGTATGTTAGCTCCTTTTGCGTTTCAGTATGACATGGGATGCCATTATTTGCAGCTCCAGAGAAACAGTATTTAATTTCCTTTTTCTTTGCTTTCTGAACTAAACATTTTATCTTCTAATGTCTGATTTGGATACTGTCTTGCAGAGGTCCTTATAGGAAGTAATACAGAGCAAATTTCTTCTTTTTTAGCAGGCAACCATTTGCCATTCCAGCGCACCCAGTTCTGGGTACTGCCGGCTGGTATGTAACCTTTGATGGATCCAATACCTACCCATCTTTGAACTTCATCTATATACATTTGACCTTTGAACAACATAGGTGGGGACCACTTGGGTCCACTTGTAGGTGGATAGCTTTCAATACCAAGTACTTAAGTATTATACAGTTGGTGGCTGGCTGAATCTGCAGAAGCAGAACCATGGTTACAGAGAAACAATGTAAAAGGAGGACTGACTTAAGTGGATTTTCTACCTCATGAAGAGTTAGTGCCTCAACCCCCACTTTGTTCAAGGGTCAACCATATTGTGCCCCTGTCTAGCAGCATTGAGTTGCTGTCTAGCAACATAGACACTTTCTTTGAACACTCCTTCAGTGACATTGATTTACAATATTACATATCATGGATATGTGCTTCACAGACAATAACTTGAAACACACCCAACTTCACTGTCATATTAAAACTCTTCTGCTAAGGCTTCAAATGAACGTTTTCTCTCCTTAGTCTGTTCTCTCCTTAGTCTCTTCACTCTATTATCCTCAAACCTAACTACACATTAATGAAATACAANCACTTTCTTTGAACACTCCTTCAGTGGCATTGATTTACAATATTACATATCATGGATATGTGCTTCACAGACAATAACCTGAAACACACCCAACTTCACTGTCATATTAAAACTCTTCTGCTAAGGCTTCAAATGAACATTTTCTCTCCTTAGTCTGTTCTCTCCTTAGTCTCTTCACTCTATTATCCTCAAACCTAACTATACATTAATGAAATACAACTGTCTTTGTCTATGGGCAGTAGTTCCAAAATGTCTGGGACTTGCCTGGTGGCTCAGGCAGTAAAGAATTCACTTGTAATGCAGGAGAGCTGGATTTGATATGATTCCACGGAGAAGGGAATGGCAACCCACTCCAGTATTCTTGCCTGGAGAAAGGAGCCTGGTAAGCTACACACCATGCGGTTGCAAAGAGCTGGGCACCACTGAGCAACTAACACTTTTCAAAATGTCTTTCTGACTGTCTACCTGCAGTTTAAAGAGAAGGGCTCTGACTTGTTTCTTATATGTGGGTTTTTTTTTCCTGGAAATTCCTTTTGTTTCTGAGACCTTTGTTTTCTTCTTCTGTTAGATTTAATTTAGCTCTAGTCCTCCTCTCTAACCCAGAAATAACTGAAATATCTGCTCATCATCTGATCCCACATAGAAGTGTAGTTGGTCAGTTTATGTCTTTGTACTCCCTTCAGATCCATTACTGGGAGAGCCTCAAATTATCAATCAGGGAAATTTTTGTTTTCCATCATCAGCAGAAGGCATATCTTTTTTGTTTTCTGACCATATCAAAACTTTTTTTTTAAATAAACATCCTTGATTATTTATACAAATCTGTTCCCTAGAACAAACTGTTATAGGCATCAGTTCAGTTCAGTTCAGTCGCTCAGTCATGTCCTACTCTTTGCGACCCCATGAATTGCAGCACGCCAGGCCTCCCTGTCCGTCACCAACTCCCACAGTTCACTCAGACACATCCATCGAATCAGTGATGCCACCCAGCCATGTCATCTTCTGTCATCCCCTTCTCCTCCTGCCCTCAGTCCCTCCCATCATCAAAGTCTTTCCAATGAGTCAACTCTTCACATGAGGTGGCCAAAGTACTGGAGTTTCAGCTTCACCATCATTCCCTCCAGAGAAATCCCAGGGCTGATCTCCTTCAGAATGGACTGGTTGGATCTCCTTAATTTCTTTCTTAGCCTCTGGGTTCATAATAATTTCATTGAGCCTTTACTCAATTTAAACTAACAACACAATTCGTCTTTCACATAATAAGATCCTAGTCCTCTTTATGTCTCTATAGATAAGACCAACCACACTTTTGAGGCTAAATTATTGATACAACTTGAGTGATTAAAATAGATATTCTTTATTAAAGTTTATAGTGAGCTCATGATATATTAAAATTTATGCGTAGATGTGTATATACATGCATATTTTAAATTATAAGATTACTAAAGTCAAGATTTGCTTAGCCCAATATTTATTAAGGGCTAAGCAATGGCACCCCACTCCAGCACACTTGTCTGGAAAATCCCATGGATGGAGAAGCCTGGTGGGCTGTAGTCCATGGGGTCGCTAAGAGTCAGACACCACTGAGTGACTTCACTTTCACTTTTCACTTTCATGCATTGGAGAAGGAAATGGCAACCCAATCCAGTATTCTTATCTGGAGAATCCCAGGGACAGAGGAGCCTAGTGGGCTGCTGTCTATAGGGTTGCACAGAGTTGGACACGACTGAAGCGACTTAGCAGCAGCAGCAACACTGGGTTTAGTTGACTTCGTTTGGTAAGTTTTGAGGTTTCCAATTTAATTCACCTGACCCTATAAAAAAGTGCTTATATAGTATATATCTTTTCTTATTAAATTTTATCTGTTTATAAGATGTTCAGGCTGTGAAATGCATTTCATGAAGGTGTGTGAGGAATTAATAAATTTTAAAATTCTTCTAAATTACTATGAATGACTGACTATTTTAACTTTGCCTGTGGAAAATGATATTACATTTGTACATACTATGTAGAAATACACAGAAAGAATACTGAGTTTATATATCACATATAATTTCATTATTTTTATATATGAGACTAAGTTGATAGCCAGAACATGTTGAAGTATGTACAACTTCAACATGAAGTATGTACAACATGTTCAACAGAACATGTTGAAGTATAAAGCTCACAAATTTTAGTGATTATCATTTATATCCACCTACTTCTGCTCCATATAGTGTGCTTTGGGGGAGAAAAAAAAGTCTGTCAAGTAAGTTATTTTTATATAATATCTTTTCTTCTTCTTCTTCTTTTTTTTTTGTATAAGGTAATAGACTTCCAAACAGGAGAAGTTGCACTGTTAGTAAGAGGCTGCTTCTGCTAAGTCGTTCAGTCATGTCTGACTCTGTGCAACCCTATAGATGGCAGCCCACCAGGCTCCTCTGTCCCTGGGATTCTCCAGGCAAGAATACTGGAGTGGGTTGCCATTTCCTTCTCCAATGCATGCATGCATGCATGC
>SJYW01018716.1:135026-155150 GCA_006410735.1 Raphicerus campestris | reverse complement strand
AAAAAAAAAAAAGCTTCAACAAGTATAGCTGAAACTTTTGCATTGTTTATCAATCTTTGTAACTAATTCTATTTATTTCCTTATGCTGTTGGAGGAAGGGATCTAGCTACAACAGGTAAAGTATTTCAAAAGGTGTGAAAATGTAGGTCATTTGGATGCCAATTAGAAATTAACCTATCAAACTTGACCCCTGTCAGTTTCACTGCTTTAGTAAGCTTTCTATATCAAATTTCATGGCTTGAAAGGACAAAGAGTGAATATGCTGTTTTTCAAAAACTTTTTATGATGGAGAGGAAAGGGAGAGGAGAGAATAAAGAAACTTCAAACTAAATGAATCTTTACATATTCTAATGCTTGGAAAGTTAGAATTGTACTTTGTGAAGAATATTTTATTTATAAGTACTGTGAGTATATATTGAATATGAAAATATGATTAATTTAAATAAGCAAATATTAGTTGATCATGTATTACATATTGGACTTCCAATAGGTGCTTTACATTATGGTAAATATAAGTTGAATTGTATATGCCCTCTGATCTTGGAACATAAACATCAAAGATGAACAAAAATAATAAGGTAGGGAATGATATATGCTATTGAACAAGATTTTCAAACTATGTATTATTTTTCATGTGAAAAAGAGGAAGAATAGTTTAGCCAAGGCTGGAGGAACCACAAAGAATTTCTTTCAGGAGGCAAAATTTGAGATAGAGTTTGCAAAATGGGTAGACCTTAGTTGATACATATGGTAGGGAGTAATAGTCCATATAGAGAAATGTGTGGTTAAAAATATAAAGACAAATTTTGACCTGTGTTTTTGGATCTCTGTAAAGTCTATATAAGTCAAATGCATATAAAAAGGAGGAGTGGGAAATAAACAATATTAAAAAAAACAGTTTAAGTCAAAATTATAGAAGTCTTATTTTGATAAGAAACAAGAAAAAATAAAGTTTTTACATTTTCTAGGCATAGGAACCATTGAAAACTGAATTAGAGTGCCATCAAAAGAGGTATGTCTAGGGGGAGGATATACCTAGAAGTTACTGCAATGGTTATGCCATACATAACAATATTTTATTAATCAAGGCTACAAAATATCTTATATTCAAAATGATTAGTTCTGAAATTCATAAAGATGTATTTTGAATTATTTTACTTAAATGTCAAAGCATACATGGTTTTGCTACCTTTTTGGTTTATGTTGTTCTTCACTATCAATCACATTGATATATATATATGTTTGTGTATATATATATCCTATATAGTATATCTATAAATAT
The DNA here is from genome assembly GCA_006410735.1 of Raphicerus campestris. Taxonomy (NCBI): domain Eukaryota; kingdom Metazoa; phylum Chordata; class Mammalia; order Artiodactyla; family Bovidae; genus Raphicerus; species Raphicerus campestris. Next base: position 153,868 of record SJYW01018716.1, on the reverse strand, counting down.
ATATTATGCAACTTTTAGTAGCACTAATTGTTAAGAATCCATCTGCCAATGCAAGAGACACAAGAGATGCAGATTCAATCCCTGGGTAGGGAAGAACCCCTGGAATAGGAAATGGCAACCAACTCCAATATTTGTGCCTCGAAGATTCCATGAGCAGAGGAACCTGGTGGGCTATAGTCCATGCAGAGTCAGACATGACTGAACACCTGAGCATATACATATACACATCTATGATAGAACTATAGATGTACAGATCTTTATTCACCTTTAACCCAGTCACAGTGTTTTGAGGAAACTCTAACTGCATGGAGATGACATGTGTATTTTTTCTCTGACAGCTACAGGTAGACCCCTTGATAACATCAACTTTAAGATTTATAGGTCAATGAGCATCCAGATCATTTAATCACCCAGGTTTTAGATTTCTCAGGTGAGGCCTCAGGCACATTGGAGCAGAGAGAAACCATCTCGGATGTACCCCAGTCTGAAATCCTTACTGACACTGAGTATAGTGTTCTAGTTTGGCTAATAGATGAAGATTATTCATTAGCTTGTTTAAGAATTATTTATGTTTATTGAATTTTTTTCTGCCTAATTCATCATATTTTAAGAAAGATTTATTTTTAAATCTCTCAGTATTATGTGTATTTTACTATCTATATTTGTGGTTGTAAGAGACCTGTGTATGTGGAAAATTTGTTACTGAGGATTTATGTTGTAGAAATTATCATGTCTTCTGATGAAATAAGCCACTATTGTGAGATAACTGCCCTCTTTATCTCTGGTAATGTTGTATAACATTTTGTCTGAAATTAATGTGACCATTCCAGCATGCTTTCTATTATAATTGCTTGGTATTTTTCCCACTCTTTCACTCCTACAGTTAACTTATATTTTAATTCAGTTGTTTGTAAGTAGCATCTAGCTGTATTTAATATTTCATCAAATGTAACATTTTCTTTGGATTATATTACTTATTTTCATTTATCATTACTACTGATATACTTAGATTAATTTATAAAACCTTATTTGGTTATTCTTATTTTACTATTTTCCTTTTGTTTTTCTATTTTTGAATAGATACTTTTATTTCATTTTTCCCTTCAACTAATTTTTAATATGTTTTACTAGTTTTGTTATTTCCTCTTGCACCACTGAACTTCCATCTGGGATAGTTATTCTTCTACTTAGAAATTTTCCTAAAGACAATTTATTACTTACAAACTGCTTTCTATATTTAGAAGTTGTTTTATGTTTTTAATATTACTCTTATTCTTGAAATATTTTCTCAGGATATGTACTTGATGTGATGCATTATTCTTTTCTCAATACTGTGAAGATATTTTTCTGGAACTCCCTTGCTTTTTTGATGACCCAACAGATGTTGGCAATTTGATCTCTGGTTCCTCTGCCTTTTCTAAAACCAGCTTGAACATCTGGGAGGTCACGGTTCACGTATTGCTGACGCCTGGCTTGGAGAATTTTGAGCATTACTTTGCTAGAGTGTGAGATGAGTGCAATTGTGTGGTAGTTTGAGCATTCTTGTCATTGCCTTTCTTTGGGATTGGAATGAAAACTGACCTTTTCCAGTCCTGTCGCCATTGCTTAGTTTTCCAAATTTCCAAAGTGTAGCACTTTGACAGCATTATCCTTTAGGATTTGAAATAGTTCAACTGGAATTCCATCACATCCACTAGCTTTGTTTGTAGCGATGCTTCCTAAGACCCACTTGACTTCACATATCAGAATGTCTGGACTACTTGACCTGCATCTTGAGAAATCTGTATGCAGGTCAGGAAGCAACAGTTAGAACTGAACATGGAACAACAGACTGGTTCCAAATAGGAAAAAGAGTACGTCAAGGCTGTATATTGTCACCCTGCTTATTTAACTTATATGCAGAATACATCATGAGAAACGCTGGGCTGGATGAAGTACAAGCTAGAATCGAGATTGCCAGGAGAAATATCAATAACCTCAGATATGCAAATGACACCACCCTTACGGAAGAAAGTAAAGAACTAAAGAGCCTCTTGATGAAAGTGAAAGTGGAGAGTGAAAAAGTTAGCTTACAATTCAACATTGAGAAAACTAAGATCATGACATCCAGTCCCATCACTTCATGGCAAATAGATGGGGAAACAGTGGAAAAAGAAAAATACTGTGAAGATATTTCCCACTGTCCTCAGGCTTCTATTGCTATTGAAAAATTATTGGAAAGTCAGGGATTGAACAATGGTTAGTCTTTTGAAAACAACCTACCTTTTCTCTTCAGCTAACTCAAAGTCACCTTGCTATCTCTGATTTCCTGATGAACCATCATACCAATACTACACTCAGTCATTTTTTTTTTTATGAGACAAATACACCTGAATAATTTGAAAATACTCTAATAGAACTCTTGTTATTTGAAGGCTAAAACTTCTAATTTGAAAATGTATGTTCTTGTTCAGTCACTTAGTCGTGTTTGACTCTTTGTGACCCCATGGGCAGCAAGCACACCAGGCTTCCCTGTCCTTCACCATTTCCCAGAGCTTGCTCAAACTCATGTCCATTCAGTCAGTGATGCCACCTAACCATCTTATCTTCTGTCATCCACTTCTCTTCCTGCCTTCAGTCTTTCCCAGCATAGGGGTCTCTCCTTGTAAGTAGGCTCTTTGCATCAGGTCACCAAAGAATTATACCTTCAGCTTTAACATCAGTCCTTCCAAGAATATTCAGGATTGATTTCCTTTAAGATTGCCTGACAATGTGTATATAGTGTTTTAGAATTCAAGTGAATTTTTTCATATGATAGATTCGAGTGAATGACATTGGCTCTGTCTTTTAAGCTCCTCCCCAAAATAATGGAGAAATCTTTGGCATTCTTTTATATTTGGGATGTTTTAAATATATGATTTGTTTGAGGACTGGATTTTTCAATCTAACTTTTATTTTATAAGTAAGAGTTATTTTACCTCTTTATAATGAAAATATGATATTTTTTTATTTGTGAAATATCATTTACAGTCACTTTCCGGCTACAGGAATATCCACTGTCAACACTGCATTTAAAAACATGCATGAACTTCAACAATCTTCACATAGAGCTCTCTGATGAAATATTAACTGCTGTTTGTATAGTGCTAATAAGATATTTTTGTATAAGTCATTTTGTTTGATCCTTTAGGAAACCTATGCTTTGTGTCTTACTCTTGCCATCACTTTTTCCACAGCACAGGAAAAGATTAGTAAGATTAAATGCTTTCTTAAAGTTTATAAAATAGTACAAAATTGACACAATCCTTCTAACTTCAAAACTGATGATTTTATCAGCACATTTTAACATTATTCTCCTAAAACTGTGGAAGCAAATTTCTCCCTGTATTTGATACTTGTGAATACTTTGGGAACCTACAAATTATCCTGAGATATCCTTATCTGAGTTTACACTTGACAGAAAGCCACAGTGACATGAGTGGATATTGCTGCCATTTGAATAATAAACATTTAATATAAAATGGTATGTCTTGGTGAAGGGGTTAATGGCTTAATATTTTGAAACTATTTTTTCTACCTGCAAAAATCCATAGGTTGTGCATTATTTCTTCAGTGAAAAGATAAATCTATCTATCTATATATATATATATTTAATTAATATCCCATCATCCAGGCATAGAGATTAATCCAAGTAACAAGTGTTTATTGCGTATATGTTATGTGCTAAAAACGGGAGGCATAGCAATAAACAAGACAGATAACATGCAATTATTTTGTGGGTTAGAAAGGTTTAAAAAGTCAATAACATTTTGAATAATAATAAGGATATTAATGGCTACTGGTCTGCCCCACTCTATTAAATTCCACAGAAAAAGTGGAAAGTATCACAGTCTCTTATTCTTACCTACTGTAGAAATTAACCTACTTCCTGAAGTATGTGCCTTCTGTTGTCTTCTAGGTAGGCTAAATTTTACATGAGATATTTCAATATTCACTTGAGATGGGTGAATGTTTTGCCTTTAATTTTCTTCATCTTCAAAAGGATGTGTTAAAGTCCTTACCTCAGTACCTCAGAATGTAACATTATTTGGAAATGGGGTTTTTGTAGAAAAAATCAAGTTAAAATGCTGTCATTATGGTGGGCTCCACCACCATATGACTGGTGTCATTAATAAAAGGAGACATGTGGATACTGAGACAGACACACATATAGGAAAGGCAACATAAAGACCCAGGGAAAATACCAAGTGAAGATGGAAGGTTGGAGAGCTACATCTTCAAGGCAAGAACACCTGGTGCTGCAAGAGCTAGGACAGAGGCAGGGAACTGATCATTCCCGAGAGCTTTCAGAGAGCCTACAGGTCTGCCAACACATTGCTCTCAAGACTTCTGGCCTCTTGAACTGTGGAACAATAAACTTCTGTTTTAAACCACTCAGTTTGTGGGACTTCATTATGGTAGCCCTAGGAAACTAATCTAGTGAGTAAACGGTCCACATTATGAAATTCAGCAAAAAAAAAGAGAGAGAGAGAGAGATTTAGAAAAAATTTAAAAAAAGAAATACACTTACTTTCAAATAAAAGGTGAGATTTCCAGCATACTAGAAGGGAAAGAAAAGTATCACAAATAGCACATGATGCTCTTTAATCAAATGGGAGAAATGCCTCATCATTGGGTTGTGGCTTTCTCTTACACATGTTTGTCTAAAACTGGAAACCTAGCAGGACTAAAAAACCACAGAGTGGCCTTAAAAATGATTTATTTATTTTACTGGCTAGGCCTGAATTTCAGAGTCATCAAGAGACTCCTATAACTAAGACTGAACAAACAGAGTAACATATGAGGAGGATAAATTCCAGGTTTTGGGTTTTTGGTTTTTTTTTTTTTTAACTTTAATGGAGAAGATTTAAAGGATGTTGTTTAGACTTTATGTCCCTTGGGACTTTACTTCCCTAGGAAATTCATAGTAAAAAGTTTTTATTCAAAATTTTGGAAATCATATATTGTTTTATGATCAAATTGCCTTTATGATTTTATTTGTGATTCACAGTTATACTGCTGTGATAAGTGATGCCAACTGAAGACTAAATAGCATACAATATTCATGCTTAAAATAATGATAGTAAATAATGCCCTTCATATATTTTCTTTAAAAATATATTTTACTAAATTTTTAATGCTATTTTTTACTAAATGTGAGACTATTTTCCCTATCTTTTTTTTCCATTAGTTTTGTTCATTACACTGATTGTTATTTTATATTTGAAGACACTTGGTATGTGAACACAAAAGCATTTTTACTTGAGTGTGATGAGAAAAATAAAGAGCAAGCTGGAAGCTTAAAAGTAAATATTCTGATGCTTCTCAAATTGTTTTCCTCAAACAGTAGACTGTTGTGAGGTGATAGTCTTCAATGCTCTGATTTAATAATGCAAATTTCCAAATTTAATGACAAACTTTATGTGATGTAGGCTAAGGCTATCAGTCTATCCAGTATTGTGAAGTCTTGTAATGATTAACCGCACTGACAAAAGGAAAGGAAAAGTAGCACAGTCGTGTTTGACTCTTTGTGAACTCATGGCCTGTAACCTGCTAGGTCATCTGTTTATGGAATTCTCCAGGCAAGAGTACTGGAGTGGGTTGCTATCCCCTCTCAGTGGAGTCTTCCCGACACAAGCATCGATCCTGGGTCTCCTGCATTGCAGGCAGATTCTTTATCAACTGAGCTTCTAGGGAAGCCCCAAATAACACTGAAATATCCACTAGATCAAAATATCCAATGAAAAGTAAATCATTTTGTTAGTATGACTCATCCTCTCTCCACTGTTGATNTTGCAGGCAGATTCTTTATCAACTGAGCTTCTAGGGAAGCCCCAAATAACACTGAAATATCCACTAGATCAAAATATCCAATGAAAAGTAAATCATTTTGTTAGTATGACTCATCCTCTCTCCACTGTTGATTCCTCTTCCTCAGTAAGATACCTTTCAATGAAAGACAAAAAAGAAAAGGAAAATGCTAGAAAGGCAAAATAAGTTTTCAGGTTTTATGTAGTGGTAAAAAGATACTATATGACAAATAGTTTAGAACTATTTGATTTTGAACTATGAAAGCAACAATAATGTACACATCTAATTTAAAAGCATTTCCTTTTCTTGAATGCTTACTAATATATTCAGTCCTATGTCAGAAATATTGCATAGATTGTTACATTTGTGAAAGAAAGTGAAGTCGCTCAGTTATGTCCAACTCTTTGCAGCCCCATGGACTGTAGCCCACCAGGCTCTTCCATCCATGGAATTTTCTAGGCAAGAGTACTGGAGTGGGTTGCCATTTCCNCCCCAAAGCCCAAGCCCAGTGTGCTGGCAGGGTTGGTTTCTGGTGAGAGCCCCCTTCCTTGTTTATGCATGACAACTTTTTGCTGTGTCATCAAATGCCTTTTCATTTCTTATATGAAAACTATTCCTACTGGATTAAGGCCCTACTCTTATGACTTCATTTAACCATGATGATTTTAAAGATCTAGCTCTAAATACAGTCACAGTAGGAGTTAAGGCTTCAACATAAGAATTTTGGGTAGAAAAAATTCAGTTTATAACATTGCCACTTAAAACCTTTTACTTTTCAATAAACTTCATTGTTATGAATATAATGAAATATGCCTAATTCCTTAATTACAGATCAAGATATCTGTATAGCAGTGCAAGTCAAGTTTTGAAATTTGGTATCATATATTTTACCTGAAATTATTTTCAGACAAATTATTGTAAGAAAAAGTTATTCCATTTTGAAGACTGTATTTTTCTCCCTTAAGCATCTCTAAGCCTCATTTCTTCATTTACAAAATGGGAATAAAATGCCTGNTGCAAGTCAAGTTTTGAAATTTGGTATCATATATTTTACCTGAAATTATTTTCAGACAAATTATTGTAAGAAAAAGTTATTCCATTTTGAAGACTGTATTTTTCTCCCTTAAGCATCTCTAAGCCTCATTTCTTCATTTACAAAATGGGAATAAAATGCCTGTATCATAGAGTTTTGTCTCATTAGATTTAAATTTGTAGTAGTTCTTTACAAGTGATGAACATACTAAATGCAAAAAAAAGAGTATTATCTTTATTCTGCAGATTAAATTATGTGTTAGTTTGAATTTAAACCATCTATAGTAGACCAAAATACTTTCCTCAATCAACTAAATAGTAGGATAAGAGATTAAACTTCAGAAAAAATGTATCAAATTTTTCAATTTCAAAAGAAACACAGTTTGAAGATGCAATATTCTGTTTGTAATATGAAATTTGAAACTGTAAATTTATGATGACAGTAAAATAAATTATTATTTACATTTTTTTCTCCATACTCTATGGAAGACTTGCATGCATGGTTGTCATCAGTGAAGACCAGTAGCAGCCTTTGAAGGCATCAGTGGAAGCCAATATTCATGATAGACATGATGGAGGAAGCAATGTCAGTAGTGATGTAATCAGCATGAGATACATGAAATTAGGGTACTTCAGAGGGAAGAAGATCTATACTGTTCCATTACAAATGTCCATCAGCAGATGAATGGATAAGAAAGCTGTGGTACATATAAACAATGGAGTATTACTCAGCCCTTAAAAGGAATAAATTGTCAGTTCTAATGAGATGGATGAAACTGGAGCCGATTATACAGAGTGAAGAAAGCCAGAAAGAAAAACACCAATACAGTATACTGACGCATATATATGGAATTTAGAAAGATAGTAATGATGACCCTGTATGTGAGACAACTAAAGAGACACAGAGGTATAGAACAGACTTTTGGCCTCTGAGGGAGAGGGAGAGGGTGGGATGATTTGGGAGAATGGCACTGAAACATGTATACTATCATATAAGAAACGAAGTGCCAGTCTACGTTCAATACAGGATACAGGATGCTTGGGGCTGGTGCACGGGATGATCCAGAGAGATGATATGGGGTGGGAGGTGGGAAGGGGCTTCGGCATTGGGAGATCGCGTACACCTGTGGCTGATTCATGTCAATGTATGGCAAAACCAATACAGTATTGTAATGTAGAATAAAGTATTAAAAAAATAAAATAAACAAACAAACAAAACAAAACAAATAGATTCCAAAGAGCATTCCACTGTGAATAACAGCATTGTTACTTTTTATTTTTAAAATGACAGATGTAAAATTATCCAGGAACGGCATATTTGACAAGAAAGAATACAAATCCCATCAATTTCTTTTCTTTTTTTTCCCAACTAACCTATATGTTCTAAGGGTGGCCCTAATGTTGGACTTCCCACAACACTTGGGAAGAAAACTGGAATTATTTAATATTAAGATAAAGAATAATCCCAATAGTTTAGATGCATTGGCTACTTCTAGTTTATGCTAACAGCTTATTTTCACCCTATTAACCTAATCGTCTCAGCAAGCATTTTAATTCCTTGCTATCAATTAATATTTGACAAGTACGCATTCCACTGTCAAAAAGCAAGTAAGTAGAAAAGAGTTTGCAGAACTCAGGTATTTTGATTTTTTTTTTTTTTACTTTTGTGCTCTTTACACTGAAATAAGTGATGTCTTCTTGGGAAGTTTAGCTTTGTCAACATCAACAAATAGTCTTACAAGTCCTACTTATTTTTCTCTATCCTGAGCATAGATCATGTAGCCATAGGGTTATCTGACTTGTGCAATTCAACAAGATAGAGAGATACTTTAAAAAAGGTAATAAAGATAAACTCCTCACCCTGAGCTCACATGCACTATGCTTTCCAAACTGTCTACAGGATTATTAGCTGCTCGATTTTGACAGGCCTCAGTGAGATTCATAGATCCTTGACTAGAACACTGCTTTACAATTTAATAGCAGTTCTTCCTATATCAGCCTTGCATTAAACAAGGACACAGCAAGATTGTATAGCAGCTTGACTGGCTTCACAATAATCATTGAAATACCAGACCCAGAAGCACATATCTCAATGTCTGGGATTTTTGAACACTAATCCCAGATTCTCTATTTTTTATAAGACAACTTTTACGTACTTTTCTAAATATTAGTGAGTTATTCAGAAAAGCATATGAAGTGCATAGTAAATATGCTGTATGCTATGTGAGGTCCCAAGAGATTTACTTTTTATAAACAAATGCAAAATCAGGGGATCTCCTAAATGTACATAGAAAGAAAGAAGGATAATTGAAAATGAAAGGCAGTCTTTTCTTGGTAATCATTGAGACCAGCTCAATCTGCAGATACAATGCATTTTATTTCTCCAAAAGATCAGACATACTATAAATCTAACAAAGAATAACTAAGGTAAATAATATAATACTGAGTCTTTACTTCTGAACTTCTTTATGGTTCCATTATTCTTGGTACACATACAGAATGCTTTTTTAAGGAAATTTAGTTTTCAAACACAATGCTTGTGTGTTTGGGATATAGATTTCTAAAAATTATAGAAATTGTTCCACAAAATTAGAAAAAGTAGAAACATTTGGATTATATAAAAAAGAGTAAAATTGGATTGTAGAATTGTAAAGACAAACAAAAATCTAAGGAAGGCTTATTTTAACAGCACAGTGATTATCATGGAGTTATATGTTAAATAAAAGTTGAACCAACAACAAATAAGAATAAATAAGTGGTTCAGGAGAATAAGAGTGAACACTCAGACAATATAAATAAATGGGGATCTGGCATATTTTAACTTTCCCATGACAAGTGAAAAAAATCAATGACTGTTCTACATGCATAAAATAATTCAAACTGCATATAATTCAGAAATGCTTGTATTATTTGAGTTGTCTTAGACATTTCTGCTGAAATTTACAGATTGCTAATATGTCACCAAAGTTATCATGATATTTGTGTTACTAACAACACATTCTGGAGTGCCTATAAAATACTTTAAAACTATCTAAAATTACATTTATGTATAAAATATATACTTAGAAGTCATGGTGGTTTTTCCCCAGCAACCATGTAATCTCAGATGGCTCTTTGTAGCCACTCAAATGAACCTTCTTTTTTTCTTCAGTGACTACGATAGGAGTAAATGTGTTCTAGTTATTTCAAAGAATCATAAATTAAGACATGTTAGGTGTTTCCAAAACTACTTTCTCATTTCTAATAGAAAAACACAGGAAGAGATGGCTTCTTGATCATTAGGATATTGGTTATTTATATCTGACTGTTCATTTCAGTTCAGTTCAGTTCACTTGCTCAGTCGTGTCCGACTCTTTGCAACCCCATGAATCGCAGCATGCCAGGCCTCCCTGTCCGTCACCAACTCCTGGAGTGCACCCAAACTCATGCCCATCGAGTTGGTGATGCCGTCCAGCCATCTCATCCTCTATCATCCCCTTCTCCTCCTGCCTCTAATCCCTTACAGCATCAGGGTCTTTTCCAATGAGTCAGCTCTTCCCATGAGGTGGCCAAAGCACTGGAGTTGCAGCTTCAGCATCATTCCTTCCAAAGAACACCTAGGATTGATCTCCTTTCAGATGGACAGGTTGCATCTCCTTGCAGTCCAAGGGACTCTCAAGAGTCTTCTCCAATACCACAGATCAAAAACATCAATTCTTTGGCACTCAGTCCAACTCTCACATCCATACATGACCACTGGAAAAACCATAGCCTTGACTAGACAGACTTTTGTTGGCAAAGTAATGTCTCTGCTTTTGAACATGGTATCTAGGTTGGTCATAATGTTCCTTCCAAGNAGGGGCTTCGGCATTGGGAGATCGCGTACACCTGTGGCTGATTCATGTCAATGTATGGCAAAACCAATACAGTATTGTAATGTAGAATAAAGTATTAAAAAAAATAAAATAAACAAACAAACAAAACAAAACAAATAGATTCCAAAGAGCATTCCACTGTGAATAACAGCATTGTTACTTTTTATTTTTAAAATGACAGATGTAAAATTATCCAGGAACGGCATATTTGACAAGAAAGAATACAAATCCCATCAATTTCTTTTCTTTTTTTTCCCAACTAACCTATATGTTCTAAGGGTGGCCCTAATGTTGGACTTCCCACAACACTTGGGAAGAAAACTGGAATTATTTAATATTAAGATAAAGAATAATCCCAATAGTTTAGATGCATTGGCTACTTCTAGTTTATGCTAACAGCTTATTTTCACCCTATTAACCTAATCGTCTCAGCAAGCATTTTAATTCCTTGCTATCAATTAATATTTGACAAGTACGCATTCCACTGTCAAAAAGCAAGTAAGTAGAAAAGAGTTTGCAGAACTCAGGTATTTTGATTTTTTTTTTTTTTACTTTTGTGCTCTTTACACTGAAATAAGTGATGTCTTCTTGGGAAGTTTAGCTTTGTCAACATCAACAAATAGTCTTACAAGTCCTACTTATTTTTCTCTATCCTGAGCATAGATCATGTAGCCATAGGGTTATCTGACTTGTGCAATTCAACAAGATAGAGAGATACTTTAAAAAAGGTAATAAAGATAAACTCCTCACCCTGAGCTCACATGCACTATGCTTTCCAAACTGTCTACAGGATTATTAGCTGCTCGATTTTGACAGGCCTCAGTGAGATTCATAGATCCTTGACTAGAACACTGCTTTACAATTTAATAGCAGTTCTTCCTATATCAGCCTTGCATTAAACAAGGACACAGCAAGATTGTATAGCAGCTTGACTGGCTTCACAATAATCATTGAAATACCAGACCCAGAAGCACATATCTCAATGTCTGGGATTTTTGAACACTAATCCCAGATTCTCTATTTTTTATAAGACAACTTTTACGTACTTTTCTAAATATTAGTGAGTTATTCAGAAAAGCATATGAAGTGCATAGTAAATATGCTGTATGCTATGTGAGGTCCCAAGAGATTTACTTTTTATAAACAAATGCAAAATCAGGGGATCTCCTAAATGTACATAGAAAGAAAGAAGGATAATTGAAAATGAAAGGCAGTCTTTTCTTGGTAATCATTGAGACCAGCTCAATCTGCAGATACAATGCATTTTATTTCTCCAAAAGATCAGACATACTATAAATCTAACAAAGAATAACTAAGGTAAATAATATAATACTGAGTCTTTACTTCTGAACTTCTTTATGGTTCCATTATTCTTGGTACACATACAGAATGCTTTTTTAAGGAAATTTAGTTTTCAAACACAATGCTTGTGTGTTTGGGATATAGATTTCTAAAAATTATAGAAATTGTTCCACAAAATTAGAAAAAGTAGAAACATTTGGATTATATAAAAAAGAGTAAAATTGGATTGTAGAATTGTAAAGACAAACAAAAATCTAAGGAAGGCTTATTTTAACAGCACAGTGATTATCATGGAGTTATATGTTAAATAAAAGTTGAACCAACAACAAATAAGAATAAATAAGTGGTTCAGGAGAATAAGAGTGAACACTCAGACAATATAAATAAATGGGGATCTGGCATATTTTAACTTTCCCATGACAAGTGAAAAAAATCAATGACTGTTCTACATGCATAAAATAATTCAAACTGCATATAATTCAGAAATGCTTGTATTATTTGAGTTGTCTTAGACATTTCTGCTGAAATTTACAGACTTGCTAATATGTCACCAAAGTTATCATGATATTTGTGTTACTAACAACACATTCTGGAGTGCCTATAAAATACTTTAAAACTATCTAAAATTACATTTATGTATAAAATATATACTTAGAAGTCATGGTGGTTTTTCCCCAGCAACCATGTAATCTCAGATGGCTCTTTGTAGCCACTCAAATGAACCTTCTTTTTTTCTTCAGTGACTACGATAGGAGTAAATGTGTTCTAGTTATTTCAAAGAATCATAAATTAAGACATGTTAGGTGTTTCCAAAACTACTTTCTCATTTCTAATAGAAAAACACAGAAAGAGATGGCTTCTTGATCATTAGGATATTGGTTATTTATATCTGACTGTTCATTTCAGTTCAGTTCAGTTCACTTGCTCAGTCGTGTCCGACTCTTTGCAACCCCATGAATCACAGCATGCCAGGCCTCCCTGTCCGTCACCAACTCCTGGAGTGCACCCAAACTCATGCCCATCGAGTTGGTGATGCCGTCCAGCCATCTCATCCTCTATCATCCCCTTCTCCTCCTGCCTCTAATCCCTTACAGCATCAGGGTCTTTTCCAATGAGTCAGCTCTTCCCATGAGGTGGCCAAAGCACTGGAGTTGCAGCTTCAGCATCATTCCTTCCAAAGAACACCTAGGATTGATCTCCTTTCAGATGGACAGGTTGCATCTCCTTGCAGTCCAAGGGACTCTCAAGAGTCTTCTCCAATACCACAGATCAAAAACATCAATTCTTTGGCACTCAGTCCAACTCTCACATCCATACATGACCACTGGAAAAACCATAGCCTTGACTAGACAGACTTTTGTTGGCAAAGTAATGTCTCTGCTTTTGAACATGGTATCTAGGTTGGTCATAATGTTCCTTCCAAGGAGTAAGTGTCTTTTAATTTCATGGCTGCAATCACCATCTGCAGTGATTTTGGAGCCCCCAAAAATAAAGTCTGACACTGTTTCCACTGTTTCCCCATCTATTTGCCACGAAGTGATGGAACCGTATGCCATGATCTTAGTTTTGTGAATGTTGAGCCTTAAGCCAAATTTTTTCACTCTCCTCTTTCACTTTCATCAAGAGGCTTTTAGTCCCTCTTCATTTTTTGCCTAAGGGTGGTGTCATCTGCATATCTGAAGTTATTGATATGTTACACCCCAAATAATGACAGATATTGGGCAACCATAAGGAAAAATAGGGCTTACTGACAGGTGGCTCAATTGGTAAAGAATCTTCTTGCATTTCAGGAGACCTGGGTTTGATCCCTGGGACGGGAAGTTCCCTGGAGAAGGGAATGGCTACCCACTCCAGTATTCTTGTCTGGGGAATTCCATGGATGGAGGAGCCTGGTGGGCTTGAGTTCATGGGGTCACAAAAAGTCGGACATGACTGAGTGACTAACAATTCCACTTTTTTCAAGGGAAAACAATCTTAGAAAGGAAAAAACTGATGATGAGAACATTATAAACTAAAGATGAAAAGGATTTACATCATTGACATTATTGAATTGCTAATAAAATTATCTGTGGGTCTATATTAAATTTGGGAACTTTAGGAGGGAAAATAAATTTTTTGGTGTTTTAGCTGTTTTGAAGTAGGATTTTCAGATTATACCTATTTAAAGAATTATGCTGTATATAGCCAAATTTTAAGTGTAAAATCTGCCAATTCCTTCCTTACTTATAAAGACAATTAGGAAGACCTAAATTTAAATATATATACATGTATACTTATATATAGTTATATATGTAAAAAACAACATCTACATAACCATTATTTATTTTAATCTGATTATTTGGTACATTGCTTTATTTTTCAGAGGTATTTCTCAAAAAAAAAAAAAAAAAAAACAATAGCAAAGATCATCCTGCCTAAAATAGCCTCTGCTTCTTGAGAGGTGAAAATTGTATACTTCTTTGTTAATCCTTTTGTTGACAGTGTCTGTATCCACACTCAAGCCTATTTCCCAACCATTTCAATTGGTCTTTTTTCCTTCTACATAAATAGCTTTGTATAAGAGACAATCAGTTCAGTCACTCAGTCGTGTCTAATTCTTTGCGACCCCATGAATCACAGCGCGCCATGCCTCCCTGTCCATCACCAACTCCCGGAGTTCATTCAGATTCACGTCCATGGAGTCAGTGATGCCATCCAACCATCTCATCCTCTGTCATCTCCTTCTCCTCCTGCCCCCAATCCCTCCAAGCCTCAGAGTCTTTTCCAATGAATCTACTCATCACATGAGGTGGCCAAAGTACTGGAGTTTCAGCTTTAGCATCATTCCTTCCAAAGAAATCTCAGGGCTCATCTCCTTCAGAATGGATTGGTTGGATCTCCTTGCAGTCCAAGGGACTCTCAAGAGTCTTCAACACCACAGTTCAAAAGCATCAATTCTTTGGCACTCAGCTTTCTTCAGATTACCTTAAATCCGGATAGATTATCTGTAGTATAGTGCCCATTTCACTGCTTGTTTATTGTGGGGAAAATTCATAATAAGTTTATCCTCTGAGTTTTGCTTGATTATATTTTAGTACTCAAATAAGACTACTTATCACAGCAAACATTCTCCTTTAATTTAATCAATTTTAGGGAATTGGTGATCAGTCTTTATAGGGGAAGAGGGATATCTGTCACAACAGTACATTTTCTTAAAGGTCTCAGGATGATTCTGTGAATATGAGCACATTATTCCATTTATTTACCTTTTCAATTTCTTCATGGTACATAATAAGGATAGGGTGTTTGGGCAGATATAAAATATGAGAAAGTACTTTAAAAGGCTTATTGTTGTTTTAGATAATGGCCCTAATAACTCTAATTATAACTGTTTTCTTACCCAAGCAATTGGGAAGTGGGGACTATTAGAGTTTTTGTTAACATCATGCTGTATTTTTATAACATTTTATTTTAATCTATTATCCTTAATCTATTGTAATTTTAAAAAGTCTTTTTCTTCGTGTAAAATGGGCTATACTTCTGCAGTTTTGTATATATCAGAATTAAGTTTGATGACAATTTAAGAATAAAAACAAAGAAACTAAATACCTATATATCATTAAACCAAAAACAAAGATAAGATAAAACAACAAAATGAATACCTACTAAAACAGGACAAGAATCTGGAGCTAATGCATTATTTATGCAATAAATGAAAAAAATTTAACTTCTAAGCTAAATGAAATAATTTACATGTGTTTTTGCATGCTCAATCATACCTGACTGTGACAACATGTACTGGAAGCCACCAGGCTTCTCTGTTCATGGGATTTCCCAGGCAAGAATACTGGAACAGATTACCATTTCTTACTCCAGGAGATCTTTCTGACCCAGAGGTGGGACCCTGTCTCCTAAATTGGCAGGTGGGTTCTTTTTCACTGCACCACTTGGGAAGCACAAAGTTTACCTACTCAGTCCAACTTGTGTGGCCCTATTCTGTGAATACAATTGAATATTTTTGGATAACCGGTAATATATAGAAATTAGTTTTAGTACATGTCTTAAATCCTTTCAAAACACATAAAGTAAAATGTACTTCAAAATTCCATCTTCTAACAAAGATAAGATGGTGTATATATTCATTATGTAACATTCCCATCAGAATCTGGGGCAGCACTTCATAATTTTCATACTAATGCAGTAGAAGTTATGAATATTCACAATATGTGGGACAATGTGCTGTGCTGTGCTTAGTCACTCAGTCATGTCTGACTGTTTGAAACCCCATGGACTCTAGTCCTCCAGGCACATCTGGACATGGGGATTCTCCAGGCAAGAATAATAGAGTGGCTTGCCATGCCCTCCTCCAGGGGATCTTCCCAAACCAGGGATAGATAGCCTCCAGCACTACAGGCAAATTCTTTTGTTTGTTTGTTTGTAAATAAAGTTTTATTGAGACAGAGTCATAGCTATTTGTTTACCATCTGAACCACCAGGAAAGCTCATGAATACTGGAGTGCACAGCCTATCCTTTCTCCAGGGGAACTTCAAGACTCAGGAATTGAACCAGAGTCTCCTACATTGCAGGAGGATTCTTTAAAAGATGAACTACCAGGGAAGCCCAAGTGGGATTATAAATAACCTCTTTTCACTTCGTATCAACATTTAACAACAAAATGTTTATTGTAAGTACAGGGGAAAAATATTACCATCTTCAGAGAGATTTTGGTAATGGGATTGTGGATAAGGGATTGAATATCTGTATTTAGTTTGGTGTATACCTTATAATGCTGTGCTGTGCTTAGTTGCTCAATTATGTTTCAACTGTTTGTAACCCATGGAAGATAGCCCACCAGGCTCCTTTGTCTATTGGGATTCTCCAAGCAACAATACTGGAGTGAGTAGCCTATCCATTTTGCAGGGGATCTTCCCAACCCAGGAATTGAACCAGGGTCCCCTGCATTGTAGGCAGATTCTTTAGCAGCTGAGCTACTAGGGAAACCTATATATCATCATAGATAATATAAAAAATATTTGCTAAATAGATCCGTAATAGAAACTGATTAAGAGCATATTTAGTTCAGTTCAGTTCAGTTGCTCAGTCATGTCCAACTCCTTGCAACCCAATGAACCGCAGCATGCCAGGCCTCCCTGTCGATTACTAACTCCAAGAGTTCACCCAAACCCATGTCCATCGAGTCGGTGATGCTAACCAGCCATCTCATCCTCTATCATCCCCTTCTCCTCCTGCCCTCAATGTTTCCCAGCATCAAGGTCTTTTCAAAAGAGTCAGCTCTTTGCTTCAAATGGCCAAAGTATTGAAGTTTCAGCTTCAACATCCGTCCTTCCAATGAACACCGAGGACTGATCTCCTTGTTAGTCCAACTGTTGCATCCATACATGACCATTGGAAAAACCATAGCCTTGACTAGATGGACCTTTGTTGGCAAAGTAATGTCTCTGCTTTTTAATATGCTGTCTAGGTTAGTCATAACTTTCCTCCCAAGAAGTAAGCGTCTTTAAATCTCATGGCTGCAGTCATCATTTGCACTGATTTTGGAGTCCAGGAAAATAAAGTCAGCCACTGTTTTCACTGGTTCCCTATCTATTTCACATGAAGTGATGGGGGCAGATGCAATTATCTTAGTTTTCTGAGTGTTGAGCTTTAAGCCAACTTTTTCACTCTCCTCTCTCACTTTCATCAAGAGGCCTTTAGTTCCTCTTCACTTTCTGCTATAAGGGTGGTGACATCTGCATATCTGAGGCTATTTATATTTCTCCCAGCATTTTTTTTTTTTCATTTCTTTTCCATGGGGATGGTCTTGATCCCTGTCTCCTGTACAATGTCATGAACCTCATTCCATAGTTTATCAGGCACTCTGTCTATCAGATCTAGGCCCTTAAATCTATTTCTCACTTCCACTGTATAATCATAAGGGATTTGATTTAGGTCATATCTGAACGGTCCAGGTGTTTTCCCTACTTTCTTCAGTTTAAGTCTGAATTTGGTAATAAGGAGTTCATGATCTGAGCCACAGTCAGCACCTGGTCTTGTTTTTGTTGACTGTATAGACCTTCTCCATCTTTGGCTGCAAATAATATAATCAATCTGATTTTGGTGTTGACAATCTGGTCATGTCCATGTGTAGAGTCTTCTCTTGTGTTGTTGGAAGAGGGTGTTGGTTATGACCAGTGCATTTTCTTGGCAAAACTCTATTAGACTTTGCCCTGGTTCATTCCGCATTCCAAGGCCAAATTTGCCTGTTACTCCAGGTGTTTCTTGACTTCCTACTTTTGCATTCCACTCCCCTACAATGAAAAGGACATCTTTTTTGGGTGTTAGTTCTGAAAAGTCTTGTAGGTCATTATAAAACCGTTCAACTTCAGCTTCTTCAGCATTACTGGTTGGGGTATAGACTTGGATAACTGTGATACTGAATGGCTTGCCTTGGAAATGAACAGAGATCATTCTGTCGTTTTTGAGATTACATCCAAGTACTGCATTTTGGACTCTTTTGTTGACCATGATGGCTACTCCATTTCTTCTGAGGGATTCCTGCCCACAGTAGTAGATATAATGGTCATCTGAGTTAAATTCACCCATTCCAGTCCATTTGAGTTCGCTGATTCCTAGAATGTCGACGTTCACCCTTGCCATCTCTTGTTTGACCACTTTCAATTTGCCTTGATTCATGGACCTGACATTCCAGGTTCCTAGGCAATTTTGCTCTTTACAGCCTTGCCTCTATCACCAGTCACATGCACAACTGTGTAATGTTTTTGCTTTGGCTCCATCCCTTCATTCTCTGGAGTTATTTCTCCACTGATCTCCAGTAGCATATTGGG
>SJYW01018716.1:63485-97408 GCA_006410735.1 Raphicerus campestris | reverse complement strand
AAAAATCTATTTCTGCTTTATTGACTATGCCAAAGCTTTTGACAGTGTGGATCACAATAAAGTGTGGAAAATTATTTAAGCAATGGGAATACCAGACCACCTGACCAGCTTCTTATGAAATCTGTATGCAGGTCAGGAAGCAACAGTTAGAATTGGACATGGTATTGGTTCCAAATAGGAAAAGGAGTATGTCAAGGTTGTATATTGTCACTCTGCCTATTTAACTCATATATGGAGTACATTATGAGAAATGCTGGGCTGAAAGAAGCACAAGCTGGAATCAAGATTGCTGGGAGAAATATCAATAAATAACCTCTAATATGCAGATGACACCACCCTTATGGTAGAAAGTAAAGAAGAACTAAAGAGCCTCTTGATGAAAGTGAAAGAGAAGAGTGAAAAAGTTGGCTAAAGCCTCAATATTCAGAAAACTAAGATCATGGCATCTGGTCCCATCACTTCATGGGAAATAGATGGGGAAACAATGTCAGACTTTGGTGGGGAGGCTCCAAAATCACTGCAGATGGTGATTGCAGCCATGAAATTAAGACACTTACTCCTTGGAAGGAAAGTTATGACCAACCTAGAAAGCATATTAAAAAGTAGAGACGTTACTTTGCCACAAAGGTCTATCTAGTCAAGGCTATGGTTTTTCCAGTAGTCGTGTATGAATGTGAGAGTTGGACTATAAAGAAAGCTGAACACTGAAGAATTGATGCTTTTGAACTGTGTTGTTGGAGAAGACTCTCTTGAGAGTCCCTTGGACTGCAAGGAGGTCCAACCAGTTCATCCTAAAGGAGATTAGCCCTGAGTGTTCATTGGAAGGACTGATGTTGAAGCTGAAACTCAAAGTTTGGACACCTGATGTAAAGAAGTGACTCATTTGAAAAGACCCTGATGCTGGGAATAATTGAGGGCAGGAGGAGAAGGAAACAATAGAGGATGAGATGGCTGCACGGCATCACTGACTCAGTGGGCATGAATTTGGGTAAACTCCAGGAGTTAGTGATGGACAGAGAGGTCTGGTGTCCATGGGCTCGCAAAGAGTTGGACATGACTAAGTGACTGAACTGAGGATACCTAAATGTCCTCATGACACCATCAGTGTTTATCTATAGCATTTCTATTTGAAATACATCCTGTATTTTTCCCCAATATTCTCTCATTTTCCATTATCTACAAACATAACTGTCAGTCCACTGGCTTTAGGATAAAGAACAGGAGGAACTTTTATAATTTAGTTCTTTTGAATATGTGCCAGTTGTTGACTTTTAAGGTAAGGAAATTCATTTGGGTTTTGTTATGTCTCTTCATTATAGATCTATGACTGTAAAGGTCTGCTAAGTCAAATCGCCTTTTTAGGATCCCTCATTTATGCAGTTGGGTTGATATCCAAGTATTGCTTAAAGCTATGATGCAATCTGGTTTTGAAATTATCTTATTATTATACTAATAATTTATAACCATGCTGGCTACAATTTGAATTTTGTTCAATATCTGAAAAGAATAAAACAGACTTGAATAANGGATCCCTCATTTATGCAGTTGGGTTGATATCCAAGCATTGCTTAAAGCTATGATGCAATCTGGTTTTGAAATTATCTTATTATTATACTAATAATTTATAACCATGCTGGCTACGATTTGAATTTTGTTCAATATCTGAAAAGAATAAAACAGACTTGAATAAGTATTTCTCATTTTTTTATCATTACAAGATGTTTTTATGTATTAGGCATCTTACTCTATTTACAACTTTTAATTACATACTTTATCTGTTTGACTCCACTTGATTAATCCAGTAAATGGGTCAATTGCCAGATATCTGGCAAACCAAGGACACTGGTATCCATATCATTCTAAACTCTTGCCTAAAGCCTTTCTATCTTCTTCAATTTTCAAAAGTTCTTGAATGTAGCTCTTAAATAAATGAGAAGCTAGTTTTACTGTAATTAAACAACACAACTTCCAGTAACCTGGGTAGTGTTTAGAGTAAATTAAAGAATCTAAATTATAATCACGAGGAAATGATAAATTATTCTGTTCATTCTTCCCAGTATAATCTGTGGGTGAGTTCTTATAATTAAAAACGAAAGGAGTTTCTTGAGCTAAGCAAACCAGTGTGTACATACAAAAACCATAAGGGACGTGAGGAAAATGTTGAGGGATTTTATTCAATAATTTACGGAAACCATTCAATTACCATAATTAATTGTATTTTGAATCCATTGGCAGGGGCTTCCCTGATGGCTCAGTCAGTGAAGAATCATCCTGTAGCACAGGAGACCCAGATTCAATCCCTGAGTCAGGAAAATCCCCTGGAAGAAAATGACAACCCACTCCAGCAGTCTTGCCTAAGAAGTTCAATGGATAGAGGAGCATGGCAGGCTACAGTCCACAGGGTCACAAGAACTGGACACAACTTAGTGACTAAATCACAGTCACATAGCAAAATTCCTTTGACCAGAGCAAGACCAATGACTTGTAACTCCCATACTTGCTTGTTCTCTCATGTATTTGGGCAGAAATTTATGGCATTTGATCAAAGTTCATTCTCTGTGAACAAAGCTCAAGACTATAGAGCTGCTGGTGGAAGACAAGCTGACTCACTGAGCAGTTTCCTGGCTTAAACAGGATCTGATCTTAAAACGTGGATTGAGTTGGCCTTTGTAACTTAATGTGTGTATGTGCTCCATGCTAGGTCATTTAAGTCGTGCCTGACTCTTTGCAACCCTGTGGTCTGTAGTCCATCAGGCTCCTCTGTCCATAGGATTCTCCAGGCAAGAATATGTGAATAGGTTGCCATGCCCTTCTCCAACGGATATTCCGCATCGAGGGATCAAACCCATGCCTCTTAAGTCTCCTGCATTAGCAGGTGGGTTCTTTACTACTAGCAGTAACTGGAAAGCCCACTTAATGTGTGTGTGTATAAAATAAGAAGATACAGATGATCTTTGCTTAGCAGAAAATAAAAAGACAAGGGCACAATGGACCAAAATCATACAGTATAAGATTTAAAATGAATAAAATAAACCATTAAAGAATAATTTAAGATCATAAAAATAATGTACTTAAAACTGAACATATTAGTGTGAAAGAGTCCCACATCACTTTTTTAAAAAGTGCAATGAATTTTCTGAGTGAAGAATGAAAGGACTACTCTAAGGATGTGATGGGAAAACCTTAAAGTTAATTTTTTAATGGTCACAAAGAAAATGATTTGGTCTTTTGGGAGATTAATAATTATTCCAGGGTGTGACCATCAATTAGTGTTAAGCACACACATATTTTCAATAAGGTCTAGAAAGAGCTGCATAGAATTTTTTTGATGAGTGTTTCTAGCTATCTATATATCTGAAAGTGAATATGGTAGTCGCTGAGTTGTGTCTGACTCTTTACGACCCCATTAACTGTAGTCCATGAGGCTCCCCTGTCCATGAAATTCTCCAAGAAAGAGTACTGGAGTGCAAAAGTCTGTTCTTTACATCTTTTTCTCTTTTGCTGCCCTGTGTGTAGGATCATTGGTACTACCTAAATTCCATATATTTGTGTTAATTAGTCTTTGTGTTTCTCTTTTTTACTTCACTCTGTATAATAGTCTCCAGGTTCATCCACCTCATTAGAACTGACTCAAACACATTACTTTTTATAGCTGAGTAATATTCCATTGTGTGTATAGGAAGGTGGGAGAGGAGTTCAGGATGAGGGGGAAACATATATACCTTTGACTGATCCATGTTGAGGTATGTAAAAAAACCATGACAATATTGTAAAGTAATTGTCCTGTGATTAAAATAAATTTTTAAAAAGAACCCTGGAGTGGGTAGTCATTCTCTTCTCTAAGGGACCTTAGAGAAGATCGAACCCCCATCTCCTGCATTGCAGGCAGATTCTTTACTGTCTGACCACTGGGGAAGATCTATCTGTCTATATTCCTACCTTTCATGTATATGGATATATATCTATATCCAAAGGTTAATCATCTATCTACATGCTGAAGTATCTATATGTGTTTGCATATCTGTCATCTATCTAAATATCTAACAATCTGTATGTCTGTCTAGCTTGCCTGGAAATTAGAAGCATTAAGGATGTAAGAGACAGTTTATATGAACATCCCCAAGGCTAAGCAAAAAACTCCCTTTATCAAATTCTGATGCCAGTCCTCTTATCAGTAGCTACTGATACTTGTCTATTGTTTGTTTGATACCTAGTATGTATAGGTTGTATTATGGATACAAAAGCTATGCAGAGCTTTCTATCTTCAGATCAGATCTAAGTTGTAAGGTATATGTAAAAGACATCATGCGACAATTACTCTAATAATTATTTCCCTTTTTGGGGATATGAGCAAAACCCAGACATTCTTTTTATGTGTCTCTAAAACTTCCTTTTAAATTTAAGAGCCTGCTTCAAATAAAGATGCATCCACTTGGGTCCATTGGACAATAAGAACAGATTCACATAGATTTTAAATTGGCTTCAGGGTCACTTAAGAAGCTTTTGGAATAATTGGATGAAAGCTGTAGTTGTACATTTGGAGCTTGTCTGGTGCACTCATTACATCACCACTTGAAGGCAGAATCCCACATAGAGTGTTGCAGCTGTATTGGCAGTTATGCAAAATTCATATTGCTGTTTAACAGCATCATTGTGAATCATGGCAAAGTGTAGCATTCATTTCTTATAAAAGTTTCCACAGATACACGTCTCCTTAAGCTTTGTGAGTCTAACTCCTATGCCAGAGACAGAGCTCGTTATTGCTTACTAGGGTCTTGTTTTCAACTTAAGAACTCAATCTCCTATTCAAGCTGCCAAAATATTTATTCTGTTTATTACATTTAAGCAAAGTACAAATAAAATGATTCTGGGGGAAAATGGAACAAACCCTTGAATAAACTAACCCTTATTTATAAAGAAGCTTATAATGAATGTGATATGGAGATAAAACCAATTTGTTTGCCACTTTTGAGGAGACAGAGGAAAAATCTGCAACAAAACATGAATTAAATTATCTCTGACACTTAAAACACTGCTTTTAATATTTTTTCTCTCTATTTTATTTCCCAAATCAGTAAAAGACTTTTTCAAGGATCCTGGAAAAAATATACAGATGTGTATGATATTAGGATGCTGAGATCGAAATGCTGATGAACATGAAAACTTTGGTCATCGTTTGAGTAAAGGCACAACACACTGGGTTTTGGTCTTGTGCCATACACTGTTAGAATGTGTGAAGAGTGAACAAAGTCCAGAAATTGCTAGAAATGATCTTTAGCATTACTTACAAGAATTGGAAGATCATTATGTAAGGGAGTATATGTTGTCAATTCTTAAGATTTTCCACCTAATAACATCAAATTTAAATAGATATGAGAAAGGCAAACAGTTGCAGGTATCATCTGCTGCCCCAGTGAACAGAAATTACTGTAATTTCCCACTACTTTCCTCCAGAGTATCACAGAGGAGAGAAACAATGCTTCATAAAAAGCAACATGATGATGGTAAAAATAAAAATGACACAATAGCACCATCATCTCCTTGTGTCTATTCCACAGGGAACTAAAGACCATGTTTACAAAATAGTAAAGCTGTTATCTATGGATTTAGAACAAGAGTCATAATATTAGTGCTGTCCAATTCAATATCTTCTTTATCTTTGCATACTCAAAGAATCATAATTCAATTTTTAGGCAGAAACAACTTTATTTTTCTGATTAATTCTGACATCTTTTCTCCCTTTTCCCATTAGTGCTATCATACTTACTTTTGTGTGTCACACTTACTTATTNGGTCTGTCTAGTCAAGGCTATGGTTTTTCCAGTAGTCATGTATGGATGTGAGAGTTGGACTCTGAAGAAAGCTGAATGCCGAAGA
Organism: Raphicerus campestris; assembly: GCA_006410735.1. Classification (NCBI taxonomy): domain Eukaryota; kingdom Metazoa; phylum Chordata; class Mammalia; order Artiodactyla; family Bovidae; genus Raphicerus; species Raphicerus campestris. The sequence goes on along the minus strand of SJYW01018716.1, from coordinate 91,531 downwards.
ATTGATGCTTTTGAACTGTGTTGTTGGAGAAGACTCTTGAGAGTCCCTTGGACTGCAAGGAGATCCAGCCAGTCCATTCTAAAGGAGATAAGTCCTGGGTATTCTTTGGAAGGAATGACACTAAAGCTGAAACTCCAGTACTTTGGCCACTTCATGCAAAGAGTTGACTCATTGGAAAAGACTCTGATGCTGGGAGGGATTGGGGGCAGGAGGAGAAGGGGACGACAGAGGATAACATGGCTGGATGGCACCACCGACTCAATGGATGTGAGTCTGAGTGAACTCCAGGAGTTGGTGATGGACAGGGAGGCCTGGCGTGCTGTGATTCATGGGGTCACAAAGAGTCGGACACGACTGAGCGACTGAACTGAACTGAACTGTAACTACAGATATAGATGTTACAGAGGCATGGTGTGAAAGGTGTTGCTAAGCTTATTAATATTTCAATTAATTTTTCATTAATATTTCAACTATTGAGTCTTGGCTTCTAGCTTTAGTATGTAATGTAGGCTATCAAAGAAAGAAAGTTTTCAATTTAGACTGTAATTGGGTCTGTGTCCTTTACTCATTTTACACATTCAATTTTTGGTCTAGAGTGTATTTGGGACTCCTAAGTTGGGCAACTTTGCCAAATTCAAATCTAATTGAGTTATGTATGGGGAATCAATAAACATTTTCAAAAATTATATATTTTCTTAACAACTTGGTTGGCAATAACTTTTACATAGAAATGTATCTTCAATTCAGTTTGCAAGTAGTATCAGTAAAGAGGCCCAAGAGTGATTAGTGAGAGTGATTAGTATTGTTAGTACCTACAACTACATTGTAGATTTTATATATTTCAATGTATAGATAATGTAAAACCGTGGGAATCAGGCTTTAGACAGTAGCATCTAAGCTGAAGGATGTGTGTGTGTGTGTGTGTGTGTGTGTGTATGTGTGTGTGTGTGTGGTTTAGTTGCTAAGTAGTGTCTGACTCTTGCAACCCCATGGACTCTAGCCTGCCAGGCTCTTCTGTCCATGGGATTCTCCAGGCAAGAATACTAGAGTGGGTTGTCATTTCCTTCTCTAGGGGATCTTCCCAACCCAGGGACTGAACCCAGGTATCCTGCATTACAGAGACATTCTTTACCAACTGAGCTATCCTCCTATGACTATTGTCAACTTCTTTGTGCCTAGTTGAGATGTAAAATGGAGAGCTGTGAGGATATATGCCAGCAAGTTTGAAAACTCAGCAGTGGCACAGGACTGGAAAAGGTCAGTTTTCATACCAATCTCTAAGAAACACAATGCCAAAGAATGCCCTAATTACCACACAATTGCACTCATCTCACATGCTAGCAAAGTAATGCTCAAAATTCTCCAAGCCAGGCTTCAAAAGTACGTGAAACGTGAACTTCCAGATGTCCAAGCTGGATTTAGAAAAGGCAGAGTAACCAGAGATCAAATTGCCAACATCTGTTAGGCCATCGAAAAAGCAAGAGACTTCCAGGAAAAAAATCTATTTCTGCTTTATTGACTATGCCAAAGCTTTTGACAGTGTGGATCACAATAAAGTGTGGAAAATTCTTTAAGCAATGGGAATACCAGACCACCTGACCAGCTTCTTATGAAATCTGTATGCAGGTCAGGAAGCAACAGTTAGAATNGTGTTCTTGCCTGGAGAATCCCAGGGACGGGGGAGCCTGGTGGGCTGCTGTCTATGGGGTCGCACAGAGTCGGATACGACTGAAACAACTTAGCAGCAGCAGCAGCAGCAGCAGCAAGATTTAGACATTCCAGCTTATTTCTGAATCCCAGAATCTGGCAATAATATGCAGTGTAGTTGCTTCCCTTTTATCCTTGAGTGTGTCAAAATGGCGTCTTTTTATTTGCTCTGGTTATATTTATGACACACTGAATGTCTCTGAGCACCATTTCTGATGTGTGTATATGTATGTATTTAAAGTGCTTAATTTTATTTACTTTGCTTTGTAATTGTCATAGCTTAAATGTGTCCTTATCCAATATCATGCTCATCCTCTTTGAACATTAAAGGAAAAAAAAAAACCATATACAAATGTAGCTAAATNTGTGTGTATATGTATGTATTTAAAGTGCTTAATTTTATTTACTTTGCTTTGTAATTGTCATAGCTTAAATGTGTCCTTATCCAATATCATGCTCATCCTCTTTGAACATTAAAGGAAAAAAAAAAACCATATACAAATGTAGCTAAATTAGAATTCAAGTTAAAATCAGAGTTAAAGAAGCAGAGCAAGTTAAGTAGTAGATATTCTCATCAATCACTCATGAAACTGGAAATATTAGTCCTGTGTCTACCATTTTGATTACATTTCTGTGTCAATGATAGCAGTAGATGTCTTACGTTCATGATCTTATACATTCACATCAACTTAGAAGGCGTTTACCTTACATCTTCATTTTATGTAAGAGGAAAATAAACAAGACAAATGGGTGCCTGGTAGAAGTCTCAAGTAGCTAGGTCATAGAATAGAAGTAATACACTCTCAAGTTTTTAGAACTCTAGCATTTGTGCTCTCCCCACTCATGCTTCATTAATGTAGGGTTCATCTCTAAAAACTGAATGGACAGGGAAAGTGAATAAAGTAGATGTGAGACACCGTTTTGTGTTATGAACCAATGACAGGTAAATAGTTCAGCCAGAACAAATATTTGAGGGAAGTCTATTTGTAGTCAGTTAGCAGCTGCTAGTATTCAGTGTATCACTTTCTGTATCATTATGAGTCTGGGTTTTGGTAATAGGAGCCCAATCTCTTCCATTACCAGTTATCTTATCCTAAATAGCATAATTTAACAACAGTAATGAAATCTATAAAATGAAAACAATATCACTTACTTTATAGGAGACTTATACAAGTTGATAATAAAATATATATAAAGTATTTATCATTATACTTGATACAATATAGGAAGACATTAATAATTGTTATTATATTATTAAGATTATTAACTTTCCCTTCATGTCACAAATGAATTTTAAAGTAGTTATGTTGAAGTATCATTGATACACAACAAAACTGGATATACTTAATGTACATAATTTGAGATATGCATATATCAATGAAAATATCACCACACTCAAGCTAATAAATTCATCACCTTTTAAAGTCCTGCCCTCTCCACTTTGGGTGTGTGCTAAGAGCACATAACACGAGATCTACCTTCTTAGCAAATTTTTAAGTGTGCACACTGAATTGTTATCTATAAGCATGATACTATGAAACAGATCTCTATCACTAATGTCTCATGCACAACTGAGATTTTATACCCATTGAGCAATAGCTCCTCATTTTCCTATCTCCCTAGCCCTTGGCAACTACCATTCTATTCTCTGTTTCTATGAATTTGATTACTTAAAATAACTCAAGNCCTTAAGCTTTGTGAGTCTAACTCCTATGCCAGAGACAGAGCTCGTTATTGCTTACTAGGGTCTTGTTTTCAACTTAAGAACTCAATCTCCTATTCAAGCTGCCAAAATATTTATTCTGTTTATTACATTTAAGCAAAGTACAAATAAAATGATTCTGGGGGAAAATGGAACAAACCCTTGAATAAACTAACCCTTATTTATAAAGAAGCTTATAATGAATGTGATATGGAGACAAAACCAATTTGTTTGCCACTTTTGAGGAGACAGAGGAAAAATCTGCAACAAAACGTGAATTAAATTATCTCTGACACTTAAAACACTGCTTTTAATATTTTTTCTCTCTATTTTATTTCCCAAATCAGTAAAAGACTTTTTCAAGGATCCTGGAAAAAATATACAGATGTGTATGATATTAGGATGCTGAGATCGAAATGCTGATGAACATGAAAACTTTGGTCATCGTTTGAGTAAAGGCACAACACACTGGGTTTTGGTCTTGTGCCATACACTGTTAGAATGTGTGAAGAGTGAACAAAGTCCAGAAATTGCTAGAAATGATCTTTAGCATTACTTACAAGAATTGGGAGATCATTATGTAAGGGAGTATATGTTGTCAATTCTTAAGATTTTCCACCTAATAACATCAAATTTAAATAGATATGAGAAAGGCAAACAGTTGCAGGTATCATCTGCTGCCCCAGTGAACAGAAATTACTGTAATTTCCCACTACTTTCCTCCAGAGTATCACAGAGGAGAGAAACAATGCTTCATAAAAAGCAACATGATGATGGTAAAAATAAAAATGACACAATAGCACCATCATCTCCTTGTGTCTATTCCACAGGGAACTAAAGACCATGTTTACAAAATAGTAAAGCTGTTATCTATGGATTTAGAACAAGAGTCATAATATTAGTGCTGTCCAATTCAATATCTTCTTTATCTTTGCATACTCAAAGAATCATAATTCAATTTTTAGGCAGAAACAACTTTATTTTTCTGATTAATTCTGACATCTTTTCTCCCTTTTCCCATTAGTGCTATCATACTTACTTTTGTGTGTCACACTTACTTATTTGTTTCCAATCACACACAATAAGTTGCTTTACTTTCATTTTATTCCTACTATATCTCCAATCAAATATACACTAATCTGTTTTGAGAATATCCATGCCCCCTATTCCCTGAAACATTGCTTTTAGCAAAGGAAAAAAAAATAAATAAAGTAAGAAGGCATAGAAACTCAACAAAGTAAAACAGCCTAAGCATAAAATCCACAAAAGTTATAGATATGGTTTGAGTCTCATTTGCATGAAAATATCTGAGAGAACTGGTGTTTGTTATCACACTATTCCCATATGACTTTTGAGTGCCAAACTTCTGGTGAATGAAATAAACATGAAATAACAACACACCTGTAGAATTTAAATTTCTGTTCACTCTCAGTGCAAAGTTGTCATTCTTGGCTTGAACTAGCTGAGTTTTGATCTAGCAAGCCAGGGTCACAAGGATATCAGCAACAGCTCTTACTCATACTGCAGACTCCAAACTGGTGAAAGACAAAAGGTAAGGAGGCTGACTGACCTTTTTTCATGGGGCACCATGTGGATCAAGTGCACATGGACTCATTACCTCAGCTTTCAAATAATGATGGACAGAGGAGTCTGGCAGGCTACACTCCAAAGGGTCGCAAAGAGTCAAATGACTGAAGTGATTTAGCTTGTACAGTGATGGAAATAAACCCAGAGAACCCTTGAGGTGAGAAGAGAAAGAAGCTATGTTTTGCAGAGTTCTTCAAAAATATTCATTATAATGTTAGAAAACCCATTTTGGGGCTCAGTCATTGCCCATCCATGGCAGAGAGATATTTCTGGGTCAGAGTTGCTCTATTCTTACAGAAGTAATTATCCTTACAGAAGTAATTATCTTCATTATTTACGTACCTCCTCCCGAGGTCAAAGGAGCCCATGGGTCTGGTTTACTTTTAACCGGCTCTGTACATTTTGCCCAAAATAAAGTAGCTCCTACGAATGAGCAACTTCACTTTCACTTTTCACTTTCATGCATTGGAGAAGGAAATGGCAACCCACTCCAGTGTTCTTGCCTGGAGAATCCCAGGGACGGGGGAGCCTGGTGGGCTGCTGTCTATGGGGTCGCACAGAGTCGGATACGACTGAAACAACTTAGCAGCAGCAGCAGCAGCAGCAGCAAGATTTAGACATTCCAGCTTATTTCTGAATCCCAGAATCTGGCAATAATATGCAGTGTAGTTGCTTCCCTTTTATCCTTGAGTGTGTCAAAATGGCGTCTTTTTATTTGCTCTGGTTATATTTATGACACACTGAATGTCTCTGAGCACCATTTCTGATGTGTGTATATGTATGTATTTAAAGTGCTTAATTTTATTTACTTTGCTTTGTAATTGTCATAGCTTAAATGTGTCCTTATCCAATATCATGCTCATCCTCTTTGAACATTAAAGGAAAAAAAAAAACCATATACAAATGTAGCTAAATTAGAATTCAAGTTAAAATCAGAGTTAAAGAAGCAGAGCAAGTTAAGTAGTAGATATTCTCATCAATCACTCATGAAACTGGAAATATTAGTCCTGTGTCTACCATTTTGATTACATTTCTGTGTCAATGATAGCAGTAGATGTCTTACGTTCATGATCTTATACATTCACATCAACTTAGAAGGCGTTTACCTTACATCTTCATTTTATGTAAGAGGAAAATAAACAAGACAAATGGGTGCCTGGTAGAAGTCTCAAGTAGCTAGGTCATAGAATAGAAGTAATACACTCTCAAGTTTTTAGAACTCTAGCATTTGTGCTCTCCCCACTCATGCTTCATTAATGTAGGGTTCATCTCTAAAAACTGAATGGACAGGGAAAGTGAATAAAGTAGATGTGAGACACCGTTTTGTGTTATGAACCAATGACAGGTAAATAGTTCAGCCAGAACAAATATCTGAGGGAAGTCTATTTGTAGTCAGTTAGCAGCTGCTAGTATTCAGTGTATCACTTTCTGTATCATTATGAGTCTGGGTTTTGGTAATAGGAGCCCAATCTCTTCCATTACCAGTTATCTTATCCTAAATAGCATAATTTAACAACAGTAATGAAATCTATAAAATGAAAACAATATCACTTACTTTATAGGAGACTTATACAAGTTGATAATAAAATATATATAAAGTATTTATCATTATACTTGATACAATATAGGAAGACATTAATAATTGCTCATTGTTATTATATTATTAAGATTATTAACTTTCCCTTCATGTCACAAATGAACTTTAAAGTAGTTATGTTGAAGTATCATTGATACACAATAAAACTGGATATATTTAATGTACATAATTTGAGATATGCATATATCAATGAAAATATCACCACACTCAAGCTAATAAATTCATCACCTTTTAAAGTCCTGCCCTCTCCACTTTGGGTGTGTGCTAAGAACACATAACACGAGATCTACCTTCTTAGCAAATTTTTAAGTGTGCACACTGAATTGTTACCTATAAGCATGATGCTATGAAACAGATCTCTATCACTAATGTCTCATGCACAACTGAGATTTTATACCCATTGAACAATAGCTCCTCATTTTCCTATCTCCCTAGCCCTTGGCAACTACCATTCTATTCTCTGTTTCTATGAGTTTGATTACTTAAAATAACTCAAGAAGTGAACTTGTACAGTATTTGTCCGTCTGTGACTGGCTTATATTGTTTAGCATAATGTCCTCCAGGTGCATCTATATTGTTGCATATAGTGGGGAAAAGGACTTGAATAGATATTTCTCCAAAGAAGACAGGTACATGTTAAGGTATTCTGCATCACTAATCATCAGAGAAATACAAACAAAAGCACAATGAGATTATAACACCTCGCACTTGTTAGGATGGCTATCCTCAAAAGGCAAAAGGTTAAATTGTGGAGAAATTGGCACACTTGTATACTCGGTGGGAATGTAAAATGGTAAAGTCATTGTGGAAAACAGTACGTAGTTTCCTCAGTTCACAAATAGAACTGCCATATTATCCAGGATTCCCACTCTGGATATATGTTTGAAAGAACTGAAATTAGTCTCCAAGAAGGATCTGCATACCAATGTTCACTGCAGCATATTGACAGTAGTCAAGTTATAGAAACAAGTTAAATGTCCATGGACAGATGAATAGATTTAAAAAATGTGGTGCATATATGCAATGAAATATTCAGTCTTAAAAAATAAGGACAGTTAAATGATTGTTCTGTGTGTTAGATAAAAAAGGAATCTCTGTTCTGGATTTTTGGTAGGTTTTAAGTTGATTCAGTGGAAACAGTGACAGACTAAATTTTGGTGCTCCAAAATAACTGCAGATGGTGACTGTAGCCATGAAATTAAAACTGCTTGCTCCTGGGAAGAAAATTTATGACCAACCTAGACATTATATTAAAAAGCAGAGACATTACTTTGCCAACAAAGGTCCATCTAGTCAAAGCTCTGATTTTTCCACTAGTCATGTATATATGTGAGAGTTGGATTATAAAGAAAGCTGAGTGCTGAAGAATTGATGCTTTTAAACTGTGGTGTTGGAGAAGACTCTTGAGAGTCCCTTGGACAGCAAGGAGATCCAATCAGTCAGTCCTAAAGGAAATCAGTCTTCAATATTCATTGGAAGGACTGATGTTGAATCAGAAACTCCAAAACTTTGGCCACCTAATGGGAAGAACTGACTCACTGGTAAAGACACTGATGCTGGGAAAGACTGAAGGTGGGAAGAGAAAGGGACAACAGAGGATGAGATGGTTGGATGGCATCACCAACTCAATGGACGTGAGTTTGAGTAAACTCAGGGAGTTGGTGAGGGATAGGGAAGCTGTAGTCCATGAGGCCACAAAGAATCGGACATGACTGAGCAACTGAACTGAACTAATGTTGATTCTGTATAGTGCTCCCCACCCCCACCTGTGGAATATGAAACTTTTGAATATCTTCCTTTTACATCACCAAAATCTGCTTAGGCACACAGCCCTCTCTTTACTTTGGGGATTTTGAATGACTTAAAACTTGGAAATTGGGGTCAGTAGATAATTGAATAGAGTTTCAGGTCAAATAAATGGTCTTTTCCTACTGACCTTATTTCTATTTCAAGGTTTCATTGTTCTCATGTTTCTTCCAGCTCAGGATATAGAGTTGCCCTTGAATATGAATTAGAGAGTAGAAATGAGGTGGAAAAAAAATAGATTATTGCTCCAAATGTAACCTGCCTTGCCCCAGGTTTCAGTCATTGAAGACTTTAAAGGAAGACTGAGAAATGAGATTGGGCAAGAAGACCCTAGGCAAACGCTCTTACTTAGGTCAGGTTTTAAAATTTACTTAGAAACCAAAAACAAGGTCAATTAAAAAAAATGATTCCCATGTTGAGTGATGGGATAAGGGGAGCAGAGAGGGAGAGAGAGAAACAGAGACAGAGACACATAAAGAGAGAAAGACACAGAACTATGAGGAGATATTTGAACTTAATTTTCCAAATGGCAATGGGTGGTCAAATTATCTGGAAAGACAAAGGTTAAACTATGGTAGACATTTAAATGAAATTTTAAAAATCAACACTTNAAGTTGATTCAGTGGAAACAGTGACAGACTAAATTTTGGTGCTCCAAAATAACTGCAGATGGTGACTGTAGCCATGAAATTAAAACTGCTTGCTCCTGGGAAGAAAATTTATGACCAACCTAGACATCATATTAAAAAGCAGAGACATTACTTTGCCAACAAAGGTCCATCTAGTCAAAGCTCTGATTTTTCCACTAGTCATGTATATATGTGAGAGTTGGATTATAAAGAAAGCTGAGTGCTGAAGAATTGATGCTTTTAAACTGTGGTGTTGGAGAAGACTCTTGAGAGTCCCTTGGACAGCAAGGAGATCCAATCAGTCAGTCCTAAAGGAAATCAGTCTTCAATATTCATTGGAAGGACTGATGTTGAATCAGAAACTCCAAAACTTTGGCCACCTAATGGGAAGAACTGACTCACTGGTAAAGACACTGATGCTGGGAAAGACTGAAGGTGGGAAGAGAAGGGGACAACAGAGGATGAGATGGTTGGATGGCATCACCAACTCAATGGACGTGAGTTTGAGTAAACTCAGGGAGTTGGTGAGGGATAGGGAAGCTGTAGTCCATGAGGCCACAAAGAATCGGACATGACTGAGCAACTGAACTGAACTAATGTTGATTCTGTATAGTGCTCCCCACCCCCACCTGTGGAATATGAAACTTTTGAATATCTTCCTTTTACATCACCAAAATCTGCTTAGGCACACAGCCCTCTCTTTACTTTGGGGATTTTGAATGACTTAAAACTTGGAAATTGGGGTCAGTAGATAATTGAATAGAGTTTCAGGTCAAATAAATGGTCTTTTCCTACTGACCTTATTTCTATTTCAAGGTTTCATTGTTCTCATGTTTCTTCCAGCTCAGGATATAGAGTTGCCCTTGAATATGAATTAGAGAGTAGAAATGAAGTGGAAAAAAAATAGATTATTGCTCCAAATGTAACCTGCCTTGCCCCAGGTTTCAGTCATTGAAGACTTTAAAGGAAGACTGAGAAATGAGATTGGGCAAGAAGACCCTAGGCAAACGCTCTTACTTAGGTCAGGTTTTAAAATTTACTTAGAAACCAAAAACAAGGTCAATTAAAAAAAATGATTCCCATGTTGAGTGATGGGATAAGGGGAGCAGAGAGGGAGAGAGAGAAACAGAGACAGAGACACATAAAGAGAGAAAGACACAGAACTATGAAGAGATATTTGAACTTAATTTTCCAAATGGCAATGGGTGGTCAAATTATCTGGAAAGACAAAGGTTAAACTATGGTAGACATTTAAATGAAATTTTAAAAATCAACACTTAAAATGATATTTTACCATTTATTTTCTGAATTACATTAGCATTTAATATCTTCAGCATATTCTGGGGAATTAAAGCTATACTCACTAAAATATCTGTATTCATTTTCTATATTGTTTATATATTATCTAAATCAGTGATACGGTACAACTCTTTAATTATAATGTTTGGGTCTAGGAGAGTCTAGGGCTTCTCTGATGGCTAAGATGGTAAAGAACCCACCTGCAATGAAAGAGATCTTGGTTCAGTCCCTGGGTTGAGAAGATCCCCTGGAATAGGGAACAACTATCTACTCCAGTTTTCTGGACTGGAGAATTCCATGAACTGTATAGTCCATGGGTCACAAAGAGTTGAACATGACTAATTTTCACTCATCAGGAGAATCAATTACTTAATTAAATAGGATCATAAATTACACATCCTAATAACTATATTTTTGACTGTTTAACAGCAATAAAAAATTTATATTAATCTCAATTTTTGGAATAACCAGCTAATTCAAAACAATATAAATTTATTTGTATATTCCCCAAATCTTCTGAAACATGTAGAAATAGGGAAAACAACTTGTGAAAGAAAGCTTTATTGTAGCATTATTTTTCTTCAAAAATCAATGAGAATGTGTGCTCCTCACCCACCCACACACCACACACCACACACATATGCACACATTTGGAGAAGGAAATAGGAATGCACTCCAGTACTATTGCCTGGAAAATCCCATGGTCAGAGGAGCCTGATAGGCTATAGTCCATGGGGTCTCCAGAAGTCGGACACGACTGAGCAACTTCACTTTCACAGATAATAAGCCCATAAAACACCACCAAATCAAAAGAAGCAAAATGAAATGACATTTAGGCTGTGAAGTCTTCATCTAGGTGCCAGAATGACTAGAGTGTTTTAATATCATAATAACTGATAAATAGACTATGTGTCAGACATTTCATTGCCTTTTAATCAAAACTCCTAGTCTGCTAAATTAATCACCCCCTTGGGGTACAGTAGCAGATTTCCAATTTAGTCATAGAACATTAATAATGAAAATTTCTGGGGGCGCGTTTCTTTATTTATGTTCTTCTTTTTATTTAATTATCAAGCAATTTAAAGATGAAGCAGGAAAGGGGCTGTTACCTTGACAGCTGCAAGCAACATAGATAAATTCAGAGTGATTAAGTGATAGATTTTAAGTGTATATAAAGCATACAAAGAATATGTCCCTTGCCATTTTTCTGCCTCTCATGTAAACTATTTCACCTGGCCCACACTTACCTGGGACTATATCAGGTAGAGAAAAGGCACCAAATTCAGAATTGCCTGGGATAGGGGACATAATTATTGTTATTAGGGTGACCCTTAAGAGCCATGTCACTTGAATGACAGCACGGAAAACTTAAGGTGTTGATGCACATCAAAATCATATTTATTTGAAATCCCTTTGTAATTTTCACATAAAATGTATTAAATCAGAGCTGCCAGTCTTATTTTTTGCATGACTCAAGTTGTATCTAAACTATATGTATTATTTTTGTTGTTAGTTTTTTTAAAATGCTGTTATTACGCACCACATTCTAGACTAAATTTTTCCCACATATTGACTCTTTAGTTCAACACAAAATTTTATTAAACCCTTTCAACTATTTGGCTAAAGCTATTCCACAAACTGGATCATCTCTTCCTCTCAGAATTCTGTGATTTATTTCTATTTTGAATCTGTTATTAGTATATCCCAAATCAGATGTTTGAGAGCCTTTAGTTAGTTCATGGATTCTTTGATCCAGAAACTTGTATGTATATAATCCAATCTAGTTTTCTATACCCTGTGTACTATGATAATTTTTATACAATTATTTTTATAAAAGCATGGAATACTGTTTATACATTCTTCTAATCTCATAAGAAAGATGTAGTATACTTACATTGAACCCATGCCAGCCTAAAAGGTCAGCTGTTTTTTTCTCAAATGAATTTGATGTCATCAGTTACCCTTGGTAAAAAATATACCACTTGATCAACATACCATCTATTGGCTCATATTTTCTAAAATTCACCTTTGTACCTTTTTGAGTTGCTTATTTTCATCTAAAGACAACTTCTATCTTCTGACCTGGTCCCCTTGTTCTTTTCTCTACTTATGTATGTAATTATTTTAAGCCTGGAGACAAAATCATTTAGCAGAGTAAGAACTGTCTGTCTGCTTCTTCTAAAGAGTAACAACAAATTGTAGCACTAATAAGCTGGCATTGTTATTGAATCATAGACATTAAGTCTAAAACTAACTGATGTAAGTGGAGTTCTGAAAATTTTGCACAGGCTTGTTTAATAGACCAGCTCTAAGATACTGTCAAAGCAGCTGCTCTTCAATTTGACAAGTCTGTGACATAAAGTAGGATCAGGAGGATGTTTTTGTGTGTTGATTTCCCAGGTACAATAAAAAGCATGTAAGTTGTTTGTAGCATGACAATTAAGAGTACAGATTGTGATGTTATAGAGATCATGTTGCTAGTTCTAATTCCAGTATTTGTTGTGTGAACTAGAGAAGTTTCTGTGACTTCTCTATTCCTTGATTTCTCCCAATAATAAGAAGGCATTAGTAATTATCTATATTAGAAGTGACTTAAGTATTAGGTGGCAGGCCTCCTGAGAAATCTGTATGCAGGTCAGNGAGACATGGGTTCGATCCCTTGAAGATCCCACATGCCACAGAAGGACTAAGCCCATGTCCCACAGCTACTGAGCCTGTGCTCTAGAGCCCAGGAGCCACAGCTACTGAGCCCATGTGCCCTAAGGCCTGTGTTCCACAACAGAAGCCCCCACAACGAGAAGCCTGTGCACTGCAAGGAAGAGTAGCCCTCACTCTCAGCAACTAAAGAAAAGCCCACGCAGCAATGAAGACCCTGCACAGCCAAAATGAAATAAATAAGTAAAATTATTAACAAAAATTATTACACAATAAAAATGGATATAATTTCATTGTATATTAGGAAGAGATTCAATTTATTATACATGGGAGCCCCAAGACTATTCCAATATACATTTGTTGCCTTTAAAAATCCTTTGAGGTGTCTTCACCGCAATAAAACGGTGCAACAGTTGTATGGTATACAAATATATCCCCAAATCATGAAACATTAATGATCTAATAAAAGCAATTCGTTTCAGGTTGCAGCAATTGAAACTATGTCTTCTCTTTTGGGATTTCAGATCCTTTTATTTTCTGCATTTCATATTTTCCTCTGTGTGTGCTGGCAAACTATTAAACCCCCTACCATATTTCTTATCTTATGGTTATTTGAGGAAGAATGATCATCTTTTTTTTTTTTTTCCTTTTCTGAATTTCTTGCCAGTGTTCTTATTAGAAGTAATATCCAAATACAGCTTAATTTTTGTTATGAAAGAACGACAGCATGCAGAACAACAGAAATGCCTTGGGAAACTCATGGGCTAATGAGCCATTAAATCTGAACCATTTATCTATTATCCACTGTCAAAGGAATAACAGATACTGAAACTGAAAGATCAACATTATCAGACTAAAATGGAAACAAAGTTTCTTGACCCATCCTGGCCTATTCCACTTTCCAAGTTTCTTTTTTAAAATTTCATTTCATGGAAAATATATAGTATATAGTTTAAAAATCACACAATTCTAAAAGGCTTTTTTAAAAAAAAATAGCTGTTGTCATGAAACCTGTTTTTGTTCCTCTCTGAAAAGTTGTAGGACCTTTTATATTTCCAGCATTCAAAATTACCTGATGATGTCCTTTATATTGATTCTACTTTCCAACACTGCACAGGGAATTTGGTGGGTATTTCAGTCCAGAAATGCATGCCCTTCAGTTTGGGAAAGTTTGTGGAATAATTTGTTTGATGATATTCTTCCTTCTGTTTTCTCTTCCTATTTAGATGGTGGCTCCCTGGACCTGATTTCCCATTTCCTCACCTTCTCTCTCATATTTTACATTTCTTAGTGTTTTAAAGTTTACATTCTAGGATATCTTCTATTACTACAACTTTCAAGGCTTCTAGTAAACGGTTTTTCATTTCTTCTTTTTAATTTCCAAGAGCTGCTCTGTTTGCCCATGAAAGTTTCTTTTTTTGTAGCATTCTGTTCTTATTTACTGGGTACACTAACTTCTCCTTTCTCAGACAACATTAACACTAATTATATATCGTCTCCCTGGGTAGTATCTATTCTATCTGCCCTCTCTCTCTATGTTCACTTTGTATTAGATATTTCTTCAATGTCTGATTGTCAGCTATCTGTTCATTTTCCAGACGAGAAACTAAAGCTGATTGGATGCTATCTATATTTGGGACAATGAGGTCAAGGGAAGGAAGCTTTCTGACTCTGTCTTAATCTAGACTAAGATACTAATACAAAGTCAAACTAGTTATCTCTAGTTTTATTTTCATCTTTTGCCTCCTTTTGGCTAACTGCCTTCTCCAAAGAACACTTCCCATCTGCTACAGGGTGACACCTGGCTAAATGATGTGGAAGGCAAGTTGAGGCATGTTATCTGATTCCTCTGGTTCTGGTCAGGGACCCCTGTATGGTCAGGCCATCCAAAACGGCTGTTCCCTTGCTTTCTCTACAGACCCTGCTCCACCAGTATCCGCTTTAGCTGCACTCTACTCACCTCTCTGACCTTCCAACATACTTGTCCCCGATCCAGCTGGTGACTGCCCCTTATCAAAGGGGCAGTAAGGGCTGTGCCCCTCCGCTAGTTTCCCTGGCAACCAGTGAGACAACCTGAAGTCAATTCCCTGATAACTGGTAATTGCCCCTTCTCCCCAGTAGCAAAGACAGCTGACAAGATCTGTCCATTGCCCACTGCACACAGTGGGCTCTTGTTTCAGACGTATAAGATGCCACTCTCCACTAAACTACTGAGGTTTCTGTTGCTGACTCCCGGCTCTTTGCTCAGTCTTAAAGCTGGGTGAGCACAGGCCTAGTGGGCCTGTGGAGTGGAGCTCAACAGCCCTTCCCTCCGTTGTGCCTGATGTCTCATCTCCAGAGCCTCTGTTCTACTTTCACCCAAGGATAAACCTTCTTGAGGCTTTTGAGAGGTCTATGGTACAATTCAGGCTGCATCTCAACTTTCTCTTCTTCTAGACTAGGATCTGCCTACTTGGGTCCTCGAAGTCAGCCACCAATTACAGTCATCCCTTGGTGTCCACGGGGAACTAGTTCCAGGACCCCTCACAGAACCAGCATTCAAGGATGCTCAAGTCCCTCATCATCAGCCCTCTGTGTGCAAGGATGCAGAACTCATGGATATGGAGGGTCATTGCAATCCTGCCTCCAAAATATGTTATTTTCTTATTTTCCATCCTCTTCTTCATGGGTTTTCTCCTTTTAAAAAGTAATTTACTCACTTTTCATCTTAATGAAATTTGGAAAGAGGATAAAGTTAAATGTGCATATTCAATCCACCATCTTTAACCAGGGTCTCTATTTCATTTTTTCCATGGGCTTATTTTTAAGGTCATCCTCAAATACCAGGCTCACTGTCTCCTCCCCCAACTCAAGGTCACCTTGCAGCTTCTGAGGTCTGAGTTTAAGGAAAAGGAGAGGAATTTCAGTTGATAAAAGACAAATGTATCCTTAAATACTTAACTGGACACTTAACAAGAAAAGTGGGGACTTTCGCAGTCTGAAAGATGTTTTTCTCTACATAATAGATAGGTTTCTTTCTGCACACCAGAAAGATAAGAATTTCTGGAGCATGAAGGGGAACTAAAAGGTCTCAGGATGTCTCTTTTAGGTGTGAGTTTATAATTCTAAAAATAAGAGAATTAAAAACCCAGCCTAATTCAATGCCTTCATTCCATTAGCAAGAAAGCTTACTGTAAAATTTAGCTAAATTAAAAGCATCAAAAAATTTTAAGGACATATATCTTATTTAATACTATGATTGCTTGCCTGCTAACACAACTTTTTATACACCTGGAGAATGTCTCATTTTTTTTCAACTCATGTGCCTTTCCCTAATAAGCACAAATAATAAATATACAATATGCTGAAATCCATATGTTGTGGATTTATTTTTTAATGAAGCAAAGTTATTTAAGTTCTGACAAAACAACAGCTGTCAAGTTAATTTTAAAATGTTAAAAATAGCTTCAGGGGTCCTTAATTTTTCTATATTTGTCCTGCATCTGTCTTCTAATTTTAAAACAAAGGCCCAACTGAATTCACTCATATAAAAGTTATAAGATGAATTTTAATCCTGTTTTTATTTAAAACTGAACTGTATTCAATATTAGCATCCAGTTAAACAATCCTGAAACTTATTTGGCAATATCTACTTGTTGAAACAGGAAAAATACACCTTATATTTCCCCCCAAAACCTAGCAATAATATCCCTACAGTCTTCCAATAGACTATAAATTGCACTTATTAACAAGATAATCTTGGAGCTTTGGTTCCTATGGCAGTTTTGCCACTCACTGATTATGCTGCCTCTCTTTGCCTCTATTTTCTGTTCTCTAAAATGGGAGCAACATTAGCACCTACAGCACAATGGTGTTGATGTGGGCAATAAAAATAATTCATGTTAAGTACCAGGCCTTCCATGAGATGCACCAAGGCATCATAATTGATAAACTCTGCTTTATTTAGGAAAGTCAGTCAGACCCGAAATGTTGAAAAGAATAGTTACCTTATTTCTCTCTCATATACACAACCCTCAGAAGTAATCACTGTCATCTTTAACATTGAAAAATATGTCTTCAACACGAACTATTCTTAAATAGCACTCAGGGAACTAAACTACTGCTTCCATTCTGGATTTTTTTTTTTTTTTTTTTTAAGTTATACCATGTGGCATGAGGGTTCAAAGTTCCCTGACCAGGGATTGAACCTGTGCCCCCTGCAGAGGAAATGCAGAATCTGAACCACTGGACCACCAGAGAAGTCCCTCCACTGTGTTATTAATAGGCATTTTCTGAATTTTTTAGCTCTAGCTCTAGACTTTTACCAAAGAGAAGGACTACTTCAGACTTTTGTGGCTTAATGTACCTGATCATCTCTGACCTTCTCTGCTCTTGGTGAGTGAACACTGATCAATGCTGGTGATGGTACACCATCATTCTAACACTTAGTAAAATGGCCTGTTCTTTTGATTAACCCACAGCTGCATGACCATTTACAAAACAGTGCTTTTCAGACTTCTAGACCAGTGATGGGGTAGGTAAGAAAACACCTCTAATTTGGCTAAAAAGAGTGGAGAGCAGGTGAAGTTGGGCAGTTTGAAAACAAAGCAGAGCTCTCCCATGGCTTTTGAGTATTTTAATCCAGTGTTTACTTAGCAAGTTAAAATAACCTTAAAGGAAGACCTCTGTGTTTGGCAGCATAGGCATGTAATTTTAAAAATAGCTGAGAAATACTCCTCTAAACCAGAATTTCTCAATCTTCTATGTCCTGAGATGGTGTATTTCAACCTATAGCATTGCTTCCCCACACTCCTGATACAACACACACACACACACACACACACACACACGTGCGCGCACACCCTGCAATGCTGCTTTTATGTACCAGAACCACAGGCCCCATTTTCATTTGGAAAATCTTAGTTCGTGCCTCTTTTCCATGTACAGTTATTGACAGCGACTCTTTAATCCTCTTAAGTGTTTGGGTTTGGATGAAAAATGATATATATATGGGTTCCCAGATCTATAGTGAATATGGAGTCCTGGAAGTAAGAGAGTGACATGGGATCTGCACAAGAGAACAGAGTTGCCGGTGCACCCTGGCAACTAAACTTTCACCGTGCTCTTCCAACATAACCAGCCTAACATGTGGCAGAGAGAGACACAGGGCCTTGGTGGACACTGTACATGAAGAGGGATATTAACAGACCATGGGCTCTGCCAAAGGACAGCCCTGAGTCGGACTGCTGCCTCTCCCATTTTGAGATGGGGGCAAGTCATTTCATGCTCTCTTAATTTCATTTTCTTCCACTATACAATGGAAATGTAAAATTTCCTTCATCAAGTTGTGATGGGGATTAAATGAGATGATGCATGAAAAGTGCTTAGCACAGTGAGGAGATACTGTGACTAAGATCCATGCCAAATAGTCCTTTATACTGTTTTAATTTGATCAAAGCTTCGTTTTATGTGTTGTCTATATAACCCAACAGTACACTTTTAATTCAAAAGGTTTTTAACTTAAAAAAAAAAGTTGTTTAGTTTAGGCAGAGCCTCAGATTGTTGACTGAATTCAGCTGGTTAACAATACCCACAGTAGGTGTTGCAAATCAGAATGTAAGCGTCAAAGAAATTTTGCTGTGTGCACAATTTGATCAGATGCAGTATCGTGGTATCATGATGTGGGTAGTGTATGTGCACCTCCACTGACAGAAGGATAAATGAGTTAATCAAGGCAATTTATAGTGCATTAATACAAATGTTGATTATATAATCGAAAGTCAAAATAGGGATGGCCAAAAAACTTTAAAACTTTCTTTTGAGGAACGTTATATTTCTTTAATAATTACACAACTAATGGACGAGGAGAAACACTTTTAAAATCACAGTGTAATTCAATTTCAAAATGGTTGTGAATGGAATCTACAGCTAAAAGTGATTAACAGTAGAAATTAACCAACCAGTCAAAATTCAAAAGAAACTGTCTAGTGCAAGCTGTTCCATTTCTCCCGGCACTAAGAATGTCTCCTATGAAGACACTACCTGTATAAACCAACAGTGAAGAGTGAGACAACTACCCTCACAGCACAACCTGATTTGGTTTTAGTTATATAAATATTTCAAGTGAAATAAGGGATTTTTTTTTTTACCTTGTACTGCCATTTTCTACTTTGCTTGTGCAACTAGAATAACGTGGAATTAAATCACTACAGTCCATTGGTAATAGAACCAGATCAAAGTAGACAAGCTTTACTGAGTTTTACTCAGATAATTCAGGCTGTATTTTGGCCTCGCAGTTTGCTGGTTTGGTACAGTAAATCCTGGTTTCTAAATTATACCACAGCAAGTCCACAGAATTACCACCTAATTGTGACTTGAGAAAGTATATGTATCTGACAATGTATCTTGTTTTAATAAATGTAGCAAACAGTAAAAACAGAAAAATACCCTAAATATCTGGAAATGAAAGCAGTGTCCATCTGGTGGGGTTTGGGTCTTAGCCACAGTAATGCTCCTTTCCTTAGCACACCATGTGGCATTTTGCCATGGGAAGCCCACTACTGCACCAAGTAGGTTTTATTACTTTGGTGACTGGGCCAAGTTTTGTTTTCTTCCATTAACAAAAAGAATCTTTCTTTAAAGCAAGATACTGGCAAAGTTATTTTTAAAGTGGATATGTTACATAAATTTGACCTTAAGGAATCTAGGAATTTTCAGTGAACTCTCATAAAGAAAGCAAGCTTTGTGATACTCCATCCATCTTACCCTTTAGCCTCCTTGATATAAAGACTGCCATGAACCAAAGCTGTTCATGTTAGCTGAAAGGTGATTCTAAAAAAAAAAAAGGTGTTTTTTTTTTAAGTCCCTTTGAAACTTGGAGTAGGCATTTAAAGGTTAATCAAGACACCCATTTATGCCACACAGCGCGGCCAATAAAAAAAAAAAAAAAAAAAGACACCCATTTTGGTAATTTTCCTCTAGCACAGCTGGTGGGGGGGCACCCTTGAATTGTGAACAAGCCATAGGGAACTAGGTCTTTTAATGGCTACTTTACAAAGAAGTCACTGGGTAAATATTTCAATAAGCTATTTTTCACACAAGTGCGTCTGTTCCCAGCCTTATTTGAAACGATAGATTGATACTAATCACCTTTATTGAGTCTTCAAACAACCAAGAAAGGAAAGAAAAAAGATGGAGAGAAACAATAGGTCTTCCCATGCATGTCTTTCACATCCTTAGATGGCTCAAGGAATTTCCAATTATAAATATGAACGCTGTTGGTATTTTAAAGTGTAAGAATATGGGGGTTACATTACCTAGCATAGCTGGAAATACATCTACAAACAATGTCAAAACAGGTGATCTGTATAAACCTGAGATGTTTATCTACATGCAGACTTAACCAGTAGTACTCTCCTATCCTGTATTTAAATGAAATTAAACCCTGTCAACCACAAATATCAGGATAAAGATCTTTGATGTCAACCACTACATTCTGAAGCAAGTTTTTATTAACTATGTATTTTGTAAATAACATTTATCTTCAAAGTACCAAACACAATACCCATTTCCAGGTAAACAGTAAGTGCCAAGGAACAACTGTGTTGAGTTAATTTATGACCCTAAACATTCTTTCCTCTGAAATATATTTTAACACTTTAATTGAATTGACCACNCTATGTATTTTGTAAATAACATTTATCTTCAAAGTACCAAACACAATACCCATTTCCAGGTAAACAGTAAGTGCCAAGGAACAACTGTGTTGAGTTAATTTATGACCCTAAACACTCTTTCCTCTGAAATATATTTTAACACTTTAATTGAATTGACCATGGCTTCGTTGAGCTAATAAAAGGCACTTCCTATCTTTAAGCTAATTTATTTCCATTGAAATGGCCTATGCAACACAGGTAATTCGAAACAGCAAGTACATCTATAATACTGTAGCTCTCCAAAATGTTGTTTCGTATAACATGTTTGATTATGAAAATCAAGGCTATTCTGAAACACTGCAAATTATAGAAAAACAAAGGACTAGCACCTAAATTTTAGTTATGTAACCCTTTTAAATTTTTTCCCTACTAATCCAATAGTAGATTTAAAGTTTTCCTAAAATAAAAGAAAGATCAAAGTTAAATTATTGAATAAAAATTATTAGTAATAATTCCTGTCAAAATTTTTATATTTATCTTAAAGTTCACCTACATCAATTATGATCCTTTTTAGAAGAGATGTTTGGAAGAGAGTGAGGCACAGAAGTTAAGAATACGGGTTCTAGAACCATCAGGACTTGGTTCATACAGCAGCTCTGCCACTCACTACTGAGCTGCCTCCCTGGCCTCCACTCCCTATTCTCTAAAGCTGGGACAACAATGTACCTCCATCAAAAGCACCAGTGAAAGTGACAGTTCATATAAAGCACCATGCCTGCAACACAGGTGCTCAACAGATGTTAAATGTCACCAACGGACCAAAGTCCATCACAAAGGATGTCAAGGGATGAATGCCTCTTGCAAAGAAATCTGGGCATTTTCCTCTTTAGGGGGCAGTGAGTAGTTCTGGGGTAGAGAAGCAGGGAGTGCAAGTGCAAACTCATGGACAGACAGGTCTGCAGGGTGGGCTGGGGCCACTTTGTAAGGGCCTTGCATGTGAACTCTTTGAGGAGTGATCCATTGGTATATTTCTGCAGGGCCAGACCATGATCAGAATTGCCTTATAGAACAGTGGCCATGGCTGCAGTGTAGAAATGGCTCTAAGGGATGCAGACAGAGGCTGGGGCAGAAAGACCAGCTGGGAAGCTGTTCTGTAGTCACGGTGCCTTACGTGTGGGGATGAGAATGAAAGGAAGGCTTGGATTTGAGGCTGAGTTCCCAGGTAGACCCAACAGTTTATGGTGCTGCTTTTTACAGGGCCACTGTGGGATGATCTTGTCAAGGATGATGTGTCCAACATCAAACATGGACCAGCACCATCATCTCTACATATTCAGATGACTACATGGTTAAGAAAGGAAAAAACAGATTCAGATGACCAAATGGTTAAGAAAGAAGTGAGGAAGTCAGATCGGCTTATTGGGAAAACACAGAATCTAAGGGTGTGTTTTCGTAAAGGAAAACTGCCTCCTTTCCTTCTTCCAAACTCGACATGCAACTCTANCAACATCAAACATGGACCAGCACCATCATCTCTACATATTCAGATGACTACATGGTTAAGAAAGGAGAAAACAGATTCAGATGATGAAATGGTTAAGAAAGAAGTGAGGAAGTCAAATTGGCTTATTGGGAAAACACAGAATCTAAGGGTGTGTTTTCCTAAAGGAAAAACTGCCTCCTTTCCTTCTTCCAAACTCGACATGCAACTCTCAAGATTCATTAAGCAGGCAACAAGCACTACAGGAGGGCCCATCTCATGACCAGGTCAACTTGTCATGAAAAGACTTTACTGGAAGCCCATTTGTCTGGCATGCAGAGGGCACTTAATAAAGGTATGTCTATTGAATTTCATAAGCAGGAAATGAATAAAACAGTGGGCTGGGTCTCAAAATTCCCCAAATATTCTTAACTCTTGTGTTTTGATTTTCTCATTTATAAAATGGAAATGAAAATGTTAGGAATTAAACAAAGAAAATTCTTAAGTAAGGCATGATCAAGAAGTAGCGATGCTGGGAAAGAATAACTACCCAAGTTTCATACCTGATGATAAATATAATCTATTAATTTGAGAGGCTTCCTTGGTGGCTCAGTGGTAAAGAATCTGCCTGCCATTGCAGGAAACATGGGTTAGATCCCTGATTCGGGAAGATCCCNTTTTCTCATTTATAAAATGGAAATGAAAATGTTAGGAATTAAACAAAGAAAATTCTTAAGTAAGGCATGATCAAGAAGTAGTGATGCTGGGAAAGAATAACTACCCAAGTTCCGTATCTGATGATAAATATAATCTATTAATTTGAGAGGCTTCCTTGGTGGCTCAGTGGTAAAGAGTCTGCCTGCCATTGCAGGAAACATGGGTTAGATCCCTGATTCGGGAAGATCCCACATGCTGTGGGGCAGTTAAGCTCATGTGCCACAACTGTTAAAGCCTGCATACCTAGAATCCACTCCACCACAGGAAAGGCCACCACAATGAGAATCCTGAGCACTGCAGCTAGAGACTGGCCCTCTCTCCACAACTAGAGAAAAGCCTGCCAGCAGAGAAGACTCAGCACAGCCAAAAGCAAATTAATAAAGTTATATTAAGAAAAGAAATCTGGATCAATAAAAAGAAGCACAATATGAAAAATGGTAAACGTGTAGATAAATACAACTCAAAAAATTTATATATACTTTATATTCTTTAACGTCTTTCTAAAATGTTATTGTCTTTTCTGCCATAAAGCAATTAAATAAAATGAAGTGTAAGCATTCTCAAATCTACATGAGAAATCTAAATTTGTATGAAAGTCTCACTGTGGCAAGGAAAAAATTCTATTTAAGAAAAGTTCTTCTTCACGAACTTACGGTTACTAGGGGGAAGGGATGGGGGAAGGATAGTTAGGGAGTTTGGGATTGACATGTTGTTGTTGTTTAGTTGCTAAACCGTGTCCAACTCTTTTGTGACCCCATGGACTGTAGCCCACCAGACTCTTCTGTCCTTGAGATTTCCCAGGCAAGAATACTGCGGGCTGCCATTTCTTTCTCGAGGGGCTCTTCCCACCCCAAGGATTGAAACTGTCTCCTGCTTGGCAGGTGGATTCTTTACCAATGAGCCACCTGGGAGGCTGAGACTGACAGGTTGTACACACTGTATTTTAAATGGATAACCAACAGGGACCTACTATGTAGCACAAGGGATGCTGCTCAATATCCTGTAATAACCTAAATAGGAAAAGAATTTGAAAAAGAATAGTAACATATATATGTGTACCTGAGTCACTTTACTGTACATCTGAAACTAACACAACACTGTTAACCAACTACACTCCAATATAAAATTTTAAAAGGTCATCAAAAGAAGAACTCTTCTTCAGTTTTGAGAAAAAGTAAACATTTGCAGGAAGTCTTCATATTTATAAAGGTAAGAACATAATACCTAAGCCTGGTTTTACATCCATCTTTACATGTCATTGCATAAGAAAATATTACTCTTTTAAAAATCTTGGGTATTATGCAAAAGTTAAATGCATTGAATTTGAATTGCTGGAAATGTTTATATTCTATCAGTCAGGCAGGATCTGATATAATTAGGAATATGACGATGAGACTCGATTTGATATTCTCACAGTTGCTCAAAAAATATCCACTGACATACTTATTAGAATGGCCAAAATTCAGAACACTGACAACACTAAATGCCAGTGAGGATGTGGAACAACAGGAATGTTCAATCATTGTTGGTAGAAATACAAAACGGCACAGCCACTTTGAAAGACAGTTTGACAGTGTCTTACACAACTAATCATACTCTTACCATAGGATCTAGCAATTACCTTCTTTTGGAATTTATCCAAAGGTATTGAAAACTTGTTGTTAAGTCACTCAGTTGTNACTTTGAAAGACAGTTTGACAGTGTCTTACACAACTAATCATACTCTTACCATAGGATCTAGCAATTACCTTCTTTTGGAATTTATCCAAAGGTATTGAAAACTTGTTGTTAAGTCGCTCAGTTGTGTCTGACTCTTTGTAACCCTGTGGACTGCAGCATGCCAGGCTTCCCTGTCCTTTGCTATCTCCCAGAGTTTGCTCAGATCCATGTCCATTGAGTCGGTGATGCCGTTCAACCATCTCATCCTCTGTCGTTCCCCTTCTCCTCTTATGCTTTCACAAATATGGATGTGAATTAAACCAGGTCTCCTGCATTGCAGGCAGATTCTTTACCCTCTGAGTCGCCAAGAAAGCCCGTGGATGTTTGTAACAGCTTTATTCACAACTGCAAAAATTTGAAAGCAACTAAGATATCCTTCAATAGGTAAATGGGTAAATAAACTGTGGTACAACCAGATAATGGAATATTATTCAGTACTAAAAGAAAGGAGCTATGGTGCCATCAAAAGATATGGAGGAAACGTAAATGAATACTACTAAAAAGTCAATCAGAAAAGTCTACATACTGTATGATTCCAACAATATGACATTCTGGCAAAGACAAACTTTGGAGACAGTAATAAGGTGAGCAGTTGCCAAGAGCTGGGGGAAGGTGGAGCACAGAAAATCTTTAGGGCAGAGAAAATACCCTCCATATGACAACGATGTATGGTTATATCCCACACAATGTACGGCACCAAGAATGAACCGTAATGTGAACTATGGGCTTAGGGTGATTATGACATGCTAATGTAGGTTCATCACTTATAATTAACGGATCATTCTCGTAAGGAATGTTGATAGTGGAGGAGGCCACGGATGTGTGGGGGCAGAAGGTATGTTGAAAATCTGTGTACCTTCCTCTCATTTTACTTTTACTGTGAACCTAGAACTGTCCTAAATTTTTTTTTAATCCACTGAGTATGAATTAAATAATCATATACCTAATATGGATGTGAAATCCATATGATGCATGTGTGAATGAGCTGTGCTAAATTTTTAAAAGGATTGCACAGCCTCTTCTCTCTCACAGAAAACAGTCCTTGTAGCATCTAAAATCTTCATGTGGAAACCCAAAGATGGCTCTTTGCCTCTAAAGTGCCACCACTAAAGGCAACTTCCCTTGAAAACAGCCCCTCTCCCTCTGCACTTCTTTTAAGTGAATGGGTGTGTCAGATTGAGACTTTCTGCTCTGGGGCACTACACATGGGAACACTTACAAAATTACACTAAAAAAATAGCAGGTTTTTTTTTTTAAATTAGGAAAAATTTCTAGTCCTTCAAAACTAAATATTTTACTTTGATTTTATTTGTAATCAAAATATTTCTCTGGAAGCATTTTCTGTAGTCTTAATTACTTAATTAAACATCTTCCTATGGGACTTTTATATCACCACTGCATGATAATCCTGCAGATGGCAAAGATTTAATGTGGAATTAAACTAAGCTATTAATTATATACACACGTTAAAAGAAATTTAATAAATGACCTTTAAAAATGTTTTTCATACTTCTAATGGGCAGAATGGCAGCTGTTTTCCTACTTAACTGGGAGACATAAGAGTCAATCCAGTCAAGGATGAAGCACTTATACTTTGCTACTTGTTTTTATGAAATAAAATATTAACCTTTTATTTAAAATGCTACCACAGGATAAAAATGTGACTCTTAGAGAAGTCAGGTCATTTCAGATCTTTTGCTAATATATCTGATCAAAAACTGAAAACTATCCCAAGATAGTACGTGGTGTATTTTCATGCATGTTCAATGAGAGGCAGACACCGAAGTCTCTAAAAGATGGTCTTCACTGAAGACTCATTTTAAAGTAAATAAATGGAGAACCTCTCATTTGCAATCAGATGGCAAGATGGAAAGTGTTCACTACAAGTTAGAAATAAGAGTTATGTAAATACTTTATCTTGGATGATCACCTCCTCTGAAAGGAAGACAAAGCAACTAAGTAACAATTCAAAATGTACAAATAGCAGAGTCTTACATAAAATTATCTTCAGGAAGTAAAAAAAGAAATTTTTGTGGTTCTGAATACTGTTCTAATGAATGTCTGTCTTTTCTTCCCTCACTAATAAGAAGAAAACTCCCAGCTTGGGAGTTTCTGCTTCATGGAGGTAGAGTTGCATCTTCAAATTCATTAGCTCCAAATTTATGAAAAAGAAAGAATTTGCTAAGCTGGATTAAATTATGGGTTTTTATTTCTGCTTCTTCAGTTAGTAGACAATGTAATTCATTATTTTAAATGAAACACTGACAGAGAACCTGAAAGTCATTATTTTATACTTTAGAAACACCATGAATCATTCCCCCTAAATTATATTCAAGTCACTGTTTAGTCCTATAAATCCTCAATAAAGCTAACTTGCCTAGTCAAATATAAGTTCTCTTTCTTGAATTGGCATTTTCTTTACTAGTCTTCTGGGGAAAAAAAAATAGAGTTCAGTAGCTCCTGAAGATTCCTGACGTTTTCCCTAAAAATCCCTGAGACACTAGAGAAAAAAATACAACATGCAAAGATCCTAAGGAAGGAAGGAAGGCTTCACAGAGGATCTACTGGCCACGGGATAGAAAAAAATTCAGTGTATTTTGTCCACTTACTATTAAAAGAAAAGCACAACTGTGTTCACTGAATATATGTCGTATTGCTAAATATCCTAAGCCTTTGTTTTCAATGTACAATAAATAGTGTTAAGGCGTCCCAGGTGGCACTAGTGGTAAAGAACCCTTTTCTTTATGCAGGAGACATAAGAGATGTGGGTTCAGTCCCTGGTTTGGGAAGATTCCATGGAGAAGAGAATGGCTACCCACTTTGGTATTCTTGCCTAGAAAATCCCATGAACAAAGGAGCTTGGCAGGTTACAGTCCATCAGGTCGCAGAGTCAGAACATGATTGAAGCAACTTAGCATTCATTGGGATAACAGATAGTGTTAGAGATGATGTGATCACTAATCTAGAGCCAGACATTTTGGAATGTGAAGTCAAGTGGGCCTTGGAAAGCATCACTATGAACAAAGCTAGTGGAGGTGATGGAATTCCAATGGAGCTGCTTCAAATCCTGAAAGAGGATGTTGTCAAAGTGCTGCACTCAGTATGCCAGCAAATTTGGAAAACTCAGCAGTGGCCACAGGACTGGAAAAGGTCAGTTTTCATTCCAATCCCAAAGAAAGGCAATGCCAAAGAATGCTCAAACTACCTCACAATTGCACTCATCTCACATGCTAGTCAAGTAATGCTCAAAATTCTCCAAGCCAGGTTTCAGCAATACGTGAACCATGAACTCCCTGATGTTCAAGCTGGTTTTGGAAAAGGCAGAGGAACCAGAGATCAAATTGCCAACATTGGCTGGATCATGGAAAAAGCAAGAGACTTCCAGAAAAACATCTATTTCTGCTTTATTGACTATGCCAAAGGCTTTGACTGTGTGGATCACAATAAACTGTGGAAAATTTTGAAAGAGATGGGAATACCAGACCACCTGACCTGCCTCTTGAGAAATCTGTAT
>SJYW01018716.1:13974-55492 GCA_006410735.1 Raphicerus campestris | reverse complement strand
GGCTATGGTTTTTCCTGTGGTCATGTATGGATGTGAGAGTTGGACTGTGAAGAAAGCTGAGCGCTGAAGAATTGATGCATTTGAACTGTGGTATTGGAGAAGACTTTTGAGAGTCCCTTGGATTGCAAGGAGATTCAATCAGTCCTTTCTGAAGGAGATCAGCCCTGGGATTTCTTTGGAAGGAATGATGCTAAAGCTGAAACTCCAGTACTTTGGCCACTTCATGCGAAGAGTTGACTCACTGGAAAAGCTGTGATGCTGGGAGGGATTGGGGGCAGGAGTAGAAGGGGATGACAGAGGATGAGATGGCTGGATGGCATCACTGACTCACTGGATGTGAATCTGAGTGAACTCCTGGAGTTGGTGGACAGGGACCCTTGGCGTGCTGTGATTCATGGGGTTG
This sequence comes from Raphicerus campestris, assembly GCA_006410735.1. NCBI lineage: Eukaryota > Metazoa > Chordata > Mammalia > Artiodactyla > Bovidae > Raphicerus > Raphicerus campestris. The sequence goes on along the minus strand of SJYW01018716.1, from coordinate 55,089 downwards.
CAAAGAGTCGGACATGACTGAGTGACTGAACTGAACATATTAGGTATTACTTAAAGAATAGCCTAACATCTTTCTCTTCCCTTTATTTAATCTAAGTTTTGTTGTTTGCATTGCTACAACAGTGTCACAGTCAACAAAATACCTATGTTCTTGTTTATTTCTACTTAGATTTGCCCTTCATCTTTCTTATTCAGAAACTGCCTATAATTGTGAATGGGTTGTATCCCTGTGGCAAGTATATCACAATGTGGCTAAAGCAATTAATAAAAGACACAAGTGCTATTTGGTCTATCCTTTTATAGCTATTGACTTGAACCTTCTACTCTGGGTACTTAACTAAAATGAAAAAGATGTATTCATTGAATACAAAATCAGGGCAAAACAAAACAAAGATTAATAAAAAAGGTATCTATTTCCTTATATCCAATTCCCCATCTTTTTTCCTGGTGCCAGTAAAGAATATTATGTTCTTAACATCCTCCCATTAGGATGGGTATGGTTGAGGGTAGCTGCCATTCTAGTACCTGTATTTAACTATGATTTCATCCTGGATCTCTGCCACATTTACTGTTAAAAGTATTCACCATATATATTGTGTTCAGCTGCTGGCAGGAGAATATCTAACTCATGATGGCTTGGTTGTATTACTTGAGATTCTGGATGTGGTTGTACAGTCATTCTAGTGTTAGGATGCTAACTGGCTTGTATTTACATTCAAGGACTCATGATGGCTGCAGCAGCTTTAAACAGGATATCCTTATAAGAAGAAGTCCTAAGCAGTAAAGAAGGATGTCTGGAGTTAAGAGTTTCCTTTTAAGATGTTTTTATCAAGAAGAAAAATCTTGCCAAGGAACCCCAAGCATGTTTGTCACAGGGACAATTTGGACTGATTTTCTTTCCAAAGAGAGGACATGCCAGTCCCATCAGGTTCACATGTGGATTAAGTCTCAGGCATTTTATTGTGATTCTCCTGCCTGTTCCTTTCTCTCAGAATAAGAACTGTACCCTCTGATTCATTTCCACCATGGTTGTTTCAACAGAAACACTGGTATATAATCTTTAGTTTATTTAGTCCTAAGACCTATTGAAAGAAGCAGAAAACTTCATAGTTATTAGCTTAACTTTATCTTGCATTAAAAAAACAAAGATTTATAATGCCTAAGAATATAGAAGTTTTCATGGCCAAATAGTGCCGAAAAGTAAAAGTTAAAACATTTATGTATACTCTATAACAAACTATAGTATCAAAAGTAGAATATTTACCATACATTTTTGTTTTGTGGAACATGAAAATAATTCTATAGACATTCATGTCATTTCAATTCTAGATTACATACATTTCCCATTTCTTAAAAGCCTATATATCTGTGAATATGTAATAATTATAACATTAAATTTTCCCCAATTAGGATTTTCAGTTGATTGAGTTTTCCCTAGTTCCCCTATGATAGACTATTATGAATGCTTTTTGCTAATGTACTAGGAAGAGAAGAAAACATATGACAACATTTTTAATTCATATAATACTACATACTCTCCCAATTAAAAATATATATGTTAAATTATAGACTACTAGAACTAATAAGATACATTTGGCTGAATAGCTGTATACAAGGAAATATATAAATTTCAAAAGTTAGATTTTGATAAAGAAAGAAAAATCCATCACAAAGGCATCAACCAAAAACTACTGAAAATAATTTTATAAAAAGTGAACAAACTCTCTTTTTAGAAAACTATAAATGTTTACTGGGTGACAAAGAAACACATATTTTAGAAAGGGAAGAAAAAGCAATAGACTGTTACTACATTGCAAGTTTCAGTATTGCAAATATGCTATTCTTCCTAAAATAAAAAAAAAATGAATAAAGTTTTTCTAACTTTTAATTGAATTTCAAACTTCAGAGAAGTTGTATGAATAATCCATAGGACTTTTATAAGCCTTTCTTAACAGATTCAAACATTTAAAATAATTTGTTCCATTTGATTTATTATCTCTGTTTATTTTAAAGAACCATNAGAGACAGCTTTTTATTGAATTTCAAACTTCAGAGAAGTTGTATGAATAATCCATAGGACTTTTATAAGCCTTTCTTAACAGATTCAAACATTTAAAATAATTTGTTCCATTTGATTTATTATCTCTGTTTATTTTAAAGAACCATTAACCATTTGAGAGTAAATTGCAGACATAATGCCTATTATCTTAAATACATACTTCAGTGCATATTTCTTAAGGAGAGTAACATTCTTTGACATAACTGCAATATAACAAAATCTAAAACTATGAAATATAGCAGTTTATTACCTTGCCAGATTACTTTAGTCTTCTTTAGTCCAGCACAATTGTTATATATATATATATATATATATATATATATATATATTTGGTTTTCATGGTTTTGATCTTCAAAGTACAGGGAAGTTATTTTATAGAATTTCTCTCAACATTTCCTCAGATTCAGGTTGTCCATTTGGGTCACAATTCCATTCAAGTGATGCTGTGAACTTACTAATGCACAGTTGAAGGAGATCCATACATACTCTAAGTTTGTCCTATTACTGTTAATGTTATTGATCACTGGTTTAAGATGATGGTTTCAGGTTTCTCATGGTAAAGTCAGTACTTTCCGCTCTACAATTAGTGAGTAATTGATGGATATTTTGAGACTATGTAAATATCTTGTTTTTCATCAAACTTTCACTTACCATTTTTAGCATCCATTCATGAATCCTCATGGAATCAGCTATAACTCTGGTTGCCAAGTGGCGATTAATTAATTAAATCCTGTTTTTATTTGTTGGAAGTCTACTGTCAAGAAATGCCTTTTCCTACATTAACATATTAATTGATTTTGTGTTTACATTATTATACACCAGTATAATCATGATTTAGTCTATGGGTTATAATAAAATATGATTATTTATCCTGATATTTCAAAAAGCTTGGTTAGTAGGAGCCACTTCAATATGTTCCCATATGTCTTTCAACATTCCCGTTTATTGCTGAGGCCTGAAACCATTTCTTTTCAGTACGTTTGTTCCTTTTAATTCAAAGTGATGTTTAATGTGAACATCAGGCACACAGGGTGCTCATTGTTACTCAGATATCATTTCTGTGTACTTTCAAAAGAAACTAAAAACAAGAAAATATGTGTGTGGGGTTGTGTGTGTGTACTTTTATATGTGTATATATCTCTTTTTGAATTTATACTGATAACATCCAATTCCAGTCCAAAACATAAGGTTTATTCTAGGCCTCCTCCCTTTTACTTGTTACATCTTTCTCCCAAAATAAGAGGCTTAACTCACATTATGTTCAATATAGTTACTGCATTTTTCTAGGATACATAAAATATGGACTCAGAATCAAATTCCAACCATGCAGAGAATATGCTAAATCTAATAGCTAAATTTTCATAATTATAATTTCTTTTAATAATTAGTCTGAGAGTGTAAAAAATGCCATGTCTAAAAGTTACCTGGATTAAGCTTTTTCTTTCTCTCCTCTTCTTTTCTCTTTCCTTCTCTTTCTTATCCTAGTTCAGTATGTTTCACATTTAAAGTAGCTTGATGCTTATTTGAATTTTAAGTTTACTATTCTCTCAATTTCTGTTACTCTCCTAATTCGTACAATCATTCCATCTCCTCTTGTAAGTCTCCACTGATCTTTATCTTTCCAAAGTGCTTTCAAGTGAGCCTGGACTGTCTCAGTCCTTGGTTCTCAATCCCTGACCAATAGCTCCCTATTTCACTTAGAATCAATAAAGAATTAACACCAGCCTATAGGTCTCTATGTAAGCTGTCTTCTATTCCAGTGTCTCTCTTAAACTTTATTTGCATATTCACATTGATGTATTGTTGTTTCTCAAATATTCTAAGCACATTCAGAGTTTCCCTTGTTTTTCCTGGTGTTTGATATGCCATTTTCCCTAATTATAAAATGGCTTGCTTCCTTGATTCCTTACTTCCTTCAGAACCATTCCCATGGACTTTTTAGTGTGATTTTTCTTGACCAACTTGACCAGAATAAAAACCTTCACTGTACTCTTTTGATCTCCCTCTTCACTTTATTTTTCTCCATAGCATTTACTACAAACATGTTACATACTTTCTTCATTACTGTTCTTAATGTCTGAATTAGAAAGTGAATTCCAAGAAAGTAGAGATGCTTATGTTTTGCTCACTCTATGTCCTTAGTAGGTATTGTGAATGATATAATACATTTTATATAAATAATTTTTGAGTGAGTGAATGAATCTTCTTTTCATAGCCTCTTTTAGAACATTCAAAAGGAGTCAAGGTAAACGTTGCTTAAAATATTTAATGGACATGAGTTTAACTTACGTGATTCAGAGCATTTTTCCTGGATGGTCAGGTGTGTGTGTGTGTGTGTGTATGTGTATACACATGCATTGAGTTAAGGACATTGGAACTTATTTGCATAAATGGTGGTATTTATACAGTCACAAAAATTTTTGCTTACAATATGAGATGTATAATTCTTCATTTTCACAAATCCTCTAACAAATATTATTTCTCTCAGTTTCCCTGATAAACTGCAAGTTTTGGCTATGTCATGGACCTCCCATTCTCTGGAATTACAAAACATTTTGTAGAAATAGCAAGCTGTGATTGTAAAGAAGGGTTTGTATTCTCTTTGAAATGAGTGGGCAGAGATTTCTCATTTCATACATCATTACGACTTTCTCCAATGATTGGGCACCAATTTCAACGCACTCTATCACAAGCTACCTGCTCACAAATTCAGCATCCAGGCCAAGCTGAAACAATCTCCACAACATAACATCTGCAAAACCTTGTAATTTCAATTGTTCATGCTAAAATGTTATGTTATGCATCTCAGTGCAATCTCTTCATACTAGCACGCTGCAATAGGCTAATGAACTGTAACAAAACTCAGCTTCAAAAATGTCAAACATAATGAAAAAAGGGAAAAATAATAAAAATACATAGGTCCTCAATCGAATTTATATATTCTTTGTGTCTAGACTTAAATAATATAGTTTCACACACTATTACTGGTTTGTTTTAAATGGCCTTAGTATTTTAGTATTATTCAGCTAGTCTGTTTAATCAATACACTGAACTGGTATCAAAAGGTACTGACTCAACTGAATATTCTTTCTCGAGTTTTCCACTCTCACTTAGGTTACATTTGCTTGTTTCTTTATTCTGATTTTAATTTTGAGCATCTACTCTGTACTGGGTTCCAGGTAAATCATATTGATTATAGCAGAAATGATATCTACTCTCACTGTGAGTATAACCTAAGGGAGATGACAGAAGTTAATAAAAATAATCCCTCAAATACACACACACACAAATTCAAATCTACAAGCTATGATAAGGACCAGGAAAGAAAAGTTTAGAGATCTGTGTAATATTACAAAACGTTGTTCTAGGAGTTAGAAGAAAAGTCTTCCCTGAGAAAGTTATTAATCCAACAGCAAACAGTGGATGAAGGGAGAGTGGATGTGAGCATATATTCTAGAAGTAGGCTTATTATGTGTGAAATTCTAGGGGATAATTTTTTGATCAACTGGACAATGGCAGTATGATATCAGGAAAGATTGGCAAATGGCAAAACAAGAGGTTTGAGTTTTTGGCACAGCCATGTTCTGTTATCTTAAGAATCAAGGACTCTACCAAGGAATTTCTAAAACAAAAAAGGGTTTATCAGATATTCACTTTAGTATGTTCCTTTTAGTAAAAGTGAAGAGAGTAGATTTGAAAATGTGAAAACTGACAAGAGTAGGAGATGGAGCAATGGAGATGAGAGAGTCTTGATGCCAGTAAATTGGGGCAATGTATGCAGCTTAAGCAGATATTTTGGAGAAAACAGTAAAGGAGATATAGNTCACTTTAGTATGTTCCTTTTAGTAAAAGTGAAGAAAGTAGATTTGAAAATGTGAAAACTGACAAGAGTAGGAGATGGAGCAATGGAGATGAGAGAGTCTCGATGCCAGTAAATTGGGGCAATGTATGCAGGTTAAGCAGATATTTTGGAGAAAACAGTAAAGGAGATATAGTAAAAATAGTAGATATAACAAGTGGAGTGAATAAATGTAGCAAGGATGATAGCTATATTAACTAAATGTGCATTCAGTCAAGATTTGTTGAGCTTCTATTAAACCCAAGTGCTCTTCTAGGGCCAGAGCAATAGCAGTGAAAACAAAACAAAGCAAATTTCTGCCTTCATAGAATTTATATCCAAGTTGAAGACGACAGACAATCAACTACTTAGTTTTTAAAATATGTAGTTGTTCATATGGTGAAAAAAAATGGTGAAAAATGAATTCAAGACAATGTATGGCAAAAGTAGAGTTAAAGTTTAAATGAGTGGAGAATCATAATTTCAAATAAGAGAAAATGTACAAGGAAACCCACACTAAAAATGTGAATATTGAACAAACACGGGAAGGACAGAAATCTACAAAGAATACCAGGAAAGTGACATCTGTGGAAATATCTGAAAGAGGTGTGGAAGACAGGCTTGAGGAACAAGAACATTCATGTCAGATTCCTTTCATAGAAATTTTCAAGATATTTAAAATCTCTTCCTCAAATAACATCCATAATTTTGCAGTCTTCCCACACATCAGCTTCAACCTGTGCTCCCTTTTCTCCTTTTCTTCCTTTTTTCTCAAATATTTATCATCTTGTAATAAACTATATAATCTGTTACTCTCAATTAAATGATAAATTCCTCAATGATACTTTTCTATGCTTTTTTGCTAGATCATTACCTGGCATAGAGCATGTATTCTATATATATTTGTTTAATGAACAAATGAATGTCCATCTTCAGAAGTATATGCATATACTAGATATATTCAATTTTCATTACCATTTAGTGTCAAAGAGTTCAGCATGCTAAACTAATTTTTATCCCTAATTTACACAACTAAAAACTGCAGAAATCTTAGATCCTGAATTGACTGATAAATAAACTTACTGCTCTACTCTGTGAATATATGCATAGATCATGTATATACACATTTCTGTACTTTTAATTTTATATATATAACATTTAGATAAATTTTATACCTTATACAATACACAGAAAATATGAGTAGATAATCTTAAAACTATTATTTTGTGTCACTTCTCAATATAGAGCAAAGCCAGGAAGAAAGCAGATGTTGCTTTTGAGCTGAAATGTGATAGGTGAATAAATTAACTTAAAAAATGCCAAAGGGTTGAAATATGTTGAAAGATACTTAGTCTACCTTGCTAAAGGGAAAGATAATGGATGACTGTACCTTTTACTTCTGTATGTTTATAGCACTTTCTGTAAAACAAATAATGCATTACTGATACCTCTATTGCCAGAATGGCAATAGAGCAGTGCCATTTTGCCAATTTTTCTTCCTAACTAATGAAATCTTACATTCTATGAGAAGTCATTTGTAAAATATATTAAGTGTTTTAAGATATTTCTTACTGAGTAAAAAGTTTCTCTCTTGGACTTTAATATATGTACTTGCTACATTGTGTTTATACATATATATCAGAACTAAAACTAGCAATATGATCTATCTATATATGCACTCACACATCTCACATGTATTAGTAATAGTGTGACAATAGTAAAGAGCTAGCTACCCTTCTCTCAATTTGATTTTATTATAGTGCTCATGTGCATTAAACTGTCTCATCATTCCTTATCATGAGAGAAATTAACATAAATTAATACTAAATTATATGCCTTCAATGCTCTTACTTAGGGGGCTTATGACATTAATTGGTATCACTAAGAGAAAATGTTTGTGCGCGCCATGGCCAGGGACCCCACAGAGAGACAGAACTGTGAGCATCTCCTGTGGAGGTATGGGTCGGTGGTGATCTGCCACAAGGACAGGGTCTCTGGGTGCAGCAGACGTGGGTATGGCATAAGCCCTCTTGGAGGAGGTCGCCATTAACCTCACCATAGAGCTGCCAGAACTTACACTTGACAGGGAAATTGATTCTTGGAGGGCACAACAACTTTGTGCACCAGGACCCAGGAGAAAGAAGCAATGACCCCACAAGAGACTGTCCCAGACTTTCCTGTGGGTGTCCGGGAGTCGCTGGTGGAGGCATGGGTCAGTAGTGGTCTGCTGCAGGGTTGGGGGTACTGAGTGTAGCAGTACATGCATGCGATCTTTTCAGGGAGGTCACCATTATCTTCATTACCTCCACCATAATTTGGCCCCAGGTAAATAGCATGGAGGGAATATAGCTCCACCTATCAGCAAAACATTGTATTAAAGATTTACAAAGCATGGCTCTGCCCAACAGAACAAGACCCAGCTTCCCCCTCAGTAGGTCATTCCCATCAGAAACTTATATAAGCCTCTTATCCTTCTCCATCAGAGGGCAGACAGTCTGAAAACCACAATCACAGAAAACTAACCAATCTAATCACATAGACCACAGCCTTGTCTAATTCAGTGAAACTATGAGGGCATCTCATACACCATTCCATCTATGTAGGGCTACCCAAGACAGACGGGTCATGCTGGAGAGTTCTAACAAAACATGGGCCACTGGAGAAGGGAATGGCAAACCACTTCAGCATTCCTACCTTGAGAACACCACGAACAGTAGGAAAAGGCAAAAATATAGGACACTGAAAGATGAACTCCCCAGGTCAGTAGGTGTGCAATATGCTACTGGAGATCAGTGGGTAAACAACTCTAGAAAGAATGAAGAGATGGAGCCAAGGCAAAAACAGCATCCAGCTGTGGATCTGACTGGTGATGGAAGCAAGGTCTGATATGTAAAGAACAATATTGCATAGGAACCTAAAATGTTAGGTCCATGAATCAAAGCAATTTGGAAGCAGTCAAACATGACATGGCAAGAGTGAACATCAAAATTTTAGGAATCAGTGAACTAAAATGGAATGGAATGGGTGAATTTAACTCAGATGACCATTATATCTACTACATTGGACAATAATCCCGTAGAAGAAATGGAGTAGCCATCATAGTCAACAAAAGAGTCCAAAATGCAGTACTTGGATGCAATCCACAAAATGACAGAATGAGCTCTGTTCGTTTCCAAGGCAAACCATTCAATATCACGGTAATCCAAGCCTATGCCCCAAACAGTAATTCTGAAGAAGCTGAAGTTGGACGGTTCTATGAAGACCTATAAGACATCCTAGAACTAGACCCCAAAAAATGTCCTTTTCATAATAGGTGAATGGAATGCAAAAGTAGGAAGTCAAGAAACACCTGTAGTAACAGGGAAATTTGGTCTTGGAATACATAATGAAGCAGGGCAAAAGCTAATAGAATTTTGGCAAGAGAGAACACTGGTCATAGTAAACACCCTCTTCCAACAACACAAAACAAAGCTCTACACATGGACATCACCAGATAGTCAACACCAAAATCAGACTGATTACATTCTTTGCAGCCAAAGATGGAGAAGCTCTATACAATCAGTAAAAACAAGACCAGGAGTGACTGTGGCTCAGATCATGAATTACTTATGGCCAAATTCAGAATTAAATTTAAGAAAATAGGGAAAACCACTAGACCATTCAGATATGACCTAAATCAAATCCCTTATGATTATACAGTGGAAGTGAAAAATAGATCTAAGGGACTAATTCTGATAGAGTGCCTGAGGAACTATGGAAGGAGGTTTTGATATTGTACAGGAAACAGGGAACAAGACCATCCCCCAGAAAAATAAATGCAAAAAAAAAGCAAAATGGCTGTCTGAGGAGGCCTTACAAATAGCTATGAAAAGACGAGACATGAACAACAAAGGAGAAAAGGAAAGATATACCTATCTGAATGCAGAGTTCCAAAGAACAGAAAGGAGAGATAAGATCAGTGGAAAGAAATGGAGGAAAACAATATAATAGATTAGAGAGCTCTTCAAGAAAATTAGAGATACCAAGGGAACATTTCATGCAAAGATGGGCTCAAAATAGGGCGGAAATGGTATGGACTTAACAGAAGCAGATGTTAAGAAGACACGGCAAGAATACATAGAACTGTACAAAAAAATCTTCATGACCCAGAAAATCACAGTGATGTGATCACTCACCTAGAGCCAGACATCCTGGAATGTGAAGTCAAGTGGGCCTTAGGAAGCATCACTACAAACTAAGCTAGTGGAGGTGATGGAATTCCAGTTAAACTATTTCAAATTCAGAAAGATGATGCTGTGAAAGTGTTGCACTCAATATGCCAGCAGATTTGGAAAACTCAGCAGTGGCCACAGGACTAGAAAAGTCAGTTTTCATTCCAATCCCAAAGAAAGGAAATGCCAAAGAATATTCAGAATAACACACAACTATAATTATCTCACATGCTAGCGAAGTAACGCTCAAAATTTTCCAAGCCAGGCCTCAACAGTACATGAACCGTGAACCTCCAAGATGTTCAAACTGGTTTCAGAAAAGGTAGAGGAACCAGAGATCAAATTGCCAACATCCATTGGACTGTTGAGAAAGAAAGAAAAATCCAGGGAAAAACATCTATTTCTGCTTTATTGACTATACCAAAGCCTTTGACTGTGTGGATCACAATAAACTCTAGAAAATTTTTCCAGAGATGAGAATATCAGACCACCTGACCTGCTTCTTGAGAAATCTGTATTCAGGTCAGAAAGCAACAGTTAGAACTGGGCATGGAACAAAATACTGGTTCCAAATAGGAAAAGTATGTCAAGGCTGTATATTGTCATCTTAGTTATTTAACTTATATGCAGGATACATCATCAGAATTGCCAAGCTGGATGAAGCAGAAGCTTAAATCAAGATTGCAGGGAGAAATATCAATAACCTCAGATATATAGATGACATCTTCCTTATAGCAGAAAATGAAGAAAAAATAAACAGCCTCTTAACGAAAGTGAAAGAGGAGAGGAAAAAAAGTTGGTTTAAATTCCAACATTCAGAAAATTAAGATCATGTGTCTGGTCCCATTATTTCATGGCAAATAGATGGAGAAACAGTGGCAGACTTTATATTTTTGTCTCCAAAATCACTGCAGATGGTGACTGCAAAGATGCTTACTCCTTTGTAGAAAAGTTATGACCAATGTAGACAGCATATTCAAAAGCAGACTTTGCTAACAAAGGTTTGTTTAGTCAAAACTATGGTTTTTGCAGTAGTCATGTATGGATGTGAGAGTTGGACTATAAAGAAAGCTGAGTGCCGAAGAATTGATGGTTTTGAACTGTGGTGTTGGAGAAGATTCTTGAGAGTGTCTTGGACTGCAATAAGTTCCAGCCAGTCCATCCTAATGAAAATCAGTCCTGAGTATCCACTGGAAGGACTGATGTTGAAGCTGAAACTTCAATATGTTGGCCACCTGCTGCAAAGAGGTGACTTATTTGAAAAGACCTTGATGCTGGGAAAGATTGAATGTGTAAGGACAAGGGGACAACAGAGCATGAGATAATTGTATGGCATCACCGACTCAATAGACATGAGTTTGAGTAAACTCTGAAAGCTGGTGATGGACAGGGAGGCCTGGTGTGATGCAGTCCATGGGGTAACAAAGAGTCAGACATGACTGAGTAACCGAACTGAACAGAACGGAAGATCGAATGTTTATACCAAATCAAGGTATCAGGTAACCATCAGGAAATGCACATTAGACATAAAAATGTGTTGGTATTATTTAATGAGAGCAGAAAAATGAATGATTTTTGCTCTTTAACATGGAAATTTTCCTGTATCTGTGTTTACTCTTTCATCCCTACCACCTACTTTGTTGACTAAGTCAGTTACTTTAATTTCTTAGGGAACTGCCATACTGTTTTCCACAATGCCTGTACCAATTTGTGTTTCCACCAACAGTGGACTAAAGTTTTACTGTAAGTTTTTAAAATTTGCATATTCTTGCCTTTCACATCTGTAATTTTTTTCTTACATTTCTTTATTCATTTTCTATTTACTTTGCTCTTCTTTTCTCTGCTATTAAACATACCTTTAGAATAGAATCTCTATGGTTATTAAATTTTGTGTCTCAGACATTTCACTCAATATTTTACAACTTTTCTTATTTTCATCTTCAAATAATTTTATAAATGTTTTCCTCATTCTCACAATTCAATATTGCTATAACACTCTGGGTTGATTTACTGAAGCAATATTTCCCATTTTATTTACAGTTGCTAGTTAGATTATTCTAAAATACTCTTATGTTACTTGAATTACATCTCTTTCCTTTGGAGTAATTTGTCTATTTTAAATGTGATACTTCCTTCCTATACAGTTTTTGCCCCTAAATATAAGTTGATCACTGGGATTTTATTTTTATTGATATTTGTGTACCATGTGATTTTGATAAAGATTTATTTTTTATATCTATATTCTTAAACTAACTATCAGTTTTAATTATATTAGCATGTCCATTGACGCTTTTTATTTTAGAACCAGCAGTCAAAATATTCGGGGACAAACTGAACTACTAAGGGAAATTGAAGGGCTCTAACTGGACATGGAACAACAGACTGGCTCCAAGTAGGAAAAGGAGTATGTCAAGACTGTATATTGTCACCCTGCTTATTTAACTTATTTGCAGAGTACATCATGAGAAACGCTGGACTGAAAGAAACACAAGCGGGAATCAAGATTGCCTGGAGAAATAACAATAACTGCAGATATACAGATGACACCACACTTATGGCATAAAGTGAAGAGGAACTAAAAAGCTTCTTGATGAAAGTGAAAGTGGAGAGTGAAAAAGTTGGCCTAAAGCTCAACATTCAGAAAATGAAGATCATGGCATCCAGTCCCATCACTTCATGGGAAATAGATGGGGAAACAGTGGAAACAGTGTCAGACTTTATTTTGGGGGACTCCAAAGTCACTGCAGATGGTGACTGCAGCCATGAAATTAAAAGACGCTTACTCCTTGGAGGAAAAGTTATGACCAACCTAGATAGCATATTCAAAAGCAGAGACATCACTTTGCCGACTAAGGTCTGTCTAGTCAAGGCTACGGTTTCTCCAGTAGTCATGTATGGATGTGAGAGTTGGACTGTGAAGAAGGCTGAGCACTGAACAATTGATGCTTTTGAACTGTGGTGTTGGAGAAGACTCTTGAGAGTTCCTTGGATTGCAAGGAGATCCAACCAGTCCATTTTGAAGGAGATCAGCCCTGGGATTTCTTTGGAAGGAATGATGGTAAAGCTGAAACTTCAGTCCTTTGGCCACCTCATGCAAAGAGTTTACTCATTGGAAAAGACTTTGATGCTGGGGGCGAGGGGATTGGAGGCAGGAGGAGAAGGGGACAGCAGAGAATGAGATGGCTGGATGGCATCACTGACTCGATGGGCGTGTGACTGAGTGAACTCGGGGAGTTGGTGATGGACAGGGAGGCCTGGAGTGCTGCGATTCATGGGGTCGCAAAGAGTCAGACACGACTGAGCAACTGAACTGAACTGAACTGAATCTTATATGCCAATCCTGATACCCAAACTTTAGTAACTCACTGGCAAATTACACATATTTCTTATAGATTCAACACATTCACTCTCATTTTAGATATGATGGTAAATATCTCCACTGACTAGTGTTCTCTGTATGAGGAGTGTGGGTCTGAATGATTAGCCATTAAGTGAGTGAAGTCACTCAGTCATGTCTAATTTTTTGGAACCCCATGGACTATAGCCTACCAGGCTCCTCCTTCCATGGGATTCTCCAGGCTAGAGTACTGGAGTGGATTACCATTTCCTTCTCCAAGGGATCTTCCTGACCCAGGGATCGAACCCGAGTGTCCCGCATTCCAGGCAGATGTTTTAACCTCTGAACCACCTTAAATTAAAAACCTAGAGCATTTCTCTATATTCCACTCTGAATTTAGAATTCCTACAGATTCTCATCTGATAGGAATCTGCAAATTTCATTACAGCCTTGCATACATTGTACTCAGCCATATCCAACTCTTATGACTCCATGGACTGTATATTGCTAGGCTCTTCTCTGCATGGGATTATCCTGGCAAGAATACTGTAGTGGATCACCATTTCCTCCTCTAGAGATCTTCCCGACCCAAGGATTGAACTTGTGACTCCAGGATTGGCAGGCATATTCTTTACCACTGAACCACCTGTGAAGGTTATTACTACCTTGAAAAAGTGAAAATAAAATTAACTCAATTGTGTCTGTCTCTTTGCAACCCCCTGGGCTATGGAATTCTCCAGGCAAAAATAATCAAGTGAGTAGCCTTTCCCTCCAGGGGATCGTCCTGACCCAGCGATGGAACCCACATCTCTTACGTCTCCTGCATTGGCAGGTGGGTTCTTTACCACTAGTGCCACCGGGGAAGCCCGGGCAATGAAGTAGAACTAGATGAATTCCTATCACAGCTCTACCATTTCTGTTACCTCCAGCAACTTAGTTAACCTCTTTTTGCATCAGTTACCCAAGTTATATAATAGACAAAATTGCTTAGAAGGTACATCTTTGAGAAGTCTGAGTGAGTTAGTATATGTAAAGTGCTTAGAGTAGTTCCAATTAAGAATATTAATCTTCCATTACTAATATTACTATTTATCTCTCAAATCAAAGCTCTCTTTTCCCCCATCTAAAAGCTAGTTTTACTTTCACTACTTAGGTCTTATTTTACACATAATTTTATACAGCAACAAAATTCTTTTCAGTCTTGGCTAATAGTAGACATAAAAATCAATTTCAAAAAACATGGCAAACAGACTTCAAAATTATTTAATTTCTGCCCTCTATAGTTTTTTATTAAATTTATTTTTATTGAATAACTAAATGCTGTTCTTTAACAAATCTATCGAATTTTTGCTTACCTCAAACCCATTAAAGAGATTGCCATTATTTATAACAGAGAGTTGAAACATATTAAAGAAAATTGAGTTCTTTCAGTCAAATATTTACAGAAGTACCTTTTAACTATATAGTATTCATGAGAGAGGAAACCCTTTAATCAAAATAATGATTTTTAAAAATATAAAATTTTTATTGTAGATTTTATAAGAAAATTGAAGAACAGTGAAATAAAATGCCTATCAATAGTTTGCCTACATCAGCTTTGATTTTGATGTGATGGAATTTATCTTCAGCTCTCAAAATAGTAATTTATTTTGATACTTTTTTTGAGTCTTAGATACAGCAATGATATGGACTAGCAGCTCAAGTGTATATTTCTTTCACAAAAATAATGTGTATTAAAAGTGTCTTGTACTTTCTGATAAAAATAAAATTTTAATATATTTTGTGTTAAATATACAGTATTATATGTATATTATATATATATTTGTATGGCTTCCCTGTGGCTCAGAGGTTAAAGTATCTGCCTGCAATGCGGGAGACCTGGGTTTGATCCCTGGGTCGGGATCAAACAAGGAAATGGCAACCCACTCCAGTATTCTTGCCTGGAGAATCCCATAGACGGAGGAACCTGGTGGGCTACAGTCCATGGGGTGGCAAAGAGTTGGACACGACTGAGCGACAAGCAGCTCAAGCATATATTTCTTTCACAAAAAGAATGTGTATAAAAAGTGTCTTGCACTTTCCGATAAAAATAAAATTTTAATATATTTTGTGTTAAATATACAGTATTTTGTATATATTATATATAGTTATATATGTTAAATATACAATATTGCATACATCATTTTGTATATATTTTATAAATATATATGATATATGTAATTATATGGGAAGGAAAGAGAAAAGAAGAGAGAGAGAGAAATTTACCATTATTCAAGGGAGCAAAAGTGCTTATAGGAGCTAGATTATAAAATAAGTTTCAGTTATAAGTCATTGAATAGTTGGTAAAAAGGAAATGTCTTCCTTGGATTAAGTGAAAAAAATGGACTTTCTTGGCCATTTATCTATATCAACTTTCTGTCAAAAATAATTGAATCTTTGAAAATTCTAAGCTTGTAGTCATAAAGTAAGAAATTCCTACTGATTTTTATGATGCTCTCTAATTGAATTAACAGGAAAATAGAAAATTATCCATATTTCTTAAGAAATCAGTTCAGTTCAGTTCAGTCACTCAGTCGTGTCTGACTCTTCACAACCCCATG
Organism: Raphicerus campestris; assembly: GCA_006410735.1. Lineage (NCBI taxonomy): Eukaryota > Metazoa > Chordata > Mammalia > Artiodactyla > Bovidae > Raphicerus > Raphicerus campestris. The sequence goes on along the minus strand of SJYW01018716.1, from coordinate 39,045 downwards.
AATTGCAGCATGCCAGGCCTCCCTGTTCATCACCATCTCTCAGAGTTCACTCAAACTCACGTCCATCGAGTCCGTGATGCCATCCAGCCATCTCATTCTCAGTCGTCCCCTTCTCCTCCTGCCCCCAATCCCTCCCAGCATCAGAGTCTTTTCCAATGAGTCAACTCTTCGCATGAGGTGGCCAAAGTACTGGAGCTTCAGCTTCAGCATCACTCCTTCCAAAGAAATCTCAGGGTTGATCTCCTTCAGAATGGACTGGTTGAATCTCCTTGCAGTCCAAGGGACTCTCAAGAGTCTTCTCCAACACCACAGTTCAAAAGCATCAATTCTTTGGCACTCAGCCTTCTTCACAGTCCAACTCTCACATCCATACATGACCACAGGAAAAACCATAGCCTTGACTAAATGGACCTTAGTTGGCAAAGTAATATGTCTGCTTTTGAATATACTCAAATACAGCAAATAAATACATCTTAATAAGTCCAGAGTGAAGAGACTCAAAGTCATAGAAAATAAGATTTTTATCTTTTCTCTGCATGTTTACTTTAAATTCAAAGATTTAAGTAACATATATTCTGAAAATTGAACATATCCTGCAACAGGACTTTCAAATTAAAGAAAATAGTAAAAATTATCTGATACATGTAGAGTCATAATATAACAGAAATTCTTATACTCTGAATCACTTTACTAATACTTAACTGCACACATGATGAAGGATCTTTACATATCATAGAATAGACAATGGTAGGGAATGATACAATTTATGATAATATGGATGTGGTCTCTCCTGAATTTCTTTATAGTGTCAACTCACTTCTAATGGAACAAATGAATTAATGAAACATAACTCATTAAAAAAGCATTGACCATTATAGGTTATAAATATTATATATTCTTTTGAATATGAAAAACTTATTATAGTGATTACTTGACTATAATTTTCAAACTGCATTATTACACACCTAAGAGGAAATAAATTAAACTTGGCATATTTGGAAAATGACTAAGCTTTCCAAAGAAAGCATAATAAGAGTTATAGTTTAGCAATCAAAGAGCTGGTTATCTAATGTATTAGAAGATGATGAAAATACTTGTTTTCTATACAGTAGAAAATATTCAGGCAATAACTACTTGTTAAAATATATAAATTTTAGAAAAAATTTTGTTTTGCAATAGAGCATATTTCTGGACATTAGAGACCATTTAAATTAATTAACCGAGTTTAGTTTTGAAGATTATTGGCACAATAGTGATTCAAAATGATGAGTTCTAATCCCACAGACAATGCCCTACATTGAGAAATTATAGATAGCTAGTTAACTTCAAGCAGTGATATGAAGAACATTTTTAAAATTGTGTATAGGGTGGATAAAGCAAAGCAAGCAATCATTCATCTCACCCAGTCTAACAATTAGAGTTGTTTTGTCAGGACTTACTTGAGTGAGGTGATTGGGGGATGAGAAAAAGGCATGACTGCGCTGATTTTTTACTTTTTTGAATTTGGTCACCTTAACAGAAGCTTTTTTAAAAATTATGATTCTATTACAGTATAGTGCATAAGATCATGAATGACCAGTATAGCACAGTGGATGAAATAAGCCATAGTCTAAAATCTCTAACAAAAAGATGGGAGATAAAATATAAGTTAAGTGAAAGTCAGTCGTGTCTGACTCTTTGTGACCCCATTTCTGTAGCCCACAAGACTTCTCTGTCCATGGAATTCTTAAGGCAAGAATACTGGGGTGGGTTGCCATTTCCTTTTCCAGGAGATCTTCCATACCCAGATATTGAACTCAGGTCTCCTGCCTTGCAGGCAGTTTCTTTACTAATTGAGCCACAAGACAATATGATAAATCAACTGCAATTCAGTATATCATTTATGCTATTAAGCTGTACACCGAAATATAATTTCAAACTTCTCTCTCATTCCCCCATGATAACACTGAGTCAGTGATGCTATCCAATCATTTCATCCTTTCCTTCGCCCTTCTCTTTTTGCCTTAAATCTTTCTCAGCATCAGGGTCTTTTCCAATGAGCTGGTTCCTTGCATCAGGTGGCCAAAATATTGAAGCTTTAGCATCAGTTTTTCCAAGGAATACTCAAGATTTATTTTTTTTAGGATTAACTGGTTTGATTTCCTTGTAGTCCAAGGGACTCTCAAGAGGCCTCCCCAGCATCACAATTCTAAAGCATCAATTCTTTGACATCAGCCTTTTTATGGTCCAACTCACATGACTATTGAAAAGCCATAGCTTTGACTACACAGATGTTTGTTGGCAAAGTGATATCTGCTTTTTAATATGCTGTCTTGGTTTGTCATAGGTTTCTTCCCAAGGAGAAAGCATTTTTTAATTTCATGGCTGCTTTTGAAATCCAAGAAAATAAAATCTGTCACTGCTTCCATTTTTCCTCCTTCTATTTTCCGTGAAGAGATGGGACTGGATGCCATGATCTTAGTTTAAATTTTTCTTTTTTTCTTTTTTTCATTGAGATATAGTTGACTTAACAATGTTTCAAGTACACAGCAAGGTGGTTCAGTTATGCATCTACACATATATTATTTTTAAAATTATTTTTCATTTTAAGTTATTACAAGATATTAATTAGCTCCCTTTCCTATACAGCAAAACTTTGTTGCTTGTTGCATGTTTTTAATTAGAAATCTAGCATTCTATTCTTACTAAGTCAAATAAGTAAAATCAAAATGTCATAAATTTTTTAGTTAGGCAAAAATTCATGTTTACATATATATATATATATATATATATAAACTGGGTTGTGCTTTGGTGGGCAGGGCCTTCTCAATAAAGCTGTAATGCAATTATCTGTTGATAGTTGGGGTTGCACTTCCTCCTGGGCAGTTATTTTGACTGAGGCAACCCAGTCCTTGGGTTTATGGGCTTCCAGGACTGCTATTGCCAGTGCCCCCATCTTTGTGGTCAGCCCCTATCAATACAAGCCTCAAATCCAACAGTAACAGATAGTTTGGATTCAGTCACCTGTGGGGTCACTGTTTCTTTCCTCTGGGTCTTGGTGTGTATAAGATTTTGTTTTTGCCCTCCAAGACTAGAGTTCCTGTTACCCCTAGTCCTGTGGAAGTCCTATAATCAAATTCCACTGTACTTCAAGGTCAGATTTCCTGAATATTCCTAGTCCCTTTGTCAGATCCCTGGGCTAGGAGGCCAGATCTGGGGTTCAGACCATTTACAATATTGGGAGAACTTGTCTGGTATTATTGTTCTTCAGTTTGTGGGTCAGCCACTCAACAGGCATGGGATTTGATTTTATGGTGAATGTGCACCTAACTGTGCTCTTCCCTCACCTCACTGTGGCTTCTTCTTTGTCTTTGGATATGGAGTATCTCTTTTTGGTGGGGTCCAGCATTCCTCCTGCTTATGATTGTTCTACAGCTAGTTGCAATTTTGTTGGCTTTCGCAGGAAGAGATGAGTGCACATCCTTCTACTGTGCCATCTTGAAGCAGAAGGTGATCTTAAGTTTTTCTGAATATTGAGTTTCAAGGCAGCTTTTTCAATTCTCTTTCACCCTTATCAAGAGACTCTTTAATTCCTCTTCATGTTTTGCATTAGAGTGGTATCATCTGCATATCTCAGGTTGTTATTTCTCCTGGCAATCTTGATTCCAGCTTATGATTCATCTAGGCCAGCATTTTGCATGATGTATGCTGCATAGAAGTTAAATAAGCAGAGTGACAATATACAGCCTTGATGTACTTCTTTCTTAATTTTTATCCAATCCATTGTTCCACATCCTGTTCTAACAGTTGCTTCTTTACCTGCATACAGGTTTCTCAGGAGATAGGTAACATGGTCCATTTCTTTAAGAATTTTCCACAATTTGTTGTGATACACCCAATCAAAGGCTTTAGCATAGTCAATAAGGCAGAAGTAGATTTTTTTTTTTCTGGAATTCCCTTGCTTTATGTATGATCCAACGGATGTTGACAATTTGATATCTGGTTCCTCTGACTTTTCTAAATCCAACTTTTATACGTGGAAGTTCTCGGTTTCTGTACTGTTGAAGCCTAGCTTAAAGGGTATTAATTTATACGGAGTAAATACTTAAATAGCTAGTCCACTGGTGGATTACTGTATGTTACAATGATTAAAACATACTTTGATTACTCTCAGGTTTAAATGATTTATTTGGATCAATCTATTTTANGAATTCCCTTGCTTTATGTATGATCCAACGGATGTTGGCAATTTGATCTCTGGTTCCTCTGCCTTTTCTAAATCCAGCTTTTATACGTGGAAGTTCTAGGTTTCTGTACTGCTGAAGCCTAGCTTAAAGGGTATTAATTTATACGGAGTAAATACTTAAATAGCTAGTCCACTGGTGATTAAAACATACTTTGATTACTCTCAGGTTTAAATGATTTATTTGGATCAATCTATTTTAAATATGTAAATCCTTTCAGTTCCATTATCAATAATAAAACTATCAAGTGCATATGCAAATGTCCACAGATATGTGAGACACAGTTCATAGACATATTTTTCTCAGACATATATCCCTTTTCTTAAGTAAATGTTTAGCGCTTTTCCTAAGTCCACTTTGTGTACAGCTAAAGTGGTGGTAAAATGTGAAGGAACAGAAGACTTGATAATTTCTATCTCTGAATAAAATGGCTTTTCCCTCACAAATTAATTTTAATATCTATGGATAGTTTGTCATGAATTGAAAAGTTTTGCATGAATAAACACAATTAGATTTATATGCAAATCTTGGACTTCTTCTGGAATACTAAGAGGTATACTTTGCGATAAGGAAAAACAGAATAAGTGAAACTCCAAAAACTCAAGTTACAACTTAGGTGGGATTTTTTTTTTAACTTTGTCTACCTTTTTCAGAATATATATGAATTAGTATTCATTTTTAAAACTTCATATGATATGGTATTAAGTAGGAAAAAAATTCTCCAGGAAAATTAGAAAAATGAATTTTGGAGAATGCTACCAAAAGCTGATTAAAGTTTAGGAATCTTAGTTTAAATAGTGAAAATCATGTTGTTTTCAGGGTTCTCCCTCCCTGCTTCTTGTAAAAACTCTTGACTGCTGATGGAGAAAAGCTTAAGTTAATCCATGCAAATTCATCACTTCCTTCATAATTTTCTGGAATGTACATACTTATGCAATGTATAAGTTCTCTTCTCTATTCCTGTTCTTGTAGAACTACTATCCTTGTCAGAAAATAATCTTAGACTATGATAGGGTCTATAAAGGCAGTATTTTCCGGAATACAGAACAGTCTTAAACCTCTGCAGTACCTTTGAGTATGTNAAGCTTAAGTTAATCCATGCAAATTCATCACTTCCTTCATAATTTTCTGGAATGTACATACTTATGCAATGTATAAGTTCTTTTCTCTATTCCTGTTCTTGTAGAACCACTATCCTTGTCAGAAAATAATCTTAGACTATGATAGGGTCTATAAAGGCAGTATTTTCTGGAATACAGAACAGTCTTAAACCTTTGCAGTACCTTTGAGTATGTGTTTGTGTGTGTTGACAAAAAAATGAGAAGGAAGGTAAGGGTGCATTTTTTTTGAAGCCTTTGTGCTTTAGTTTATGAGGGGCAACTCTGTGCAACTGAAGCAATGCAAGGGCATTGCTTTTACTTACTTATTTTTTTTTTTAAATTAGGCTCACACTGCTGTTTCTTTGTAAATGCCTTTATGTAGTAACAAGAGTCAAGTCCTTCATATATGCAGAAATTCTGGACTTTCTAAATAAATTCCATAACATTTTAAAGAAGGTGGGAGAAAGGAAATTTAGTACATAATAATCTGTTGAAAGCAAAGAAAAAAGAAAGAAATCATGCTCTACATTATCTTCAGTCATAGGAAAGGGAAGATAAATTAGCCACACATAAAGATCAATAGAATGTCCATGAATGGCACTGTTAAATCTTCTAAAAATGACTAGAGAATCTGAAGTCCAATTAATTGTCTATTGTAGGTATTTTCTCATAGGAGTAATAGATGCCTGATCATCTGAGATTATATCTGCTTCATGCATACAAAGTACATGAGGCAATGATGCTGCAAAGAATCTCAGCATCAGTCACACTCAAAGCAGATGGAAGTAGTGAAGGCAAAGGGACTTAGAATTAAATAGTAAACTCATGGATTGTGATTTTATAAGAATAGTCACAATTATTATCTATGGGAACAGTAACTTATCATAGAATTAGAGAGAAACTTCTAAGTTACTTTGAAATGTAACTCTTTTACGGTTTTGTTTTTTGTTTTTTTTGGCCGCTAAGTAAAATGTTTGTTATCTCTTATATGAAAATGATATTATCTCCCACTTCTAATAACTGTTTTTCTCCATTTTTCTATGTTATTATCTTCTTTTCTACCAGAGGAAAATCAGNTAATTTTTTTTTTTTTTTTTTTGGCCACTAAGTAAAATGTTTGTTATCTCCTATATGAAAATGATATTACCTCCCACTTCTAATAACTGTTTTTCTCCATTTTTCTATGTTATTATCTTCTTTTCTACCAGAGGAAAATCAGTCTAAAAGTTGATTATATAAAGTTATTTTTTTCAGCTTTAGTTTTAGTATTTGCCATGAAGCTGCACTGTGTTTCTGAACTGGGGATTCCAGANTGTTATCTCTTATATGAAAATGATATTATCTCCCACTTCTAATAACTGTTTTTCTCCATTTTTCTATGTTATTATCTTCTTTTCTACCAGAGGAAAATCAGCCTAAAAGTTGATTATATAAAGTTTTTTTTTTTCAGCTTTAGTTTTAGTATTTGCCATGAAGCTGAATTGTGTTTCTGAATTGGGGATTCCAGAAAATCAGTCCTTTTCCGTGAAAACAGTGATAGAAATCTAAATCATTATTGCTTTTGTTTCAATCCAATAAACATTTCTACAGATCTCAATATGCAAGACAGTTTGCTTTATGTGTTATGAAAATAGAAAGATGAATTTTTCAAGATGATTATGCCCTTAAGTTACTCCCACTTGAATAACAAAGACTGCACAATTCATAAGACTAATTAAAAACTGTGGATTTTAATAGAGGAGCCTCAAGATTTAGAGATATATCATTATTATTAATATGTTTTTCTATCTAATTTTTGATAAAAATAGTTTTGGTCAAAAATGGCAGAAGAAAACCAAATTAAGTGATCTTAAGTAAAAATGTCGCTATCTGTAAAATGAATATGTATAAAGGCAGGCAATGTCAGTATTTTAGAGACACATCTCCTTTCAGTAGAAATCTGAGAAGAATAGTAGAGAGAAGAGAATACAGTTTTTTTCATTTTGAAGAAAGGAAAATTGATAACCAGAGTATGTAATTAATATATTCATTAATCAGTAGCTAAGCCAGGACTAGAACTTAAAAATCACAGACTCTAGTCCAGTGATCCATGCATTATGGAAAAACAATCTTGACTTACCAAAAGCTAAGCTATCTACTTGAGGATGTAAGACAAATATGTGAAAAGTAGAGAATATTAATTAACAGGTTATAATTGTATTGTAAAGAATATTTATAGCTGTCTCTTATACACATCNATGGGCAAACTCCAGGAGACAGTTAGGAACAGGGAAGCCTGGGCTGCTAGCTTTGTGAAGTTCATGGATTTGTGAAGAGTCGGATACTACTTGGCGACTGAACAACAACAACAAAATGTTTTAAAAAGAGTGAATTAGGTTAGCTGGGTTAGAGGAGAGGTGCTAAAGATGGAGTTTGTAAATCAAGAAAGTATATTGATCATTACCCCTATTTTATATGGCAGTGTTTTCTATATGGGCTTCCCAGGAGGCTCAGTGGTAAAGAATCTACCTGCTAATGCAGGAGACACAGGGGATTCAGGTTCAGTCCTGGAGTGGGGAACTTCCCCTAGGGGAGGAAATGACAACCCACTCCAGTATTGTTGCCTGGAAAATTCTATGTTTGGAGGAATTTAGCTGGTGGCAGTCCATGAGGTAGCAAAGAGTCAGATTCAACTTAGTGGCTAAGCATGGCTCAGCATTTTCTAATTCATATTCNCCCACTCCAGTATTGTTGCCTGGAAAATTCTATGTTTGGAGGAATTTAGCTGGTGGCAGTCCATGAGGTAGCAAAGAGTCAGATTCAACTTAGTGGCTAAGCATGGCTCAGCATTTTCTAATTCATATTCATATAGAACCATGTAATGGCTTTAAATCTTCTGCTAGAAATTAGCACTTATGACCTCCACTCACATTTCATTGACCAAAGCAAGTCAGGTACCTTACATTGTGAGATTAGAAAGATTAATTTTCCTACACGAAGGGAACTGATAGAAAGGGACCAGTCAGAATGAGACAAAGTAAAGGTCAATAAATGTTTTGAGTGAGAAATATATATACATTCCTGGCTCCAACCAAGGACAAAAAGCAAAGTTGACATTGTACAGTTAAAGTGCTTTATTTTCATTTAATCTTTTCTTTGAAGTGAAATAAGAGTCGCTCAGTCGTGTCTGACTCTTTGCAACCTTATGGACTGTAACCTGCCAGCTCCTCTGTCCATGGAATTCTCTAGCAAGAATACTAGAATGGGTAGCCATTGCCTTCTCCAGAGGATCTTCCTAACCCAGGGATCAAACCCGTGTCTTCTGCATTGTAGGTGAATTCTTTACTGTCTGAACCACCAGGTAAGGCCAAAAGTATCACTGGCTTAGAATATTTATTTATAGAATAATGTTTTCATATGATGTTAGTTGAAAAGTTTTGTGGGAAAAAAAAACAATATGGTGTTTACATTTGCAATTCTTTCTGAAAATAATAGTTAAAAGTTGAAATCAGCCAGAAGTAGAACCACTTTAGCAGGATTATGTATCAGGACAAATCTGGAATATACTTCTACCTTGACTGAGAGCTTTAACCAAAATATATTTTGATAATTTTATTTATAAATCAGCATTTTAAGTACACTTATTAACTCACTGTTTCTTCAATCTACTTTTCTAATCATATATAGAGTTATGCTGAAATACAAATAGAAAATTTCTATTTTCCATGATCTTAGGAAGTTCTTCCAAAGTGTTTCATTATTTTATATTTTTACCAAATAAAAACCACTGAAAATTTTAATTTAGAGGCTTGTTAACAAGCTTTTCAAGCTTCTAAATCTTTTTTCAGTGTTTTGAAATTGTCACTCATAGGTACCATATAATCATTTTTAACAACAAAATAACATGCAGATGGAAAACTTTTCTAGCATCCCTTTTAAACTAGTCTCTGCATGGGAAAACTTGCCTTTGAACAGAGGTTATTGCTCTGTTAATACTAAAATGTTAACATTTGATTGAAATGGCAGGTTAACTGTCTTTACTATTTTTTAATATAACTTCTTGGTAGCAACCTGATAACTTGTTACAGAAAAGGTCAGCATAAATTTGAAACATTTACTCATTTCTGTAAACTGAAAAAAAAAAAGTGAGACTAGAAGCTGTGTGGCTTCTCCTTAAACTCAATCTATTACATTACAAATGACTGTAGATTTACTATTAAAGTTACTTTTCCAAGAAAGATATTTAACCATATTAGGGGCATCTTACAGCATAAAAAATGCAATATGTTGTAATGATCTGCTACTGAAAGACTAATGAGTCCATCATTATCAACCCTTTATAACAACACTGCCTTTCTTTAAGAATCCTTCCACATCATAAGTGACAAGTGACTTGACAGATATGTGTACCTAGTGAGGGCATCAGTGTCACTCAATTCACTGACTGTTGGTGGAGCATAATTACTTGTTTTTAGTCAAATAGAAGAAGACATTACATTATTTCTTTTTCTTGTTTAAGCATATTTCTACACAAGGAGATTCCAAATCAATAGTCAGAAAAAAATCAAGTCACGAAGTAAAAACCTTCATAATTGTGTTCTGCTAGTGACATAGGTAACATAGAAATATATCTGGATCTATCAGAAGCTACAGTCAAAAAAAAAAAAAAAAAAGCTACAGTCATATGTGGGAGTCCTAAACTTTTATGTGTGTGCCATATGCCCATATTTAAACAATGTTTTAATTGAAAATAAAATGCATGCAATTATATAGGAAACTAGTTATACTGAGATTTTGCTATAACATTTTTAAGACCAAAATAGAGAATAATATACCTACTTCTTTATTAATGTATTAAATACTAAGATCTAGTAGTTTTAATAACTTCTGAAATTGTATAAGGTTAAAAGCAAACACATTTTAAGATTTCCATAAGCTGTACTATTACATGAATGTGTCTGTACTTTATATTGATTACTAAGTCACAAATTTTAATGCTACCATAGTTTAAGGTGAACTCGCTCAGTCTTGTCTGACCCTTTGCGACCCCGTGGACTGTAACCTACTAGGCTTCTCCGTCCATGGGATTCTCCAGGCAAGAATACTGGAGTGGATTGCCATTTCCTTCTCCAGGGGATCTTCCCAACCCAGGTATGGAACCCGGTTCTCCCGCATTGGAGGCAGACGCTTTAACGTTTGAGCCACCAGGGAAGTCCACCCGTTTAGTATCTATATTTATAATGCAGGAAAATATTAATTTTCAGTTGAAGGTTAGTGGAACATGCTGCTGCTGCTACTAAGTTGCTTCAGTCGTGTCGACTCTGTGCGACCCCATAGACGGCAGCCCACCCATCTCCCCCGTCCCTGGGGTTCTCCAGGCAAGAACACTGGAGTGGGTTGCCATTTCCTTCTCCAGTGCTTGAAAATGAAAAGTGAAAGTCAAGTTGCTCAGTCGTGTCCGACTCTTAGCGACCCCATGGACTGCAGCCTACCAGGCTCCTCCATCCATGGGATTCTCCAGGCAAGAACACTGGAGTGGGTTGCCGTTTCCTTCTCTAATGCATGAAAGTGAAAAGTGAAACTGAAGTCGCTCATTCGTGTCTAACTCTTTGAGACCCCATGGACTGCAGCCCACCATGGGATTTTTCCAGGCAAGAGTACTGGAGTGGGGTACCGATGTAGCTAACATTTTCCCACCCTGATTCATGAACTGCCTGTATGCCATTCATGGATTCTGGGTTAAATCCCTCTGATAGAAAATTGTTCAGGTAAGAATATCAAAGAAATAACATTCTGGGTTTAATGACAACTAGCCATGTTACAAAGATTAGTTAGAAGAAAATAAGGTCTGTAAATAGGGAAAGTGTTTCATTTTTACAAAATAAGTAGGCATTGCACTGACTTCTCCCAATTTAAATAGCTTTTGCTCTAATTGTAGGTGAACAATATGGATAGACAGAACGTGGAAAGGTATTTTCTGTATCTTTTGGTTCTTCCTCCTTTTTCTCCCTTAGAAGTCCAACTTAACATCAAGGAATAAGAATTTCTGTGTGGGTTGTCCTCAGAAAAAAAAAAAAAAAAGTAAGAGGTTTATAGATAGCTAAGCATTTAGGGAATCAAAGGCAATTCAGAATATAACCAAAAGCTAAAAGAGAAATGGTATTTTAAGAATAAGAGACCATCCTATTCCAGACTAACAAATAATTCCCTGGTCTTGAAACAGGTGATGGGATGAAAGAAAAATATGAGTTCAGAAGGTGATTTGAGAAAGAGGCTCTGCCTGGACAGATAGTAAGGTTTCACTAAAGGAACATTTGTGCAGGTCATTGAAGGCAGACAGAGCTTTAGAAAGCCTTGAACACTCTCAAGTCCCAATATGTCCTGAAATTGTCTAATGGTAGCGAAGAAATACCTAGAAGATTTATCTGATGAGAAAGACTTGTCCAAAGCATACCAGTGGTATTCTGGGTGGACAAAGAAATCTATGACTGTCTCAATAGATAGCCAAGGACCAACTGAGTCCCACATCCCCCTGTGCAAAAGAGACATACCTGAATCCTGGCCTGTATCATTGCCACTGTTTCCCAGAGAATTATAAACTTAAAAGCACAGCATGTCAAAAGGAAGCAAAGCCAAATCTTCCAATGTAGAAACCTCTGGATGTTTGGAGCATGTGACCTGTTTCTCCCCGCTAAGACAAATTTTGAATCTTCTCATAGTATACCTGAATGTGTGCCAAGACACAAGTCTACAGAGTTGGCTGAGTCGCTGATGCCTCCACCTACTTGGGAACATGATCTTAACAGTGTCCAGGAAGCTGAATAATCAATTATTTATTCCTTCCTCTTATTTAATTAATGTGAATAGAAGAGAGGCATGAGGGATCAAGAAGAAAGTTTAAGGAGCAAAGTTGAATGACCTTTCTTATCCTTAGGCACATAGAATATACGTCTAGAATTCATATTTAAATCTGTACCTTTTTAGAATCTATGAATTAATACACTGGCTTCACCTGTGTGTAACTTTGCAGAATGTAGCAGGCTTGGAATTCTGAGTCTCCTATCCTTCTTCTTAGGTTATCACTATTTGATTTTAAAATCTTCAATAAGTACTTGAATACTAAATTTAAAAAATGCATAATAGTTTTTCTTCAAAGTCTTCTCTTGTGATCATATATTTGGTGGAAATACTTGTTGGAATGGAAAGGGAGAATGCACTTAAAATCCTATTTGGTGAAATAATCAGAAAGAAAAGAATATTAAAAAAAATCAATGAAAAGCTATTTAATGAAGGCCTTAGCACATTTTACTTTTATTCTGTATACATATTTGGTTTTCTGTTTTTAGCTTTGTAAGGAATTTTCCTTGTTGAAACATGTTGCACTGTTCGTTGGACTCCTAAACCCTTGCTGAAGTCAGATGACAACACATTTGCAGTTCCTGGCACCCCAATCCCCTGCTGTCAGGATTGTAAATGATACTACTTTTCAACAAAGCAGTGATCCAGTGAGGGGATTAGAGGCATGAATTTTAACTGACAAAATATGAGTTTGAAGTTAACATGAGGCTTTTTCAGTGACTATGTTCTGAGAATATTGTTGCTGCAGCTAGAGCTGCAGCTGCTCCTTTTATTTGCGACTGTAAGTGGAAATCGCCAAATACCTCATCAGCTAGGTTTAAAGACCTAAAAGGAAAGCAAAATGGGAATGAGTTTGTTCTTGCTATATTGGCTTCCACCTTATCAGGACTTGCTTTTTCTCTCTGAAGAATAACTGAGTAATTGTTATTGGCAGCAAAATGGGAAGGGCTGCGACTATGACTAATTAACAGAGAGGCTTTATATCACCTAAATAGGATCTGTTGTGATAATCCATTATTTACCACACCAATGTATATATGCTGAGCTTAAGCATAAACTCAAAGTATGGTTATACAGCTCTGTCCTTCTCTCTTCTATTTTACATCTGGTAGGTGCAGATGTTTCTTCCAAGTTTTTGTTGAAACTAAATCCTTACTATGGCACCTAGGAGCTTCCCAGGGGGCTCAGTGGTAAAGAATTCATCTGCCAATGTAAGAGATACACGTTTGACCCCTGGATCAGGAAGATTCTCTTGGAGAAGTCAATGGCAACCCACTCTAGTATTCTTGCTGGGAGAATCTGTGGAGAGTGAAAAAGTTGGCTTAAAACTCAACATTCAGAAAACTAAGATCATGGCATCCAGTTCCATCACTTCAAGGCAAATAAATGGGGAAACAATGAAACAGTGACAGACTTTCTTTTCTTGGGCTCCAAAATCACTGCAGATGGTGACTGCAGCCATGAAATTAAAAGACGCTTACTCCTTTGAAGAAAAGTTATAACTGACCTAGACAGCATATTAAAAAGCAAAGACATTACTTTGTCAGCCAAGGTCTATCTAGTCAAAGCTTTGGTTTTTCCAGTGGCCATGTATGGACGTGAGAATAGGACTATAAAGAAAGCTGAACGCTGAAGATTTGATGCTTTTGAACTGTGGTGTTGGAGAACACTCTTGAGAGTTGCTTGGACTGCAAGGAGTTCCAACTAGTCCATAGTAAAGGAAATCAGTCCTGACTATCCATTGGAAGGACTGATACTGAAGTTGAAACTCCAATCCTTTGGCCACCTGATGCAAAGAACTGACTCACTGGAAAAGGGGAACATTGAAGGTAGGAGGAAAAGGGGACGACAGAGGATGAGATGGTTGGATGGCATCACTGACTCAATGGACATGAATTTGAGTAAACTCTGGAAGTTGGTGATGGACAGAGAGGTGTGGTGTGGTGCAGTCCATGGGATCACAAAGAGTCGGGCATGACTGAGCAACTGAACTGAACTGAACTGATGTAATCTCTCTTCCAAGGACAGAATTTTTATCCTGCCAAGGCCATACTGATCTCCTCACATGAGGAACTGTGTAAGCCAAAAAGACAAGTGAGAGAAGACATGGATTATGTATTAGTTTAAGGAATGGTATTAGCTGGTCCTTGCTTATGGCTTGGAGATGAATGACAAAGAAGCAAGTGTACATTTGAAATGGAAGGTTGTTAGGCTTCCAGCTTTACTTGGCTCCCTTTACTTTGCTGAGTAAATTATATTTCTTTCAAAATATTAATATATCAATATTATTTTTGTTAACACATGCATTTGTTTAAGGCTTCCCAAGAGGCACTAGTGGTAAAGAACCCGCCTGCCAATGCAGGACATATAACAGATGCAGGTTTGATTCCTGGGTTGGGAAGATCCCTTGGAGGAGGGCATAACAACCCTGCTCCAGTATCCTTATCCAGAGAACCCCATGGACAGAGGAGGCTCACGGGCTACAGTTCATGGTGTAACATTTATTTGTTTATTAAATTGTTTGTTATGGATACTGCAAATGTTTTTGTGTCTATTTGAATCCCACAGCATTGGTGCTCCATGGCAAAGGAAGCATTTATTAATTTATATAGTTCACTCACTAGGAACTAGGTGTTTAATAATGGTTTTTGCATCATCTAATAACATAATTTATATCATATGTTTAGTGACACAACTAAGCCACAAAGAACCATAGATTTCTCTGTGATTTTCCAATTGCAATGAAAAGTTTGACAATAACTAAATTGTCATTTATAGTACCTCTTCTTATTACCTATTGGATGATTGCATGGGTTGTAAGTCACTTTAGTCATGTCCAACTCTGTGTGACCCTATGGACTGTACTCTGTCAGGTTCCTTTGTCCATAGGCTTCTCCAGGCAAGAATACTGGAATGGGTGTTATGCCTTTCTCCAGGGGACCTTCGCAACCTAGGAACTGAACCTACATCTCTCTTGTCTCATGCATTGGCAGGTGAGTTCTTTACCACTAGCACCACCTAGGAAGCCTACCTACTACATATGTTCAGTTAAATCCTATTCATTCTTAAGATATTAGCTCAATCATATTTTTACATCTAAACATTATGCATCTTTGTTCATTTCCACTGCCTAGAATTTTGATAGTTAATTGCTTACATATGTAAATATAAAATTGACATCTACACCTTTGTCCTGGAAAAGGAAATGGCAACCCACTCTAGTATTCTTACCAGAGAAATCTCATGGACAGAGGAGCCTGGTGGGCTACAGTCCATGGGTTGCAGAGTCAGACACAGCTGAACAACTAAACAACATCTCCGTCCAAGTGAATGAAGAAGCTATTTCTTCTGTTTCTCCCCCTCCTTTTTGTAGAATGCATGGCACATGATGTATGTAATAAATGTATGGAGTGTATACAGTAAAGAAGACAGTAAAGAAGTAAAGAAGCCACCTGCATGCAGGAGACCTGAGTTTGATATCCGGGTCAGGAAGATCCCCTGGAGAAAGGACTGGATACCCACTCCAGTATTCTTGCCTGGAGAATTGCATGGACAGAACAGCCTTGTGGGCTACAGTCCATGGGGTTGCAAAGAGTCAGAGATGACTGACTAACCCATGTTAAATAAATTAATTGACATTTATTTTGAGGGAAATTATAACAGTGGGGAAAAATGTAAAACACTCACATAATTATAACCCAACATAAGACTGAAAAAAAAAAAAGTAAGTACATGGTGCTCTGGGATGACAGGAGTGAAGTTTAGAATTCGGTTTGGTGACTACTAGAAAAGACTTTGAATAGAAAACCTATCTCTTGAATGTATTCTAACTTTTCCAGCTACCACATACGTCCTTGCTGTACCAATCAGATTCTCTCTGGTGCAGAAACATATTCTTTTTTTTTTTTCTTTTTTCCATCTTAAGACAATTATCCCAGGTACCAGACCAGAAACTTATTTACTTTGGTTATGAAAGTAAGACCTGGTCCACTCTGATAAAAGGATAGATGAAAGGAATGATCATGGATAAAAGTAAATTGTGTGGGAATGAAGTGAGTTGAGACAGTTTTTACATCTTTATCTTTTCTTCTCTGATAGAATAAAGTGATGTTTATTCTTGAAAGTGATGAGGGAGAGGTTCAGGGGAACATTAAAGATTTGTAGTATCTTCTGAGCAGAATATAAAACAAAGATAACTGGGTTATATGGAAAATTTTTCCAGATGAATTGAAGACCGGATGGATGCAAGGATAATGTGCTTTTTATGAAGATTAATCCAAATGCTTCTATGATTGTTTTCTCCAGAAGTGCTATTTAATTTTTAAAAATTATACTATATTGGATCTATAAAATCTTCCAAACAATTAAAATAGTTAGAGAAATTTATTTTATTTCTAACTTCATTGAATTTAGGTGGTGGTCTTCAATATGGCACTTGCAGTTTACTATAGAAATTATATCTTAAAGTTGGATATAGTTAATCCATTCCAGGCAACATTTAATAAGCTCATCTTTTTTTAAAAGTATAAACGACTATACTAGATAATTATGCATTATGTAAATATGCTAGTATTTAGGTAGCATATATTATGATTTTCTCATGACACATGAATAAACTGAACTGTGATAAATAAAAATCTTAATATCAAATTATTCCTCTATTTCTAGGTTGAAACCTAATTAGCAATGGCCTATGCTCATCACTCTATTTGACTTCATTAACAGTGATCTTCTTTGGAATGTCTCCACTTGTATTTATAACATAGGTCTACATTTTCTTTTTTCCTCTTAGTATTATTTGTCAGTTTAGTTGATTTAAGCCTCTGTTTAAACCTATTCTAACCCAATGAATTGTATTCTGGCCATATTAATTATACTTAGAATTATTTTGTGTCTTTATCTCCTATAATTTTCTTCTTGAATTTTGATATGTTTCATCTATAAGACCACTAGGCTTTTTGTCATTATTAAGTTTTTTATTTCTTCAGGGAAATTAGTCTGTATTCCTACCTTTTATTGAGAAGACTGTACCAATTTCCAGATGTTTATATGATAATAAAGGCTATTTTATGACTTATCAAAAGCATTTATCCAAAGTTGTAATAATCTGCTTTAGATGATGTATTCCCTTGAATTTGAGGTTTATTACATTTATAATTTACAATTATATATATATAAGTATGTTTTCTCTTGATGTTCTTTGTCTGCCAAAACAGGCTTGTGAGACTTTCCCTATATTTTTAAAGAAAATATATGCATCTGATATTTGATATTTCTACTGGTATTTTTTAAAGCTAGTTATTTTTACTGCTAAAATTATGATTTTTTCTTTAATTTTTAAAGTTCTTGAGTTGAAAATTTATTTGTATCTAGTACAACTTAAAGGTATGAAAGCTTCTCAGAATACAGCCTATTCTACATTAAAAAAAGTTTAAATCTATAAATAACCAATAATCTATGTCTCCATTTCTTTTCTTAAAGTTAGTTGTTCTTATAGGAATATGTTCATTTTAATTTTGTTTTGCTAGTATCAAGTTTTATTATATTGGTGTTGCTACTGCTGCTGCTGCTGCTAGTTTGCTTCAGTCGTGTCTGACTCTGTGCAGCCCCATAGACGGCAGCCCACCAGGCTCCCCCATCCCTGGGATTCTCCAGGCAAGAGCACTGGAGTGGGTTGCCATTTCCTTCTTCAATGCATGAAAGTGAAAAGTGAAACTGAAGTCACTCAGTGACTCTTAGCGACCCCATGGACTGCAGCCTACCAGGTTCCTGTGCCCATGAGATTTTCCAGGCAAGAGTACTGAAGTGGGATGCCATTGCTTCTCGGAATTGGTGCTAGATGAACCTAATCAATTAGATTTGTACTTAGACAAGTAAAGGGGTATGTGCACAAAGAGGGAGTCAGCTAATCAATTTTGATACTATTTTATATGCATTTAAGAGTTATATTCCTATTTACAGGGTGACTATGTGTTTCAATTCATGTCATATTTCTTGTTTCCTTTCTATCTTTTGATGTGGAAGTTTTATTTATTTTTATTCTGCTAGTGGTTCTAAGAACATTTCTATTTTAACATCAAAATATAAAGATTCAACTATAAATGTGCTTACATATACTCCTATAAAAAATAAAACATCTTTATCATACTTCAACTTTTCTGCCACTGTACTAAAAGTGATTTATGATATTATTGTTAATGTGACACATAGAGCTTGATTGAATTACACTATATATTACAAATCAGTGTATCAAACATTATAGAGAGATTCAATAGCATTTATTATGATTTGAAAGTGAAAGTTGCTCAGTCGTGTCCAACTCTTTGCAGCCCAAAGGACTAAACAGTCCATGGAATTTTCCAGGCCAGAATACGGGAGTGAATGGCCTTTCCCTTCTCCAGGGGATCTTCCCAATCCAAGGATCAAACCCAGGTCTCCCTCATTGCAGGAGGATTCTTTACCAGCTTTACCACAAGGGAAGCCCAAGTGAAAGCCCCTTAGTCCTGTATGACTTTTTGTGACTCCATGGACTATACAGTCCACGGAATTCTCCAGGCCAGAATGTTATCACTTAGAATACTACTTAAGCACTTGCTCATAATACAATAACTTATTTAATCCTCATGATAATCCAGTAAGCCAATTATTGTTGACTTCTTTCTTTAAATGTAAGTAAGTAAGGAAAGAAGTATCGTAAAGGGCCAGGATTGCACAGTTGGTATGAGTCAGAACTNAATTCAGAAAACTAAGATCATGGCATCCAGTTCCATCACTTCAAGGCAAATAAATGGGGAAACAATGAAACAGTGACAGACTTTCTTTTCTTGGGCTCCAAAATCACTGCAGATGGTGACTGCAGCCATGAAATTAAAAGACGCTTACTCCTTGGAAGAAAAGTTATAACTGACCTAGACAGCATATTAAAAAGCAAAGACATTACTTTGTCAGCCAAGGTCTATCTAGTCAAAGCTTTGGTTTTTCCAGTGGCCATGTATGGACGTGAGAATAGGACTATAAAGAAAGCTGAACGCTGAAGATTTGATGCTTTTGAACTGTGGTGTTGGAGAACACTCTTGAGAGTTGCTTGGACTGCAAGGAGTTCCAACTAGTCCATAGTAAAGGAAATCAGTCCTGACTATCCATTGGAAGGACTGATGCTGAAGCTGAAACTCCAATCCTTTGGCCACCTGATGCAAAGAACTGACTCACTGGAAAAGGGGAACATTGAAGGCAGGAGGAAAAGGGGACGACAGAGGATGAGATGGTTGGATGGCATCACTGACTCAATGGACATGAATTTGAGTAAACTCTGGAAGTTGGTGATGGACAGAGAGGTGTGGTGTGGTGCAGTCCATGGGATCACAAAGAGTCGGGCATGACTGAGCAACTGAACTGAACTGAACTGATGTAATCTCTCTTCCAAGGACAGAATTTTTATCCTGCCAAGGCCATACTGATCTCCTCACATGAGGAACTGTGTAAGCCAAAAAGACAAGTGAGAGAAGACATGGATTCTGTATTAGTTTAAGGAATGGTATTAGCTGGTCCTTGCTTATGGCTTGGAGATGAACGACAAAGAAGCAAGTGTACATTTGAAATGGAAGGTTGTTAGGCTTCCAGCTTTACTTGGCTCCCTTTACTTTTGCTGAGTAAATTATATTTCTTTCAAAATATTACNTGGATTATGTATTAGTTTAAGGAATGGTATTAGCTGGTCCTTGCTTATGGCTTGGAGATGAATGACAAAGAAGCAAGTGTACATTTGAAATGGAAGGTTGTTAGGCTTCCAGCTTTACTTGGCTCCCTTTATTTTGCTGAGTAAATTATATTTCTTTCAAAATATTACTATATCAATATTATTTTTGTTAACACATGCATTTGTTTAAGGCTTCCCAAGAGGCACTAGTGGTAAAGAACCCGCCTGCCAATGCAGGACATATAACAGATGCAGGTTTGATTCCTGGGTTGGGAAGATCCCTTGGAGGAGGGCATAACAACCCTGCTCCAGTATCCTTATCCAGAGAACCCCATGGACAGAGGAGGCTCACGGGCTACAGTTCATGGTGTAACATTTATTTGTTTATTAAATTGTTTGTTATGGATACTGCAAATGTTTTTGTGTCTATTTGAATCCCAGAGCATTGGTGCTCCATGGCAAAGGAAGCATTTATTAATTTATATAGTTCACTCACTAGGAACTAGGTGTTTAATAATGGTTTTTGCATCATCTAATAACATAATTTATATCATATCTTTAGTGACACAACTAAGCCACAAAGAACCATAGATTTCTCTGTGATTTTCCAATTGCAATGGAAAGTTTGACAATAACTAAATTGTCATTTATAGTACCTCTTCTTATTACCTATTGGATGATTGCATGGGTTGTAAGTCACTTTAGTCATGTCCAACTCTGTGTGACCCTATGGACTGTACTCTGTCAGGTTCCTTTGTCCATAGGCTTCTCCAGGCAAGAATACTGGAATGGGTGTTATGCCTTTCTCCAGGGGACCTTCGCAACCTAGGAACTGAACCTACATCTCTCTTGTCTCATGCATTGGCAGGTGAGTTCTTTACCACTAGCACCACCTAGGAAGCCTACCTACTACATATGTTCAGTTAAATCCTATTCATTCTTAAGATATTAGCTCAATCATATTTTTACATCTAAACATTATGCATCTTTGTTCATTTCCACTGCCTAGAATTTTGATAGTTAATTGCTTACATATGTAAATATAAAATTGACATCTACACCTTTGTCCTGGAAAAGGAAATGGCAACCCACTCTAGTATTCTTACCAGAGAAATCTCATGGACAGAGGAGCCTGGTGGGCTACAGTCCATGGGTTGCAGAGTCAGACACAGCTGAACAACTAAACAACATCTCCGTCCAAGTGAATGAAGAAGCTATTTCTTCTGTTTCTCCCCCTCCTTTTTGTAGAATGCATGGCACATGATGTATGTAATAAATGTATGGAGTGTATACAGTAAAGAAGACAGTAAAGAAGTAAAGAAGCCACCTGCATGCAGAAGACCTGAGTTTGATATCCGGGTCAGGAAGATCCCCTGGAGAAAGGACTGGATACCCACTCCAGTATTCTTGCCTGGAGAATTGCATGGACAGAACAGCCTTGTGGGCTACAGTCCATGGGGTTGCAAAGAGTCAGAGATGACTGACTAACCCATGTTAAATAAATTAATTGACATTTATTTTGAGGGAAATTATAACAGTGGGGAAAAATGTAAAACACTCACATAATTATAACCCAACATAAGACTGAAAAAAAAAAAAGTAAGTACATGGTGCTCTGGGATGACAGGAGTGAAGTTTAGAATTCGGTTTGGTGACTACTAGAAAAGACTTTGAATAGAAAACCTATCTCTTGAATGTATTCTAACTTTTCCAGCTACCACATACGTCCTTGCTGTACCAATCAGATTCTCTCTGGTGCAGAAACATATTCTTTTTTTTTTTTCTTTTTTCCATCTTAAGACAATTATCCCAGGTACCAGACCAGAAACTTATTTACTTTGGTTATGAAAGTAAGACGTGGTCCACTCTGATAAAAGGATAGATGAAAGGAATGATCATGGATAAAAGTAAATTGTGTGGGAATGAAGTGAGTTGAGACAGTTTTTACATCTTTATCTTTTCTTCTCTGATAGAATAAAGTGATGTTTATTCTTGAAAGTGATGAGGGAGAGGTTCAGGGGAACATTAAAGATTTGTAGTATCTTCTGAGCAGAATATAAAACAAAGATAACTGGGTTATATGGAAAATTTTTCCAGATGAATTGAAGACCGGATGGATGCAAGGATAATGTGCTTTTTATGAAGATTAATCCAAATGCTTCTATGATTGTTTTCTCCAGAAGTGCTATTTAATTTTTAAAAATTATACTATATTGGATCTATAAAATCTTCCAAACAATTAAAATAGTTAGAGAAATTTATTTTATTTCTAACTTCATTGAATTTAGGTGGTGGTCTTCAATATGGCACTTGCAGTTTACTATAGAAATTATATCTTAAAGTTGGATATAGTTAATCCATTCCAGGCAACATTTAATAAGCTCATCTTTTTTTAAAAGTATAAACGACTATACTAGATAATTATGCATTATGTAAATATGCTAGTATTTAGGTAGCATATATTATGATTTTCTCATGACACATGAATAAACTGAACTGTGATAAATAAAAATCTTAATATCAAATTATTCCTCTATTTCTAGGTTGAAACCTAATTAGCAATGGCCTATGCTCATCACTCTATTTGACTTCATTAACAGTGATCTTCTTTGGAATGTCTCCACTTGTATTTATAACATAGGTCTACATTTTCTTTTTTCCTCTTAGTATTATTTGTCAGTTTAGTTGATTTAAGCCTCTGTTTAAACCTATTCTAACCCAATGAATTGTATTCTGGCCATATTAATTATACTTAGAATTATTTTGTGTCTTTATCTCCTATAATTTTCTTCTTGAATTTTGATATGTTTCATCTATAAGACCACTAGGCTTTTTGTCATTATTAAGTTTTTTATTTCTTCAGGGAAATTAGTCTGTATTCCTACCTTTTATTGAGAAGACTGTACCAATTTCCAGATGTTTATATGATAATAAAGGCTATTTTATGACTTATCAAAAGCATTTATCCAAAGTTGTAATAATCTGCTTTAGATGATGTATTCCCTTGAATTTGAGGTTTATTACATTTATAATTTACAATTATATATATATAAGTATGTTTTCTCTTGATGTTCTTTGTCTGCCAAAACAGGCTTGTGAGACTTTCCCTATATTTTTAAAGAAAATATATGCATCTGATATTTGATATTTCTACTGGTATTTTTTAAAGCTAGTTATTTTTACTGCTAAAATTATGATTTTTTCTTTAATTTTTAAAGTTCTTGAGTTGAAAATTTATTTGTATCTAGTACAACTTAAAGGTATGAAAGCTTCTCGGAATACAGCCTATTCTACATTAAAAAAAGTTTAAATCTATAAATAACCAATAATCTATGTCTCCATTTCTTTTCTTAAAGTTAGTTGTTCTTATAGGAATATGTTCATTTTAATTTTGTTTTGCTAGTATCAAGTTTTATTATATTGGTGTTGCTACTGCTGCTGCTGCTGCTAGTTTGCTTCAGTCGTGTCTGACTCTGTGCAGCCCCATAGACGGCAGCCCACCAGGCTCCCCCATCCCTGGGATTCTCCAGGCAAGAGCACTGGAGTGGGTTGCCATTTCCTTCTTCAATGCATGAAAGTGAAAAGTGAAACTGAAGTCACTCAGTGACTCTTAGCGACCCCATGGACTGCAGCCTACCAGGTTCCTGTGCCCATGAGATTTTCCAGGCAAGAGTACTGAAGTGGGATGCCATTGCTTCTTGGAATTGGTGCTAGATGAACCTAATCAATTAGATTTGTACTTAGACAAGTAAAGGGGTATGTGCACAAAGAGGGAGTCAGCTAATCAATTTTGATACTATTTTATATGCATTTAAGAGTTATATTCCTATTTACAGGGTGACTATGTGTTTCAATTCATGTCATATTTCTTGTTTCCTTTCTATCTTTTGATGTGGAAGTTTTATTTATTTTTATTCTGCTAGTGGTTCTAAGAACATTTCTATTTTAACATCAAAATATAAAGATTCAACTATAAATGTGCTTACATATACTCCTATAAAAAATAAAACATCTTTATCATGCTTCAACTTTTCTGCCACTGTACTAAAAGTGATTTATGGTATTATTGTTAATGTGACATATAGAGCTTGATTGAATTACACTATATATTACAAATCAGTGTATCAAACATTATAGAGAGATTCAATAGCATTTATTATGATTTGAAAGTGAAAGTTGCTCAGTCGTGTCCAACTCTTTGCAGCCCAAAGGACTAAACAGTCCATGGAATTTTCCAGGCCAGAATACGGGAGTGAATGGCCTTTCCCTTCTCCAGGGGATCTTCCCAATCCAAGGATCAAACCCAGGTCTCCCTCATTGCAGGAGGATTCTTTACCAGCTTTACCACAAGGGAAGCCCAAGTGAAAGCCCCTTAGTCCTGTATGACTTTTTGTGACTCCATGGACTATACAGTCCACGGAATTCTCCAGGCCAGAATGTTATCACTTAGAATACTACTTAAGCACTTGCTCATAATACAATAACTTA
The DNA here is from genome assembly GCA_006410735.1 of Raphicerus campestris. Taxonomy (NCBI): domain Eukaryota; kingdom Metazoa; phylum Chordata; class Mammalia; order Artiodactyla; family Bovidae; genus Raphicerus; species Raphicerus campestris. The sequence continues at coordinate 14,701 of SJYW01018716.1, read as the reverse complement.
TTTAATCCTCATGATAATCCAGTAAGCCAATTATTGTTGACTTCTTTCTTTAAATGTAAGTAAGTAAGGAAAGAAGTATCGTAAAGGGCCAGGATTGCACAGTTGGTATGAGTCAGAACTGGAATCTGAATGGATAGGGGTATTCTTTATTAAATATGCTGTTAATCATATTGTTACAACATGCCATGATATAGTATTTAATAACAGATTCTAAAAGTCTGGCTGATATTCCATGTTCGTGGATCAGAAGAGTTAATATAGTGAAAATGAGTATACTACCCAAAGCAATCTACAGATTAAATGCAATCCCCATCAAGCTACCAACAGTATTTTTCACAGAACTAGAACAAATAATCTCAAGATTTGCATGGAAACACAAAAAGCCGCGAATAGCAAAAGCAACCTTGAGAAAGAAGAATGGAACTGGAGGAATCATCTTGCCTGACTTCAGGCTCTACTACAAAGCCACAGTCATTAAGACAGTATGGTACTGGCACAAAGACAGAAATATAGATCAATGGAACAAAATAGAAAGCCCTGAGATAAATCCACACACTTATGGACACCTTATCTTCGACAAAGGAGGCAAGAACATACAATGGAGTAAAGACAGTCTCTTTAACAGGTGGTGCTGGGAAAACTGGTCAACCACATGTAAAAGAATGAAACTAGATCACTTTCTAACTCCACACACAAAAATAAACTCAAAATGGATTAAAGATCTAAA
>SJYW01018716.1:0-13634 GCA_006410735.1 Raphicerus campestris | reverse complement strand
ACTGTACTAAAAGTGATTTATGATATTATTGTTAATGTGACACATAGAGCTTGATTGAATTACACTATATATTACAAATCAGTGTATCAAACATTATAGAGAGATTCAATAGCATTTATTATGATTTGAAAGTGAAAGTTGCTCAGTCGTGTCCAACTCTTTGCAGCCCAAAGGACTAAACAGTCCATGGAATTTTCCAGGCCAGAATACTGGAATGAATGGCCTTTCCCTTCTCCAGGGGATCTTCCCAATCCAAGGATCAAATCCAGGTCTCCCTCATTGCAGGTGGATTCTTTACCAGCTTTACCACAAGGGAAGCCCAAGTGAAAGCCCCTTAGTCCTGTATGACTTTTTGTGACTCCATGGACTATATAGTCCATGGAATTCTCCAGGCCAGAATGTTATCACTTAGAATACTATTTAAGCACTTGCTTATAATACAATAACTTATTTAATCCTCATGATAATCCAGTAAGCCAATTATTGTTGACTCCTTTCTTTAAATGTAAGTAAGTAAGGAAAGAAGTATCGTAAAGGGCCAGGATTGCACAGTTGGTATGAGTCAGAACTGGAATCTGAATGGATAGGGGTATTCTTTATTAAATATGCTGTTAATCATATTGTTACAATATACCATGATATAGTATTTAATAACAGATTCTAAAAGTCTGGCTGGTCATTTATTTCTCCTGCATATTAAATCTCTTTATCAAGAAGCATGATTTTGGCCATGGCTCTTAAAAAGATATAAGTTATAAGTTTTTATATTAAGCTACAGATGCAGGTAAGGGGAGATTCCTTAAGTACTTACATATTCAAGTTCAGAATCTAAATGTTGTGCCTTTGAGACTTGGCCTGCTGAAAGGCAGAATTATTGCTTTAGCACCATTATAGTGGTTTTGTATGCTAATTGAGAGATTACAAGTAGCAAGCCTGGTTTAGTTTTGCAGTCTTTAGAAGGCTAATCTACTCTAATCTAGTTTAGTAGTCTTTAGTAATCTAAACTAGTCACTCAATCTGTCCAACTCTGTGACCCCATAGAGTGTAGCCCACCAGGCTCCTCTGGCCATGGAATTCTCCAGGCAAGAATATAGGAAAGGTTGTTATTCCCTTCTGCAGGGGATCTTCCTGGCCCAGTGACTGAACCCAGATCTCCTGCACTGCAGACAGATTCTTTACCATCTGAGCCACCAGGGAAGCCCAACCTGGTAAGATGCAAGTGGGTAAATCTCTCTCCTCAGTGCCTCATTTATTTTAGCCACATTTTGGAGGGCAACAACCTGTCAGTTCAGAAAAGACTACTAAACTGAGACTTGCTACTTGTTATCTCTCAATTAGCATACAAAGACAGCTTATAATGATTCTAAAGCAGTTAAGTTACTATACAGTAAGAAGACTATTAACAACCTTGGAAGTCAACTAAATTTAATGTGATATGCTACCAAACACATAGTAATCTTCAAACTGAACCCAGTTTTTGTGGCTGCCTGTCTCAAATTTATTCTCATTCAGTTTTCCTTAGACTGGAATGCACCTCAAGTAGTCTGTTTCAGAGAAGTTGTATGGATGGCATACAGTCAGAGACTTGGCAAGAAACAGCTTTCTTTCATCTTTACACATGAAACATATCAACAGGGTTTATCACACTGAAGTACTCGTCCTCTGACCAAGAATATAAGTAACTGAATCACTTTGCTGTACACTTGAAACTAACACAACACTATAAATTATCTATACTTTAACAAAAAATAGTTTATTCTGTTCATGACATGTCGAAATGATAATATTTTACATGTTAAATGCAACATTGTTAAATTGCAAAAAAAAAAAAAAATTAATGCTATCTCAGGAAAAAAAATCTGATGATCTGCTCTGAATGTAAGCCCTTTTCTGCTTTCCAATAATATAATCCTGGATTTTTGTTATTAATTTTTATTGGAGTAGAGATGCTTTACAATATTGTGTTAGTTTCTGCTGTACAGCACAGTGAATCAGCTATACATTTATACATATATCTCTTTTTTTTTATATTTCTTTCTCATTTAGTTCACCATATAGCATAGAGTTCCTTGTGCTATACAGTAGGGTATCAATTCAGTTTTAATGTGAAGAAGATGATCTTATAAAATATCCACCCTCCATATAGGACTTACTTCAGGTGCCATGTGTGTGTATCTTTCTAATATAACTTAAAATTTCCATCTTTATTTTAACTGAAGTATATAATGAAAAGATTTAGTTTAAAATTAGCTAACTTTTGTTTCAATGTAACTTCAGTCAGTTAAATGTTACCAAAGATACTATGCTGAGGAAAACATGATGTATAGGCCACATGTACATATCAGTCCAAGTATCATTGGAAAAAAAATAAGTATTTTTAAATGAGATTTATTTCATAGAGGACATTGTTACACAGATAGTAGAAAGTTCAGAGGGCATAAAAGGGATGTTGAAGTTACCCAGAGATAACTGTAGCAAGAGGCTATGACCTTTAGGACTGAGAAACCAGAAGGAAGAGTGGGCTTGCCAGAACCTAGGGGTTTAGACGACAGATCCTATAGGTTCTATGCTTGGAACTATGGATAAGTATATCATGGGTTAGACATTCAGATCTTTGAGGAGAGGAATCCACAGCTGTAACTCTAGCTGCCAAGACCAAAGTACTACTGGCACCTCTGAGGGGTCTCTTTGTGGTTGGTAGCAGAAGACCAAAAGACTAGAGGCTAGAGCTGGAGTTGGCTACTCTCTTTTGATGAAACACTGTCTGAAACTAAATGCAGGGAGGGAGTCATTTGTTTCAATTTCCCTGGCTCCCCTTGGCAGAAATTAACAGTAAACTATCTGACAAAGATGTCTAAGAAATATAGTTTTTAAAATTCTAGACCCAGTAACTCTGTGCACACTGTAGAAAAGTAGTGTCAGAGCTAAAATCCAATAATGGTCACCAGGGGCATAGTCAAGTTAGAAGAAAATTGAAGTAAGTTCAGAAGTCACTATAGACAAAACTGGAGAGACATGGAGGATAGTTATATAAGATATTCCCTGTTAGCTCAGATGGTGAAGAATCTGCCTGCAATGCAAAAGACCTTGGTTCAATCCCTGGGTCAAGAAGATCCCCTGGAGAGGGGCATTGCAGCCCACTCCAGTATTGTTGCCTGGAGAATTCCATGGACAGAGCATAGAGTTACAAAAAGTTGGACATGACTGAGTGGCCAGCAGTTTGACTTTGAATTACAGCCACAGTGAAAGACTATCAATGGAAGCCTCTCAAGGTTACTGCATCTCTAAACCAGACCAGTTTCCCCATTTTGTTAATAATATTAGTGCTACTTAATATTTTTTATGAACCTTCCTTGTTAGGACTGCTTACTGTCAGGAAGCAAGGTAAGATACACTTTATAAAATACAAGTGAAACTAGAATAATCTGGAAGAAATAAGCCTTACAAAAGATGTGTGTGTTTCAAGGATAACTTTAGTTATCCTAGTAATTTCTAGCACTACTGTTGTCATTTTCACNTTACTGTCAGGAAGCAAGGTAAGATACACTTTATAAAATACAAGTGAAACTAGAATAATCTGGAAGAAATAAGCCTTACAAAAGATGTGTGTGTTTCAAGGATAACTTTAGCTGTCCTAGTAATTTCTAGCACTACTGTTGTCATTTTCACAGTTAAAATATAATATATGTGTGTGTGCATGTGTGCTAAGTCACTTCAGTCATGTCCAACTCTTTGCAACCCCATGGACTATAGCTGGCCAGCCTCCTCTGTCTGTGGGTTTTCCCAGGCAAAAATACTGGAGTTAGTTGTAATTTCCTTCTTCAGAAGAATTTCCTGACCCAGGGATCAAACCCAGGTCTCCTGCGTCTCCTGCATTGCAGGCAGGTTATTTATTGCTGAGTCACTGCAAAGTCCAATACGATGTATACAATTTAGACAATTCTTCCTGTTAAATAAAAAAGGAAATAAAATATTGAATCTTTTAGAAACATTAAGGATAAACTTGGAGGAACTGTAAGAACTTAAGTAAGTGGTTCAAAAACCAGGTCACAAAACTGCATTCAGTATGCTTGACTGATAGGTAAGAAATCACTCAAGACTAGAACTCTTACTTCCTAGATTGTGAGCAGTATATACTAAGGTAAGGGGGAAAGAACAGTATTACAGTGTTTTGTTTTGTTTTGTTTTGCTTTTAGTGTGTTTTTAATTTTTGTTTTGTGTGTGTGTGTGTGTGTGTGTGTGTTTTATTTTTTGGTTTGGTGTTTTTTTGTTTGTTTTCCTTCCATACTGGAAAAAAAAAGTTTCTGGTTTAATTTCTGATTAAAAAACAAAAACTTTATTCAATGGTTGAAGAAGATAAAATTTTCCATAGAGCAAGAAGTCATGGTCTTCTCTTCATTTAACAAAGAAGCATCTATTTCATTGAATTGTTGCTGTCAGCTCCTAAATGCAGTAGGAGCCTTTTTGTTTAGTCTCTGATCCTATTTTATTTTATTAACTGAATATATTATAATAGATTTTTTTTCCATCTCCAGTACTGTAGTATAAGCTACATGAAGACAAATGGTCCATCTCACTTGTTTAAAACAGTCTGCTCTGAACTCCCAGCAGAATGTCTAACATACCGGATAGTAAATATGTTTATTTTAAAATATCTACTTGGGCCAATAGTATCTCTAAAATACAGAAGTTATTATTATCATATAATCAATGACTTCCCAATTCAATTATAATTTCATATAAAACTAAAACGTGTACACAGTTCTATCAAAATTTATGCAAAAAAATTATAGAAATTTAAAATTGTATACATGAACATAACTATTAAGGACATTAGAAAAAAGAAATCAGAGAACATGNTTCATAGAACCGTTCAACTTCAGCTTCTTCAGCATTACTAGTTGGGCATAGACTTGGAAAACTGTAATATTGAATGGTTTGCCTTGGAAATGTTCAGAGATCATTCTGTCATTTTTGAGACTGCATCCAAGTACTGCATTTTGGACTCTTTTGTTGACCATGATGGCTACTCTATTTCTACTTAATTTATAATTAAATAAATATATAACATTATTATTATCTTTTCTTAGAGAATGTTTAGTTACAGATTAGTGCCAATTTGAAGGAAATTTCAGGCATTCTTTCAGTTGATTGTGTGTGTTCAGTTTCTTCGGTCATGTCCAACTCTTTGTAATCCTGTGGACTATAGCCTGTCAGACTCCCCTGTCCATGGGATTTCCTGGGCAAGAATACTGGTGACAGTTGCTATTTCCTCCTCTGGGGTATCTTCCCAACCTAAGGATCAAACTGACATCTCCTGCATTGCAGTAAATTTTTCTCCTACTGAGCCACCTGCCACCCTTTCAATTGATAATAATCAGCATTTATACCAATCACACTAGTAAATATTTATTGAATTATTGGTTTTCCCAGAGCTGGCAGAAGTATGGAATTCATTGAATTAAAAAGCTATGATTCTTTCTTTATTTTATTAGGATAGGGAAATGATTCAATTACAACCAAATAATTTGATAGATGTTAAGTTAGATCCTCAGAAAATTCTTCAGTGATCATTAGACTAGATTAGGTGGCTTTCTTATATGTTTCATTGTATACCTTATAATGCTTAAGTATTTTTTTTTATATCTTTTCTCTTAAGGATATCTTAAGGATAAAAGACAAGATATCTCTTAAGGCTATCTTAAAATAAGAATATTTTAAGAACAAGAAGTATTTTATTTTTGTTAAAATCTGAATCTGTCTCCCTAACCCACCAATCCTCACATAGTATGTATTTAGTGCATGTTTATTGATTAATTAACTAGATATAATTCTAGACATAAAGCCTTTATATTTTATTATACCTACTCTAATATTAATCACCTTTCTTTATTAGAATTGATGAATAGGTTTGTCATATTAAAATACATGAAATTATGTTTGTTTTTAAGGCTTTACTTACTTGCAGTGATCATACAGAGATCTTCCTGAAAACCATGTCTCAATCTGTTAAAAATACAAGATATTCACATTTCAGTGATTCCTCTTCTTGATTCCACACTTAGTGACAGAAATACTAGGTACACATAATCTCATAGATTATACAAATGAAAATAAAATTTATTAACTAGCAATATTTTATAGCCATTGGCTACATATTTGACACCAAGTAAATTAGAGGCATTATTTTCTCTCAAAATTAGGGCAAACAATCTGCTGTAAAAGTAGCCTGATATTTTAATCTTTTTCTTGTTATGAGAACTTTTAAAATCTACTCTATTTCAGCTTTCAAATATACAGTGCAGTATTATTAATGTGGTCACCATGCTGTATACTACATCTCTATGACATGTTCATGGATTAGAAGAATCAATATAATGAAAATGAGTATACTACCCAAAGCAATCTACAGATTCAATGCAATCCCTGTCAAGCTACCAGCAGTATTTTTCACAGAGCTAGAAGAAATAATTTCACAATTTGTATGGAAATACAAAAAACCTTGAATAGCCAAAGCAATCTTGAGAAAGAAGAATGGAACTGGAGGAATCATCCTGCTTGACTTCAGGCTCTACTACAAAGCCACAGTCATCAAGACAGTATGGTACTGACACAAGGACAGAAATACAGATCAATGGAACAAAATAGAAAGCCCAGAGATAAATCCACACACTTATGGACACCTTATCTTTGACAAAGGAGGCGAGAATATACAATGGATTAAAGGCAATCTCTTTAAGAAATGGTGCTGGGAAAACTGGTCAACAACAACAAAAAAAAAGAAACTAGAACACTTTCTAACACCATACACAAATAAACACAAAATGGGTTAAAGATCTAAACTTAAGACCAGAAACTATAAAACTCCTAGAGGAGAACATAGGTAAAACACTCTCCAACATACATCACAGCAGGATCCTCTATGACCACCTCCCAGAATACTGGAAATAAAGGAAAAATAAACAAATAGGACCTAATTAAAATTGAAAGCTTCTGAACAACAAAGGAAACTATAAGCAAGGTGAAAAGACAGCTTTCAGAATGGGAGAAAATAACAGCAAATGAAGCAACTGACAAAAAACTAATCTCAAAAATATATAAGCAACTCATGCAGCTCAATTCCAGAAAAATAAACGACCCAAATAGACATTTCTCCAAAGAAGACATACAGATATCTAACAAACACATGGAAAGATGCTCAACATCACTCATTATCAGAGAAATGCAAATCAAAACCACAATGAGGTACCATTTCACGCCAGTCAGAATGGCTGTTATCCAAAATTCTACAAGCAATAAATGCTGGAGAGGGTGTGGAGAAAAGGGAACCCTCTTACACTGTAGGAGGGAATGCAAACTAGTACAGCTACTATGGAGAACAGTGTGGAGATTCCTTAGAAAACTGGAAATACATTTGAATCAGTTCTAATGAGGTGGATGTAACTAGAGCCGATTATATAGAGTGAAGTAAGCCGGGGGGGGGGGCAGGGACACCAGNGCCAGTCCAGGTTCGATGCATAATACGGGATGTTTGGGGCTGGTGCACTGGGATGACCCAGAGGGATGGTATGTGGAGGGAGGAGGAAGGGGGGGGGGTTCAAGATGAGGAACACTTGTATACCTGTGGCAGATTCATGGTGATATATGACAAAATCAATACAAAATGTTAAAGTAATTAGCCTCCAATTGAAATAAATAAATTTATATTAAAAAATAAAGCTGAAAATTTGAACTTTTTATCCCCTTCATCCATTTGTCCTGCCTCTTCCCCCAACCCCTACTTCTGGCAACTACCAATCTATTCTCTGTATCTATGAACTCATTTTTTTTTAAGATTCCAAATATAAGTGAAATTTTACAGTGCTTGTCTATCTGACTTATTTCATGTAGCATAATATTATACAAGTTTCAATGCCATTCTCCCAAATCATCCCACCCTCCATATTATCACAAATGGATAATGTCCTCCTTTCTCTTCATTGAATAGTATCCCACTGTATAAATATACACAGGGTGTATATTTGGTTGCTCAGATGGTAAATAATCTGCCTTCAGTGCAGGAGACCTGGGTTTAATCCCTGAATTGGGAAAATTCCCTGGAGAAGGAAATGGCAACAAACTTTAGTAATCTTGCCTGGAAAATTCCATGGGCAGAGGAGCCTGAGGGCTATAGTCCATAAGGTCACAAAGAGTTGGACAAAACTGAGCAAATACCAATTTAGTGTACATATATATATATATATATATATATATATATATAATGTTTTCTTTATCCATTCTTCTATCAAAGGATTCTTATTTCCATGTCTCCAAACAATGCTACAATGAACATGCGGATACATATCTTTTCAAATTAGTGTTTGTTTGTTTTTCTTCAGATACTCAGAAATGAAATTGCTGAATCATACAGTAGTTCTATATTAATATTCTGAGGATCCTCCATTATGTTTTAAATGATGGACACACCAATATATATTCCCACTATCAGTGGACAAGTGTTCTCATTTCTCCATATCATTGCTGACTCCTTTTATATCTTGTCTTTTTGACAACTATTCTAACAGGCAAGGCAATATACTATTATGGTTGTGATTTGAGTATGTTTTCCTCTTGGCTGTATATCTTTATAAAAAATATCTGTTTAGGGCCTCTGTCATTTTTTAACCAAATAACTAGGTTTTTTTTTTTTTCTATTGAGCTGAAGAGTTTTTCATATATTTTAGATATTAATGCCTTGTCAGATAAATGATTTGCTACTATTTTTCTCCCAGATAGTACATTTTCCCTTCTTGGCTGAAAGTTTCCTTTGCAGAAGGAAAGGAAACTGCTATGCCCTATTTAATCCCTTTTTGTTACTTTTGCATTTGCTGCATTTGCTTTTGTAGTTATTTCCAAAGCATCATTGCCAAGACCAATGTCAGGTAGCTTTCAGTCTGTGTTCTTCAATGAGTTTTATGGTTTCAAGTCTGAAACATTCAAGTCTTTAATTAATTTGAGTCAATTTTTGTGTATGGTGTAAAATAGTTGCCTAGTTTTTAACTAGCTTTATTCTTTTGATGTTTGCAATTTTCCCAGTACAATTTATTGAAAAAAAGTGTAATTTCCTCATTGAATAGTCTCTTCTTAATTTATAAGTTAATTGACATGCATTTATTCATGCACTTTTGTACCATTTATTTGTGTGCTTTTTTTTTTTTTTTACCAATACCATACAGTTTGGATTACTATAGTGTTGTCAAAAGGTTTGAAATCAGAAAAGCCTCCAGTTTTGTGTACTTTTTTTCTCAAAATTGCTTTGATTAATCAGGTTCTTTTGTGATTCCATAAAAATTTTTAATTTGTTCTATTACTATGAAAAATACTCTTGGAATGTTGATAAAGATTGCTCTGAATATTACAAAAATTTTAAAAATATTGATTCTTCCAATCCATGAGCCCAGAATACCTTTGCACCCAGGTGTGCTTTTTACAGTGTCAACTGTGTTCTGCACTTATACCCTGTTGGTTATATTTTTTCCTAGGTACTTTATTTTACTTTTTTGATGAAATTGTAAATGGAATTATTTTCTCAGTTTCTTTTTGTTAATTTTTTATTAGTGCATGAAAATATAACATATTTTTGTCTGCTGAGCTAGTACTGTGCAAATATACTGAATTCATTAATTAGGGTTTTCAGTATGCAATATTATGTCATATGAAAATAATGACAGTTTTAATTCTTCAATTTATATATTTGTTTTTGCATTTCTTGCCAAATTTCTCTGGCAAAGACTTCCAATACTATGTTGAATAAATATGACAAGAGTGGGCATCCTTGTCTTATTCCTGACCTTAGAGGAACAGCTTTCTGCTTCCACTATTGAGTATTGAATAGTATTGAGTATGAATGTTGTCATACATTCTATAACATCCAGTTTCTTCCAGGTTTTTGTCATGAATGGATGTTGAGTTTTTTTCAGTGGTTTCTGTGTCTGCTGATGATTTCAAATAATTTTTAAAATCTTTATTTTATATTAGAGTATAGCTGATTAACAACATTGTATTAGTCTCGGGGGTCCAAAAAGGTCATTCAGTTATATATTAATCTATTCTTTTCAAATTGTTTTTCCATTTAGGCTACTATAAACAATTGAGCAGAATTATCTATGCTATATAATAGGTCATTGTTGGTTACCTATTTTAAATATAGCAGTGTATACATGTCCATCCCAAATTCCCAATCTATCCCTCCCCTACTGGTAACCATAAGTTCTATCTCTAAGTCTGTTTTTCTTTTGTAAATAAGTTCATTTGTATCCTTTCTTTTAGATTCTACATATACGAGATATCATATAACTCTGACTTCACTCAGTATGACAATTTCTAGGTCCATTCATGTTTCTGAAAGTGGCAACATTTCATTCTTTTTATGGTTAATATTTTACTATATAAATATATGTAAAACACCTTCTTTATCAGTTTCTCTGTTAATGGATATTTAGGTTGTTTGCATGTTCTGGCTATTTTAAATATTCCTTCATTGAAAATAGAGATGCATGTATTTGTGGAGTTATGGTTTTTTCTGGGCATAAGCCCAGGAGTGGGATTGCTTTGTCATATGGTAATTCTATTTCTAGTTTTTAAAGGAACCCTCATACTGTTCTCTATAGTGGCTGTTTCAATTTACATTTCTGACAAAAAAAATAAGAGGATTTCCTTTTCCCTATACCTTCTCCAGCATTTATTGCTTATAGATTTTTTAATAATGACCATTCTGAACAGTGTAAGGTGATGATACTTTGTTGTAGCTTTGACTTGCATTTCTCTAATAAGTNATAGAGATGCATGTATTTGTGGAGTTATGGTTTTTTCTGGGCATAAGCCCAGGAGTGGGATTGCTGTGTCATATGGTAATTCTATTTCTAGTTTTTAAAGGAACCCTCATACTGTTCTCTATAGTGGCTGTTTCAATTTACAGTTCTGACAAAAAAAAATAAGAGGATTTCCTTTTCCCTATACCTTCTCCAGCATTTATTGCTTATACATTTTTTAATAATGACCATTCTGAACAGTGTAAGGTGATGATACTTTGTTGTAGCTTTGACTTGCATTTCTCTAATAAGTCTCTCTGGTGAATCAGGGGTGAAATATCCGCCTTGATTGCAGTAGACATGGGTCATCCCTGAATCGTGAAGATCTCCTGGAGAAGGAAATGGGAATATTCCAGTATTTTTGCCTGGAAAATATGAAGAAGAGCCTGGTGGGTGACAGTCTATGGTGTTACAAAGAATCAGATACGAGTTAATAACAACAGTAGTTACTGATGATGAGCATCTATTTATGTGCCTCTTGGCCACCTGTATGTCTTCTCTGGAGAAAAATCTAATTAGGTCTTCTGCCAATTTTTTGCTTGGGTTGTTTGTTTTGATATTAAGCCTCATGAGCGGTTTGTATATTATGGAGATTAATCACTTGTCAGTTGTTTTATTTACAAATATTTTCTCCCATTTTATGGATCACTTTTCATTTTGTTGATGATTTTCTTTGGTGTGAAAAAGTTTTTAAGTTTAATTAAGTCTCATTCTTTTAGTTTTTTATGTGGGTCAGAAAAGCTCTTGTTGTTATTTATGCTGTAGAGGGTTTGCCTATTTTTCCTCTAAGAGTTTTACAGTGTCTACCCTAACACTTAAGTCTTTAATCTATTTTGAGTTTATTTTTGTGTATGGTGTTAGTGAGTGTTCTAACTTCATGGTTTTAAATGTAGCTGTATTATCTTGCATGTACCACTTATTGAGTAGATAATCTTTTCTCATTGTAAATTCTTACCTCCTTTGTCATAGGTTAAATATATAATCAAGATATAACTCATGGTTAAATATATAACCAAATAAGGAAAGGAGTATGTCNGTTTTAAATGTAGCTGTATTATTTTGCATGTACCACTTATTGAGTAGATAATCTTTTCTCATTGTAAATTCTTACCTCCTTTGTCATAGGTTAAATATATAATCAAGATATAACTCATGGTTAAATATATAACCAAATAAGGAAAGGAGTATGTCAAGGCTGTATATTGTCACACTGCTTATTTAACTTATATGCAGACTATATCACAAGGAATGCTGGACTAGATGAAGTACAAGTTGAAATCAAGATTGCCAGGAGAAATATCAATAACCTCAAATATGCAGATAACATCACCCTTATGGCAGAAAGTGAGGAACTTAAGAGCCTCTTGATGAAAGTGAAAGAGGAGGGTGAAAAAGTTGGCTTAAAAATCAACATTCAGAAAACTAAGATCATGGCATCTGGTCTCATCACTTCATGGCAAATGAATAGGAAAACAATGGAAACAATGACAACAATGACAGACTTTATATTTTGAACTCCAAATAACACTGCAAATGGTAACTGCAGTCATGGAATTAAAAGATACTTGCTCTTGGAAGAAAAGTTTTGACCAAACTAGAGAGCATATTAAAAAGCAGAGACATTACTTTGATAATAAATGTCCATCTAGTTAAAGCTAATGTTTTACCAGTAGTCATGTATGGATGTGAGACTTGGACTGTGAAGAAAGCTGAGCACTGAAGAACTGATGCTTTTGAACTATGGTGTTGGAGAAGACTCCTGAGAGTTCCTTGGAAAGCAAGGAGATCCAACCAGTCCATCCTAAAGGAAATCAATCCTGAATATTCATTGGAAGGACTAATGCTGAGGCTGAAACTCCAATATTTTGGCCACCTGATGCAAAGAACTGACGACTCATTGGAAAAGACCTTGATGCTGGGAAAGATTGAAGATGGGAGGAGAAGAGGACGACAGAGGATGAGATGGTTGGATAGCGTTACCAACTCAATGGACATGAGTTAACTCCTGGAGTGGGTGATGGACAGGGATGCCTGGTGTGCTGCAGTCCATATAGTCGCAAAGAATTGGACACAACTGAGCTATGGAAGTGAACTGAAATATATAACCTATCAGATCATGAACTCCTTATTGCCAAATTCAGCCTGAATGACTATACAGTGGAAGCAAGCAATAGATTTAAAGGACTAGATCTGATAGACAGAGTGCCTGATGAACTATGGATGGAGGTTTGTGACATTGTTTAGGAGACAATAATCAAGACCATCCCCCCAAAAAAGAAATACAAGAAAGCAAAATGGCTGTCTGGGGAGGATTTACAAATAGCTGTGAAAATAAGGAAAGTGAAAAGCAAAAGAGAAAAGGAAGGATATACTCATTTGAATGCAGAGTTCCAAAGAATAGCAAGGAGAGATAAGAAAGCCTTCTTCAGCAATCAATGTAAAGAAATACAGGAAATCAATGGAGTAGGAAAGACTAGAGATCTCTTCAAGAAAATGAGAGATACCAAGGGAACNTTGAATGCAGAGTTCCAAAGAATAGCAAGGAGAGATAAGAAAGCCTTCTTCAGCAATCAATGTAAAGAAATACAGGAAATCAATGGAGTAGGAAAGACTAGAGATCTCTTCAAGAAAATGAGAGATACCAAGGGAACATTTTATGCAAAGATGGGCTCAATAAAGGACAGAAATTGTAGGGACCAGACAGAAGATATTAAGAAGAGGTGACAAAAATACACAGAAGAACTGTACAAAAAAGATTTTCATGACCCAGATAATCACAATGGT
>SJYW01018715.1:0-13721 GCA_006410735.1 Raphicerus campestris | reverse complement strand
GGTAAGAAACAGCAGCTGTGCTTTGCTGGAGCAGCCGTGAAAAGATACCTCAATCTCAAGGTAAGAGAAATCCAAGTAAGATGGTAGGTGTTGCAAGAGGGCGTCAGAGGGCAGACACACTGAAACCATAACAGTGACGAAGGTGGCTAAAAATGAAGGCAGTCGCAGAGCAGAAAACATCAGTAAAGGCAAAAAGAACTCATTCTTGACAATGTTCATAAACCCTGGCCACCAGGCCCAAGGTAAAAAGAGAGAAACCGCACATGTCTAATACTGTGAAAGAAATTGCCAGGACTACCACAGATTCTATAGACTTTATAAAGATAGTGACAGAACATTATGAAACATTTCGAAACGTGCCGACAGAGAAGATACAGATGAGATGGTCACCTGCACGTATACAATTTCAGGTGGTAAGCTGCGAATGTGCGATTGACCGGATCTTCTGTCCCTCACGCACTGACTGTAGTCAAATGCCCATGACTGCGGTAGGTAGAGTCTGCAGAAGTCAGACTGAGGCGAACAGGGTAGAATGCTGGTTACCAGGGCTGGAGAGCGGGAGAAAGAAGGGACATTCTGGTCAAAGGTCACAGTCTCCCAGTTACAAGGTGAGTAAGTTCTGGGCATCAGATAGATAGCACGGCAGTTAGAGCTGGTAACACCGTATCACATTTTCGAGTCTTGCGAAGAAAGTAGATCTTTAAATGTTCTCATCAAGAAGATATGGCAACCAAGTGGCGAGCCAGAGGCCTTAAGTAAAGCTATGTGGTAACCATTTTCCGATGCATGTGTCAGTTCAGGAAGCTTCCCTGGGGAGTTCTTCCAAACACTTAAGTACTAATTAAAAGAAAAACTGAGATATTTCCCTGTGTAATCTAGCTGGCTGTGCTGGATCCTCATGGCAGCATGCAAAGTCTTTGCTCTCCAGCAGCAACTGGGATCTTCAACTGCGGTTTTCGGATCCTTGGTGTGACAAGTGGCATCTAGCTCCCCGAGCAGGGATGGAACCTGGGCCCCTGCACTGGGGGGCATCGAGCCTTAGTCACTGGACCCCCAGGGAGGTCCCAAACCATTATGTACTTATTAAGCACACACACACACTCCGTAACTGCACAAATTTTTCTCTCAAACAGAAAAAGAAGGCATAGACCTCAGCACTTCAACACATTTATCAGGCCAGAAGGATATAGTTACCAAAATCTGACAAGGGAATTTTAAACGGGAAAGGGAAAGGATGATCTCTCCCATGGGCTTGGATGTAAATCCATGAACAGTGTACACAAGTCAGATTTAGTGACATGTTCAAGGGACGTTGCTCATGACCATACTGTGGGTTGGTTGGTTTGTTTTTGGATGGACAGAGTAACTTAAATTTTTTAGTATCTAGCACATCATGCAGTATATTGCTACAATAAGTGAAAGAATAATCACCTCAACGCACGCAGGCAAAGCCTTTGATACAATATGCTTACGGTTTCCGCTGGAAATAAAAACACATCAGAAGTAAAAGGGGATTTCCTTTCATCGGTGAAGGCGGGTTTAACAACCAGCCCTAGACGCCACTTGTAAAGGCGAGGATGGGGGTCCTCTCCTCTATGCCTGGCAAGGATCCACGTCTGTGCCCACGAGCACGGCTCTCACCGACACACTGGCGGCAGCTACCAAGGAAGTGAGCCCAGCAGGAGCGGGCGGCTCTGAAGAGGGCGAGAACCAGACTGTGTTACCAAGAGACTGCGCTCCTGTGTACACAGAAATGCAAAGCAACACGGAGGTGTTCTGCCCTAGTTGGGAAGGAGTTCTCTGGCGTTCCCTGCTGCTGCAGGGCTAAGACTCCACACCCCAGTGCAAGGGGGCCCGGGTTTGATCCCTGGTCGGGGGACTAGATCCCACAGGCCACACCAAAGACCTGGTACAGGGAAAGAAAGAAAGAAAAAAGGTTTAAAAGTGGTTTTCCAACATTGCTGGACACATGATCAATGTTTAGAATTCAGCTGCCTTCCAGAATCCCGGTCCTGGGCTGAGATGAACTAAATGAAACGTCCTGTTTCTTGACTTCACGCCGGTGAGCCTGATTCCACACTCCTGACCTCTGGAGCTGTAAGGTCATGAAAGCCTTTCAGTTCACGCCTGTGGCCATTTGTGGTAAATGGCAACCAATACAACCTCTTAAGTTTTGTTTTGGTTAGAGTTTGCATAGCACATTTTTAATCCTTCTCCTTTTTTTTTACTGGTATAAAACCTCCACACTGGTATTTTCCACTGTTGAAACATGATTAAAGCGTGTAGTTCAGCGGCCTTAAGCACATTTACCATGCCGGCATTCATGGCCACTGTCCATGTTCCAGAACATTTTCGTAATCCCAAACAGAAGCTCTGTACCCGTTAAGCGAGAATCCCTTAGTCCTCTTAGAGCCAGGCCCTGGTCAGCTCCGTTCCAGTTCCTGCCTTTAGGGATCTGCCTGTTCCCAGCAGTCCACGTCAGGCAAATTATACAATAGGAGACACTTTGTGTCAGGCCGACNGCCTGGTTTAAGAAAAAATCACCCCTGGAAAAAATAAGTTCTCTGGTTAACTGACCGGTATCAGAAAGGGCCATAAAATGTTAGCAGGCCTCATTGCCAGAAGATGATGTAAAACCGATAAAACCTTTGTATAATTTTATATGAAGCACCTGATTGTGACAAGGGTCAGGTCTGCTGACCCCCGCGTGACTCTGTATTCATCCCTACGTATAACAAAAGGTATATAAGCAAACCTGAAAAATAAAGAAATCAGATCAGTTTCTGGGAAGACTGATTCCCCTGTGTCATTTCTCTCTTGCTCCCCGTTTTTCTGGCTGAATTCCCATCTTGTATGTGGGTACTCACCAAGCCTACTAATTCTGCCTGGGCTTCTAAGATCGGACCAGGGAGGCCTCAGTGCCTCCTCTCCTTCGGGAGAACGGAAAGACGCCTGTGGCCTACGTAGGTGGTGATGGGTATTCCACATAAACCATGTTATTCAGCCTCTTTTTCTCCACTAATTTTCCTACTACACTATCCGTTTCTAATCTCTCTATATATCTGTAATTAAATAAGTTTTTTCCTAGGATGCCTTCTCCGTCTCCCCTTCGAATTACCCTGGATCCACCGGGGCTGGACTCCAGCAAACTCAACATTCAGCAGATGGATGGACACAGGAGATGGGGTGCATGTCTGAGGCTCTTGCACTCGTTTCAGTGAGTAATGACCCTTTATACCTATATAGTCCTTGTTTTCTATGACTGGCTTTTCTCTGGTGGCTCAGCTGGTAAAGAATCAGCCTGGAATGTGGGAGACCTGGTTTGATCCCAGGATTGGGGCGATCCCCTGGAGAAGGGAACGGCTACACACTTCAGTATTCTGGCCTGGAGAATTCCATGGACTGTATAGTAGTCCATGGGGTCACAAAGAGGCGCACACGACTGAGCGAGGAAGCACAGACTCTCCTGTCAACTTCACGTTATTCCATCAGGAGGAGCACAGACAGGCTCTTTCACTTTGTCTATGACCGAGTGATGATCTTTTATATGTGTGCGTGTGTGTGTAAATCTTGGCATTTGTAACATTTGTGGACCTAGAGGACATTATGCTAAGGGAAATAAGTCAGACAGAGAAAAACAAGTCACTGTATGATCTCATGCATGGAATCTAAACTACAAAACAAAGAAACAGTCTGCACAGAAACAGAACGAATGGGAGGCTGCGGGAAGGACGGGGGACTGGAGAGGCGAAACACTGAAGGGGACACATGTCCAGTTATAAATCAGTCACAAGCACGGGGCCACAGCGTGAGGAGCGTGGCCAGCAACGTAACGAACCTGTGTGGGAACGGATGGTCACCAGACTCACGGTGCCCATCATCTCAGAACATGTGCGAACACAGAATCCTTATGAGGTGGACCCGAAACTAACATAACATTGCACATCCGATATATTTCATAAGATAAGAGAAATGAGGAGACTTGCTGGCAGTCCAGTGGTTGCAGCTCTGCGCTTCCACTTCCAAGGGGAGATTTTTGGCTCTCTGGTTGGGGAACTAAGAGCCCCACACGCCATGTGGCCAAAAAAAAGCGAACCTCCACTAGAATAGGAATATTCACAATAAACACATCTGACCAAAAAAGTCACATGCTTAATAAGAAAAAGAGAAAGCATCCCATTATTTAGTAAATAATAATAGTAATAAAGTTAGTTAGCCCAATTTTTAAATGAGAAAATGATTCAAAGAGACATTTCACAAAAATAAAATTAATATCCAAATGCCCAAGGACAGATGGAAAATGTCACAAGTTCATTAGTTACCAAAGACATGCAAAGTCAACCACAAAGGTACCACCTTCACAGCGAGGCAAAAATAAGAATGTGGGAAAGCAGAGGGGCAGGTGAGGATGTGGGCTAACCAGAATGCTCAGAGTGTGAACTGATGCCATCACCTCGAAACATATTCACAAGTACCTTCTAGAACTGAATAAATGAAGAGCACAACCCATGGCAATTACACCCTGAGGTTTATTCCAGCGGAAACGCACATATACGCTCATCACGGGACATGAATTAAGACAGTCAAAGCAACACTTTCCATCCTAACGTAAACTGGAAGCTAAGCAAATGCCTCTTTACACTAGAGGGGATATGCACATGGTGGTGATTCACACAGTAAAATACTCCACAGCACCCAGAGTGTTAGACAAATCTTAAAATATTCAGTTGAGCAGAGGAAGCCACACACACACACACACACACACACAAGAGGCTGCAGGAAATATTCACCCTGAGATAAAGAACCAAATCACACAAATTTAACCCATGCTGTTGAAGTCAGCAAAGTCATTACCTTTGGAGAGAAGTTACTGGAAAAACGTGAGTGCTCAATTTGTGAAAATTCACCAAACTATGCATTCAACACATCAGCGAAAAACTGCTGAAAAATCCAAAGACAAAACCGAAGACATATAATTTTCAGAGGAGCAGCAAGAGGAGGCACAGTTTATCTGAACAGAAGCGATTAATGCCATATTTAATGTGCTGAAAAAGCCAACTGCCAACCTAGAACTCGAGGGCACAGGAAACATCCATCCTTCAAAACTGGAACTGAAATAAAGACATTTCGGTGGGCAGTGAGAAACTGTATCCATCGCCAACAGACTGCCAGGCTTTCTCAGCCCAAACCGCATCCTCTCCACTCCCCTTCCCCAGTCCAGGGTTGGAACCCAGCCCCTCGGATAGAACTAGGTTTCTGTTAATAGGAAGATTGAGCACCGGCTGCTGTGTAGACCGCCATCACCGTCTGGCAGAGCTCCTCCCGGGAGAAGCGGCTATTCCCTGGCCTTGGGGACAGAGAGCAAGGGATTCCATGATGAGGCTCCTGCCCTGCAGGTCCATGTGCACACACGCCCTCCCACCCCCCAGCCCTGCTCTCATTTCAGCTCCCAGCTGGGGCCCCACCGGGTCCCAAGCCCAGGGCCAGGTCCCAAGGGCTGTCTCCCCATCACTCAGCTCTGGAATTCTGTGTGTGCTCAGGGGCCAGCGCCTCCTGGGAAAGGGGCAGAGAACCCATGTGATAAGGTATTTTCAATGCATTTGACATCTCCTGGGAATGTAACATATATAGCAATATTAAACACTCAGAGGAGGATTTTGGGGTTTTCCATTTTCCATTTTCCATAGGAGGAACCATTGGCATAAAGTGATATAACTCCTTGCCCAAGAACAGAGTCGGGACTGACAATCAAGCCGGTGTGCTGCACAAAGCGTGTTCTTCTCAGGGGTGGAGAATGGGGCTCCCCCCTCGGGGTGCACCCGGAGAGCAGTTGAGCCTCGTGGGAGCCCAGAGGGAGGAACAGCTGGGAGCCGGCCCTGTGGCCCCTTAGCGGGAAGTGTGTGAAGGGTGGAGAGGGTGCTCTTCCCCTTTGTGTGAGGCTGTTGGTTGGAGACCGCCCCATAAAGGCCCGGGGCACATCCCCTTCTCCCGTGCGGTCCCTCAGCACTGACTCCAGGGTGAGCAGGGACAGGGCTGGGCCATGGCGCCCGGGCCCTCCACCCTCCTGGGCCTGGGTGATTCTGGGGGTGCCAGGCCAGATTCCAGGGGCAGAGGGGCTCCGCTCAGCCCTGACTCCAGCACAGGAGATGTTGGGGTCCTGGGGAGCAACGTGGTTCCCCCTCCATTCCCGGGGCTGCACCCTCAGCTTTGGCCCAGACCCAGGTGATGGGGAAGGTTAGGTCCTGGACGTGGGCCGGGTGTGGGGTGAGTGCAGACTGAGCTGGGCTGGCCTGGAGGAGAGGGTCGGGTTGTCGGAGATTACTTCAGAGCAAGGAGAGGGCTTGCACTCAGACATAATGTTGCGGGGTGGGGCCGGGTGTTGGGAAATCACGGGAAAACACCCGCCTGTCCCACGGCTCCTCGAGGGCCCCGGGACTGCAGCCCGTGAGGAAACCACCAGGCGGGCATCTTCTCACTAGAGCTTCTCTTCCAGCGCTCTGTCTGGTCCAGACGGCCCGCACCCAGCAGAGTGANACTTCAGAGCAAGGAGAGGGCTTGCACTCAGACATAATGTTGCGGGGTGGGGCCGGGTGTTGGGAAATCACGGGAAAACACTCGCCCGTCCCATGGCTCCTCGAGGGCCCCGGGACTGCAGCCCATGAGGAAACCGCCAGGCGGGCATCTTCTCACTAGAGCTTCTCTTCCAGCGCTCTGTCTGGTCCAGACAGCCCGCACCCAGCAGAGTGAGTCTCCCCCAAACCCCCATCTCCTCAAGACGGACCTCGATGAGAGTGGAGGGGACCTGGGGGGGCCTGGGGGCCCTGGGTTATACCCCGAGCTGCAAAGAGCCCCAGTGCGGGACCCTGGCCCAGGTCTCCCCTGTCCCCCCTCTGCCCTTGATGGCCCCGCAGGGACGACCCGACCCTCAGGACCGGCTGAGCCTGCCAGCTCTCACCCCCACGAGCCCTGACCGCCCCCTACAGCCCCGTGCAGAGAACAGCACTTGCTGAGGACCGGCCATTTCCTCCAGCCTCCCCTGCAAAGCCCCCCGTGAGGCCGCCCGACTCCTCCAGCCTCGCCTGCGCAGCGGCCTCGTGAGGCTGCTGGGCTCCTGGGCCTCCCCTGCGCAGCGCCCCCGTGAAGCTGGCCGCTCCCTGGGTTTTCTTTCACTTTCTGAATCTCGCCGCCCAGCTCGGCCTTTCCCACTGTGACTCCTGCACCCTGTCCCTCAGCCCGGGACCGTCCTGCATGTCTGCTGTCAGCTCAGGAACCCCCTCCCTCGACCCCGGGTCGGCCTCCCACTGCCCCCCTCCCCGAGATTCCCACACTCACCCCGAGGGCACGCGTCACCACCCATACCTGTGGGTTCGCACAACTGTCTATGAACGTCTGTTGTCCCTCTGGACTGTCAGCCCCAAGGGGGCAGGCGCTGGGGTGTTTCCCTTATTTGTAGAGCCAGAGGCACACGGAGGCCTCAGTAAATGGATGGACGGGAACTAGATGTGGTGGAAGGAAAGAGGGAGGGAGTGGGTGAGTGAGTGTGGAGCACGCTCTGCCGGCCCATGCCTCTGTGGGGACTTCGCTAACTGAGGCCAACTTCCTGCTTCAGGGTTGCAAGCCCTCCCCACCCCCAAACCCCACAGCGTGTCCCTGCCTAGTTGAGACATGGGGGGCTTCCAGAAGCCTCAGTGACAAGGACACAGAAATGCACTGGGATGGAGGAAGAGAATACTGAGAAACCCAGGGATGGTCTCTGCAGACTCACCCTGGACACAACGACCCCACCCGCCAGGGAACGAGTCCCCAAAACTGAGAGGATAAGATGTCCACAGCAATGCAAAAGCATGAAGGGGTTTACTTCTAGCTCGAGCTGGGGCTCCCGCCACATCCAAAGCAGTGGAGTGGAGCAAGAGCCCCGAGCCCACATTCACAGCGGTATTTATAGGTTTACAGGGAGTTGGCAAGGGCTGATTGGCTAATCTTTATTGGCTGCAGGGGATGTCTTTTACGTCCTGATAAACTCAAACCAGGTTACGGGGGGTATGCTGATTAAACAAGTCCTGGCATCCACAGGGATGACCTCACTGGGCAATGACTCAGCTTTTCCCGTGAGGCCTATCTTAGTCCCTGAAGCCTATCATGGTGTTTGTTAGGTCCCAACAATAAACATTTGAATTGCATCCAATTGTTGACTATGATGAATAAGCTTGCAAAAACTGTTCCACCTATGTCTGTGCGTGTACAAAGATAAACGTATGTATTGAGAACCAAAACCAAAAGCAAACCATAACGAACAGCAAGACAACACAGAAGTTGGAAACTGTTTTCAATAAATGATAATGTAAACAATATGCATCAAATGTATGAATTTAAAACACCGATACATGCAGGAAAAAGATGGTGGATTTAGAAAATTTAGAACCATGCATGAATATATTACAAAAGCCTAAAAAAATCAATGACCTCACCACTCACACCAAGAATTTAGGAAGAGATAGTAAATTATTTCACTTGAAGGTAGAAGGTGGGAATAATAAGGACAAGGGTAGCTAATAATGAAGACAATCAAGAAGTAGAGAAAATCAATTAAGATGAAAAGACCACACTCATTCTTGACAACAGTCATAAATCCTAACCACCACAACCCAGGTCAAAAGAGAGAAACCATATTTTTTAATATCGTGAACAAAATCACAGGCAGCAGCACAAATCCTATGGAATTTATTTGGTGACAGAACATGAAACATTTGATACCAACATCCAGAAAATGAAGAGGAAATGGAAATATTGGAGTGCACAATTTACTAAATGGACTTAAGAGTAAATGGAATATTGATCACTTTATTCATTGACTCAGTAATCAAATGTCCATGATTGAACTATGTAGAATCTAAAAAAGTCAAAAGGAGAGACAAGGAAGGTAGGATGGTGCCCACTAGAGCCGGTGTGAGGGGAGGGGAGGTGCTTTGGTCAAAGGGCACAAACTTGTGGTTATAAGCTGAATAAGTTCTGGGCGTTCAGCATACAGCAGGGAGATGCTAGCTAGTAACACTGTATCACATTTCGAGTCTTGTGAAGAGAGTAGATATTAAGTGCTCTAACCACAAAAAGGGAAATAGTAGCTGTGATGATATGGGGTGGTTAAGTGACACTGTGGTGGTAGATAATTCCACATGGGTGTCAGTTTGGGTTGCTTTGCTGGAGATTACGTACTCATTTTTTTAACTTAATAACTGACAGTCTTTATCCGACTGTGCTGGGGCTGAGGTGGGGCCCACGGGATCTCTGATCTCGCAGCAAGCAGGACATGCAGTTGGGCATGGAGGGGTCCCTGGAGCCCCCACTCCACCCCTCTGCCTCTGAGGAGGAGCCCCCTCCCTGAGGACCGGCTGCTCCCTCTCCCCCATCCCCACTAGGGACAGCGGGTCCCTCTTCTGTGACCACAGTGGTGTGCACACTGGCACAGCCCTGCAGTGTGAGCTCCTGGATTTCAAGGAGAAATTGGCTCTGTTACTGGAGTCCTGTGGGGCCCATTCCCAAGGGTCCGGAGACCCTCTCTTTATGGACAGAAGGCTTCAGCCTGTAGACACCCCTGACACAGAGGGTCACAGGGCTCCCCTTGGTGACCGTGGCCCTGGGTCAGCCCAGATGGAGGGGATTCCTGGAAAGGAGGCAGAGCTGAAGGGTCGGGCACCCTTCTGCCCTCGGTTCCCCCAGATGCCCCTGCAAGGCTGTCCCCAGACTGGTCACCATCCGTCCACACGCACTGTGCTCCCCCCGCCCCCCATGGCAGGGCTGGGGCCCGTCGAGGGGCTGAAGCAGGGGCTCGGGGGAGAACTCACCCACCTTGACCTGGTCCCATAGGCCCCGACAGGGCCCTGGAATCGAGTGTAGGGATAAAATACGCAAGAACTACAAAATGAAGGGGGTGAGAACAGCGTGGCCTCTAGATTCATAAAGTCTCTACATTTCCGTGAAGAGGTAAAAGCCTCTTTCCGTGCACCGCTGGGTATGACCTGATCGTCTCTAGGACGGCCACTTACCCAGCTACNGCTGGCACAGCCCTGCAGTGTGAGCTCCTGGATTTCAAGGAGAAATTGGCTCTGTTACTGGAGTCCTGTGGGGCCCATTCCCAAGGGTCCGGAGACCCTCTCTTTATGGACAGAAGGCTTCAGCCTGTAGACACCCCTGACACAGAGGGTCACAGGGCTCCCCTTGGTGACCGTGGCCCTGGGTCAGCCCAGATGGAGGGGATTCCTAGAAAGGAGGCAGAGCTGAAGGGTCGGGCACCCTTCTGCCCTCGGTTCCCCCAGATGCCCCTGCAAGGCTGTCCCCAGACTGGTCACCATCCGTCCACACGCACTGTGCTCCCCCCGCCCCCCATGGCAGGGCTGGGGCCCATCGAGGGGCTGAAGCAGGGGCTCGGGGAGAACTCACCCACCTTGACCTGGTCCCATAGGCCCCGACAGGGCCCTGGAATCGAGTGTAGGGATAAAATACACAAGAACTACAAAATAAAGGGGGTGAGAACAGTGTGGCCTCTAGATTCATACAGTCTCTACATTTCCGTGAAGAGGTAAAAGCCTCTTTCCGTGCACCGCTGGGTATGACCTGATCGTCTCTAGGACAGCCACTTACCCAGCTACAGCACCAACGGCAAAGTTAAGCCGGAATGCTGAAAATATCTTTCCATCCGAGGAAAAGCAGGAAAGGTCAAACAGAAGAACAAGAAAGAAGAGGAAGAACATTGTAAAAGATGAGATGGTAAACCCAGACAACAACCTCATCAGTAATGAATGACATTATATGAGAACGGGCCAGACACAGCCATTCAAGGACGGAGACTGTCAGACTGGTTTAAGAAGAGACCGCCGCCACCAAGACCCTACACCATGAAGTTTAGAAAAAGCTCACTTCAAATACAGCATATAAAGACATGAAGGGATCTGGGAAACGTTACTCCACGGGACGTCGGCCTGACACAAAGTGTCTCCTATTGTATAATTTGCCTGACGTGGACTGCTGGGAACAGGCAGATCCCTAAAGGCAGGAACTGGAACGGAGCTGACCAGGGCCTGGCTCTAAGAGGACTAAGGGATTCTCGCTTAACGGGTACAGAGCTTCTGTCTGGGATTACGAAAATGTTCTGGAACATGGACAGTGGCCATGAATGCCGGCATGGTAAATGTGCTTAAGGCCGCTGAACTACACGCTTTAATCATGTTTCAACAGTGGAAAATACCAGTGTGGAGGTTTTATACCAGTAAAAAAAAAGGAGAAGGATTAAAAATGTGCTATGCAAACTCTAACCAAAACAAAACTTAAGAGGTTGTATTGGTTGCCATTTACCACAAATGGCCACAGGCGTGAACTGAAAGGCTTTCATGACCTTACAGCTCCAGAGGTCAGGAGTGTGGAATCAGGCTCACCGGCGTGAAGTCAAGAAACAGGACGTTTCATTTAGTTCATCTCAGCCCAGGACCGGGATTCTGGAAGGCAGCTGAATTCTAAACATTGATCATGTGTCCAGCAATGTTGGAAAACCACTTTTAAACCTTTTTTCTTTCTTTCTTTCCCTGTACCAGGTCTTTGGTGTGGCCTGTGGGATCTAGTCCCCCGACCAGGGATCAAACCCGGGCCCCCTTGCACTGGGGTGTGGAGTCTTAGCCCTGCAGCAGCAGGGAACGCCAGAGAACTCCTTCCCAACTAGGGCAGAACACCTCCGTGTTGCTTTGCATTTCTGTGTACACAGGAGCGCAGTCTCTTGGTAACACAGTCTGGTTCTCGCCCTCTTCAGAGCTGCCCGCTCCCGCTGGGCTCACTTCCTTGGTAGCTGCCGCCAGTGTGTCGGTGAGAGCCGTGCTCGTGGGCACAGACGTGGATCCTTGCCAGGCATAGAGGAGAGGACCCCCATCCTCGCCTTTACAAGTGGCGTCTAGGGCTGGTTGTTAAACCCGCCTTCACCGATGAAAGGAAATCCCCTTTTACTTCTGATGTGTTTTTATTTCCAGCGGAAACCGTAAGCATATTGTATCAAAGGCTTTGCCTGCGTGCGTTGAGGTGATTATTCTTTCACTTATTGTAGCAATATACTGCATGATGTGCTAGATACTAAAAAATTTAAGTTACTCTGTCCATCCAAAAACAAACCAACCAACCCACAGTATGGTCATGAGCAACGTCCCTTGAACATGTCACTAAATCTGACTTGTGTACACTGATCATGGATTTACATCCAAGCCCATGGGAGAGATCATCCTTTCCCTTTCCTGTTTAAAATTCCCTTGTCAGATTTTGGTGACTATATCCTGGCCTGATAAATGTGTTGAAGTGTTGAGGTCTATGCCTTCTTTTTCTGTTTGAGAGAAAAATTTGTGCAGTTACGGAGTGTGTGTGTGTGCTTAATAAGTACATAATGGTTTGGGACCTCCCTGGGGGTCCAGTGACTAAGGCTCGATGCCCCCCAGTGCAGGGGCCCAGGTTCCATCCCTGCTCGGGGAGCTAGATGCCACTTGTCACACCAAGGATCCGAAAACCGCAGTTGAAGATCCCAGNTGTGTTGAAGTGTTGAGGTCTATGCCTTCTTTTTCTGTTTGAGAGAAAAATTTGTGCAGTTACGGAGTGTGTGTGTGTGCTCAATAAGTACATAATGGTTTGGGACCTCCCTGGGGGTCCAGTGACTAAGGCTCGATGCCCCCAGTGCAGGGGCCCAGGTTCCATCCCTGCTCAGGGAGCTAGATGCCACTTGTCACACCAAGGATCCGCAAACTGCAGCTGAAGATCCCAGTTGCCGCTGGAGAGCAAAGACTTTGCATGCTGCCGTGAGGATCCAGCACAGCCAGCTAGATTACACAGGGAAATATCTCAGTTTTTCTTTTAATTAGTACTTAAGTGTTTGGAAGAACTCCCCAGGGAAGCTTCCTGAACTGACACATGCATCGGAAAATGGTTACCACATAGCTTTACTTAAGGCCTCTGGCTCGCCACTTGGTTGCCATATCTTCTTGATGAGAACATTTAAAGATCTACTTTCTTCGCAAGACTCGAAAATGTGATACGGTGTTACCAGCTCTAACTGCCGTGCTGTCTATCTGATGCCCAGAACTTACTCACCTTGTAACTGGGAGACTGTGACCTTTGACCAGAATGTCCCTTCTTTCTCCCGCTCTCCAGCCCTGGTAACCAGCATTCTACCCTGTTCGCCTCAGTCTGACTTCTGCAGACTCTACCTACCGCAGTCATGGGCATTTGACTACAGTCAGTGCGTGAGGGACAGAAGATCCGGTCAATCTCACATTCGCCGCTTACCACCTGAAATTGTACACGTGCAGGTGACCATCTCATCTATATCTTCTCTGTCGGCATGTTTTGAAATGTTTCATAATGTTCTGTCACTATCTTTATAAAGTCTATAGAATCTGTGGTAGTCCTGGCAATTTCTTTCACAGTATTAGACATGTGTGGTTTCTCTCTTTTTACCTTGGGCCTGGTGGCCAGGGTTTATGAACGTTGTCAAGAATGAGTTCTTTTTGCCTTTACTGATGTTTTCTGCTCTGCGGCTGCCTTCATTTTTAGCCACCTTCGTCACTGTTATGGTTTCAGTGTGTCTGCCTTCTGACGCCCTCTTGCAACACCTACCATTTTACTTGGATTTCTCTTACCTTGAGATTGAGGTATCTTTTCACGGCTGCTCCAGCAAAGCACAGCTGCTGTTTCTTACC
>SJYW01018710.1:0-12818 GCA_006410735.1 Raphicerus campestris | reverse complement strand
CTTCTCTGATTTTAAAAGTTATTGGTTACTTTAGAGAGTTCTTTAAAAGTTTATTTTGAATATTTCATTAATCCACTAGTGTTCTATGGTCTTTTGAACCACGTTTTTTGCTATTCAGGAAGTCCCATTAGCATTTCTTAATTAAAAAAGCTATGAAACCTCCTCAGTTATTATACAGAATTTCTCTATTTCAGATACTCAGTAGAGATTTAAGCAGGAACAGCGTGTCATTTTATTAAACAAAATTCTGTCTAAAGGAACGAATGTTTCAGGTATCTGATCAAATGAACATGTATTTCATACATTCCTCTAGGATTTATAAATTATTTATTTTATTAGTTCAGAGAACCTGAATATCACTGACTTGTACACTAATAGCATATACCTCTGTAGAATCACTTATTTGAGTCACAGTTTATTTTCATCAGTATAAGATTTTTGGACAATTTAAAAATAAAATTTTTACAACCTGTCTGTAATCTATTATAAAACTGGTTTTAACATGTCTCTGTACCATCATGTGCATGCATATGTGTGTGTTTACCCTTCTGATTACCTTGACTCAGAAAAAAGAGAGAGAATTTGTTCCATGGGGGAAATATGTCTTGAAATAGGATGTTAAATTTTTTTTTACTGTATTTGATAATATTTTCTTTTATATAAAATGAGATGGAAAATGATGAGAAAAGTTACTGAGTTACTCTAAATTCTAAACTCTTTTTGAATAAGATATAGATTGATAAGATTGAGAGGAATGTATATTTACTTATAATTAGTGATATAAATGCAAAAATATGATGAATTTTCAGGGAGCTTAGAGTTAAGAGATGATGACAACAAGCACATAAGGAAACATTTTGTAAAGATTTTGACTCGTAATAGGAATGGAAAAAATTTCAGATACTCTCTATTTTAATTGCCTGGGTTACTCTTCACATACTTATTATTTGTACAATTCTATGGAAAAATTATGTTAAAGAAAAAGATGTCAACTAAGTAATTAATTAGATGTTGATTCATAAATATGGAGAACTTTGAGAGTTGGGCTTGGGAAAGTAGGATAATATTATGCAGTGGTTTAGAGTTTAGTGTTTAGGGTATAATGTTTAGAGTTTCCTCATTTCATTTCAACGTATTTTAGTCCAAATTTAATGGCCTTTTATTTTAAAATGAATCTTCATTTGATTTAATGTTTCTTGATCATCTGAATACTGTTTTCCATAAAACTGTGAATTATACTGTGTTTATACAAAAGCACTGGAGTAAATTAATCATTGTTTATAACTAACAATTTCCTAGAAAGTGAATATATTTTCTATGAGACTGAGTGATGATTTTTCCTAATTGTTTTTTATTTTATATCTTCCATTAAATACCCTACATTAGAGGAAGTTTACTGCAAACTCTTACACCCAGAATTCAAAACTCAATAATATCTTAATGTTTAGTCAAAAAGAATTTAGTTAAATTCAACATCAAAGAACTTTTACCAAGGCCAGTAGGTTGTACTTAATTTTTTAAATATTTTTATTATTTTTCAGGCTACTTTCAAAACACCAATTAAGATAGAGCCATGCTTTCAAAACAAAAATTAGAAAAAAAAATCTGTGTATTTAGAGGTGAACAATGTAAAACTTGATCAGTTAATTAATGCAGTAGTTTTTTGATAAATAGGAATAATTAAATAAAGAAATCACTTACTTGTTAATGGGAAAAAGCCTGCTTTGCAGTGCAACTTGGCTCTAGACCATTTATCTTCAGCTTGATAGTAAACAATGACTAAAAATCACTTATTCACTAATTTATACTTTATTCCTTAACTCACATGAATCCAGGCAAGCATTTTGTATTAGTTTAATTTGATATAATTTTACATGATTAGAAATAAACTCTTTTCCTCTTTCTTTTTGATAGAAAACATATCAGGAGATATGACAATCAGTACATATTAAAAAAAGACAGTCATTTATATTAACAAAGCTGGATTACAGTAATAGAGAATATCTATTACATATTCATTTTATGTATAGAATGAATAGTGATAGATTTTAATTTCATGGGCTCAAAAATCACTGTGGATGGTGACTACAGCCATGAAATTAAAAGACATCTGCTCCTTGGAAAGAAAGCCATGACCAATCTAGACAGTGTATTAAAAAGCAGAGAAATCACATTGGTGACAAAGGTCCATATAGTCAAAGTTATGGTTTTTCCAGTAGTCATGCATGGATGTGAGAATTGGTCCATATAGGAGTTTGAGTACTGAAGAATTAATGCTTGCGAATTGCAGTGCTGGAAACTCTTGAGAGTCACTTGAACTACAAGGAGATCAAACCAATCAATCCTAAAGGATATCAACTCTCAATATTCTTTGGAGAACTGTTTCTGAAGCTGAAGCTCCAATACTTTGACTACTTGATGTGAAGAGCTGACTCATTGGAAAATATCCTAATGCTAGGAAAGATTGAAGACCAAAGGAAAAGGGGAATGCAGAGGATAATATGATTAGATAGTATCACTGACTCAATGGACATGAATTTGAGCAAACTGCAAGGGATAGTACAGGATAGAGAAGTCTGAAAATCTACAGTCCATGGGATTGCAGAGTCAGACACGACTTAGTGACTGAACAATAACAGTGGTCTGAATATGTCTCCCTAAAATTTGTGTGTTGAAATCATAACCCCCAAAGATGATGATATCAGAAACAGGGCCCTTTTGGATGTGATTAGCAATGACATCAAGGTGGTGCTCTCTTGAGTTAGTTTGGTGCCCTTACAAGTGAGACCTCCCAGAAATCCTTAGCCCTTTCCACCATGTGAGGTCATAGTAAGAAAGTGTGGGCTATGAGCCAGGAAGATGGCCTTTACCAGAAAGAAACCATATTGGTAACCCTGATCTTGGAATTTTAGACTCAAGAACTATGAGAAATAAATTTCTGAACTGTATAAGCTACTTGTTCTATGCAATTTTGTTATATCAGCTCGAATGAAATAACACAGCTTAAATGTTTCTGATTTATTCTCAGGAAAAGATAATTATACCAAAACAATATTAATTAATGAGTACTCAAAAGGACTGAAGCTACTGATGTCTACTATTCACCTTCATTCTGACTGTCTCAGGTTTGGTGATGTGAAACAAGTTTATTCTAATTCACACTGAAATTTCCCTACTTACCAAGTAAAAGCTAAATAATATGTGATTTTCCACTGAACCAAAATTATGAGCTGCTAAACACCATTAGGCTGAGAGCCAAAGAACTGATGCTTTTGAACTGTGGTGTTGGAGAAGACTCTTGAGAGTCTCTTGGACTGCAAGGAGATCTAAACAGTCCATTCTGAAGGAGATCAGCCCTGGGATTTCTTTGGAAGGAATGATACTAAAGCTGAAAGTCCAGTACTTTGACCACCTCATGAGTTGACTCATTGGAAAAGACTTTGATGCTAGGAGGGATTGGGGGCAGGAGGAGAAGGGGACAACTGAGGATGAGATGGCTGGATGGCATCACTGACTCGTTGGACGTGAGTCTGAGTAAACTCTGGGAGTTGGTGATGGACAGGGAGGCCTGGAGAGCTGCGATTCATGGGGTCACAAAGAGTCGGACACCAATGAGTGACTGAACTAAACTAAGAACTAAACACAATTATTTAGGTTCTTTAATCAGTAGGAGCCTTAAAGAGTTAGTTTTAAGGATTGAACCAAAGGCTACAATATGAGGTTTAAGAGAGAGAGATTTAAATAAGGATGAAGACAGCACATGAATTTGAGTGACTGTCTTACTTGGAGAAATAGCATATTTATAATAATTTAATATCACACTTATATTAAAAGAAAATTTATGTAATTTTATGTCAACTATTGCTTTAATTAAAGGTAAAATGCAGGTATTTATTTTGCAGTGTACACATTTTCTGTGACAGCATATAGCATAGGATGCAAATAGGACTGGGGAGAAGACAGTATTTCAATATTTTCTCAGCTTTGTGATTCTCTTTGGGGTAAGTGATCTTTGACTCAGAAGCTCAAGAACCTGTATTTAAGTAAATGTGAAATTATGAATGAAATATACTTTTTCATTCAGGCAAAATAATGTTATTAACATACTATTTAATAGTATGTTGCATCATTAAATAAAAGTATTCAATATAATTAAAATGATTATTTGCTAATTTACTTTATTGACTTTAATATATTATTAAATAATGTTATTTAATAATATGTTGAGTATGATTATCTTCAAGAACAGAATTACTAGGGTGTACATATTACCTTTAGTAAAACTGGTTTATACTGGGAGAAGGTCATATTTTACAAAAAGTCCATCATGGCAAATATTTGTTGTTGTCCAGCTCTTTTGCAACCTCATGGACTACAGTTTTCCATGTTCCTCTGTCGAGGATTTCTAAGGCAAGGATACTGGAATGGGTTGCCATTTCCTTCTCCAGTGGCAAATATTACATCATATATATTTTAATATTCTCTGGCTCCAGGGAAGTTGAAAAGATGGGCATATGAGAAATATTTCACATATTAAATGTATAAGTCTAGCTGAAATTCATCTTAGATCTTTGTATTTCAAACTTAAGTTTCCTCAGATAAATTATTCCATGCAGTAATGATCTACCAGAGGGAAAACAGTGCACAAACATAGTCAATGAAACAGAAGATGGTGATTTATGCCATTTGTTTTAATTTTATTGTATAAAATTAATGTTTGGTGATAATTATGAACAATCATGTTATTTACCTGTTTTACTTATTTTGGGACATAGTTGCACAATTTAAGAAATATTTCTCACACCTCTCTGTCCACATCATAAAGGACAAAGCAGGTTGAGAGGGAGCACCTATAAACTGAAAAAAGGGTCATTAGATGTATATATGTACTGTAAGTATACTCAAGTACCCATATATGTATGCAAAGCACATACATGTGAAATATTTTTATTAAAGAAACTTCATTCTTAATTCTTAAGAAAATTTAATTCTTTATAAAATTCTTCATATTGGTCTGACATGGATGTGGATACATGTACAAGTACAGGTATATTTGTTAAAGAAAGTTATTTTAAAACTTTTATCATTGAGAAATGCACAAAGCACTAAATTAATCCTAGGATAACAGTGGATTCTTATATCTGAATCTGTCAGACAGCTTTAAACACAAAACAAAAACTATGATAAATGAGTTGAATGTACTGTCATCACCATCACAATATACAGCCTTGGCATATCCCTTTCCCAATTTGGAACCAGTCTGTTGTTCCATGTCCAATTCCAAATGTTGCTTCTTGACCAATTTAGGTTTATCAGGATATCCATTGGAATATTCCCTGAATATTCATTGGAAGGACTGATGCTGAAGCTGAAACTCCAATACTTTGGCCACCTAATGTGAAGAACTGACTCACTGGAAAAGACTCTGATGTTGGGACAGATTGAAGGCACGAGAAGGGGACAACAGAGGATAAGATGGTTGGATGGCATCACTGACACCATGGAACTGAGTTTGAGCAAGCTCCAAGAGCTGGTGATGGACTGGGAGGCCTGGTGTCTGGAGTCCATGGTGTCACAAAGAGTCAGGCATGACTGAGCGACTGAACTGACTGACTATGAGCATGTAGAAAATAGTCATCCAATTACCTGTGGATAGAATGATATATACCCAGTTACAACAGAACTTCAGTAGAAATGGAACTTCAGTTGTTGTTAAGTTTGTAGATACAGAAAGTAGGGAATGGAAGTCTGAAGATACTTCATGGAAAGGACAAGAGATCAGGTTCCAGATGAAACACAAACAAAACCATTCAATGAAAGAGGAAGCCAATGCTAAGAAGATGAGTGAGATATTTGCCAGTTCACAGTATTTAATATTGGGAGGATCCTGAAAGAAAGTTGGATTAGAAAAACAAGGCTCAATGAAAAATAAAAGAAAAAGGGATAAATAAAGAAAGCAAGTGCCCCTTGGAGATTTCTCAATGGAGAGGAAAAATAATGCAATAAGGTGTAAAAAGTAAGGATCCTGCACAAACAAAAGAGACTCATGTAAACCCAAACCTCCCCCTCTCTACTACCATCATCATGAAAATCAGT
This sequence comes from Raphicerus campestris, assembly GCA_006410735.1. NCBI lineage: Eukaryota > Metazoa > Chordata > Mammalia > Artiodactyla > Bovidae > Raphicerus > Raphicerus campestris. Next base: position 6,722 of record SJYW01018710.1, on the reverse strand, counting down.
CATTATAGAAACATAAAAAAAAAATACTCTTAACTAAGAATACTTCCTAAAAGAAGAAAAAAAAAAGTACAGATAAATTTCATACAAAATTAAAAGGAGAAAAAGATATTAGGAAATGAAAATTGGAACAAGTTACAGAACTGTGGTATTGGAGAAAACTCTTGAGAGTCCTTTGGATTGCAAGGAAATCAAACCAGTCAGTTCTAAAGAAATCAGTCTTGAATATTCTTTTGAAGGACTGATGCTGAAGCTGAAGCTCCAATGCTTTGGCCATGACGGAAAGAACTAACTCACTGGAAAAGATATTGACACTGGGAAGGATTGAAGGCAGGAGGAGGATGACAGAGGATGAGATGGTTGGATGGTATCACGAATTCAATGGACATAAGTTTGAACAAGCTCCGGGAGTTGGTGATGAACAGGAAAGGCTGGTGTGCTACAGCCCATGGGGTTGCAAAGAATCAGACACGACAGAACGATTGAACTGAACTGAACAGAATACCACTCATCCAGTGATAATAATGCAGCAGAAGAAAATGATGATATAACACTCCAATCAGAATTAAATATTTTCAAACATTATTTGAAACTACAGAGTAAAAGTAAAATCAGAAATTTAGAAATAAAGAGCAGATATGGCTAATATGCTAGAAAAAGTAAAAGCAGTGATTAAAGACACAAAAATTATTTATTAAAAAAGGATGACTCACTCAGAAATAAGGATATATACATACATACATATATATATATGTAGTATATATATATAGTAGACTCAAGAATTTATGGAGGCTGAAAAGTCCATTATCTGCAGTCAGCAAAAAAACCCAAAAACAGTCTAGTCTGAGTCCAAAGGCCTAAGAATTAGCAAAGTCAATTGTTCAAGTTCCAATCTGAGTCCAAAACTGAAAGCAGAAGAAGACTATCTTCTTAGCTCTGAGACAGAGTGAAAGAATTCTTTCTCATTCAGCCTCTTATTCTAGTCAGTCCCTTAAGAATAGGATGAGGCCCACCAATAGTGGTGAGGATAAGCTATTTACACAGTTTACTGAGTCAAATATTAATCTCATTTGGAAACAGCCTGTTAAAACAATAAATAGCAGCAGTTTTTCTATACATAATATGTGGCTGTCAAATATAATGATTTTAGATGAAAAAATAAAAATAATGAGTGGTTATATAATAAAATAAAAATTATTAAATTTGCTATAGAATGTGAATACATAAAATGTGATGAGGCATCTGGATGAATATTCTTAAGGATTTTGGTAAGGCAGTTATTGGTAAATTCAAAAAAAATTGCAGAAGCAGACCACCCATATCTAACAGGAACATTTCACTCGGCAGTTCTGATATTGGGTGGCCTCAGACTGCAGAGGCTTGCAGCAAACCTTTGGTTCCTGACCAGAGACTGAGGTCAGCTCACAGTGATGAGAGCATTGAATCCTACCTAGCCAGTTGTCAGTGACAAGGTCTTGGCTCTTTAGTTTCGCAGAAAAGAATTCCCACAAAGATGGAATGTAGTGAAAAATAGTAGAGAATGTATAGAAGACACACAAGCAGTCTCAGAGAGAGAAAGAAAGTCACACCCTCATGGTTGTTTAAATCACTTATATAGAGCAATTATTCTAGGTTTCTTTTGACAAATCATTTTGATTTTTTTCTGGTTCAGAGTCCATATTTGGTATATCACAGGGCTTTTCCATGTGTGCACATGCATCTCTTAGCCAAGACAGATTCTACTGAAGAGACCTATGTGTAGTTAGCGTCATTTTGCATCACTCCCAGCTTGACTTCTTAGGATATTTGTACATGTGTTGTTGGGGAAGTCAGCTGACTTCAAGAATGAGAAATATGTGGTCTTATCTAAATATCTTCTATCTGGGCAGTCTCAGTCTCTTCCTTTGATTGTCCTACTTTTTTGTATTGAAACAGTCCACAGAAAACCATTTCCAATTGTTCATTTTGGGATCCCATCTATTTCCTGCTTCAGTTTGATTTTACAGAAATCTCTCTACTACAAAGTAATTATACGTTGCATTAATCTGGATTCTCCAGATAAACAGAACCAATAGGATGAGTATTCAGGGGCATAGTGAAGCATCATATCCAGAGTGTCAGAATAATTGTTGCATTTGACTCTCATACAGAAAAGAAGCAAGCACAACACCTGGTAAAGTCTTCCGATTCCAGATACAACAAATTTCACATTTAGCAATGTTGTTATGATATGTATACTGAATGACATGAAAAGCTGCTACCTTGACTGTCACCTAGAACAGAAAAAGATTCTAGAGTAATTTCAGAGTATTTCTGACACCACATTTGGGTAAATTAACAGTGTGGTAAAAAGCACTCCTGGAAACCATTAAAATACATAGTATGACCAAAAATATTATATCAGAACTGACTGTGTGCCAAATAAAATATCTCATAAAGCTTAATTGTTCCTTAAATTTATTTCACCTTAGCCACGTGACCCAAATTCTCTTAGTAGCTCCACCTAGCTGACTCTGAGGAAAATGTAATGGGAGGGGGATTCAGGATTAGGAACACGTGTACACCTGTGTCAGATTCATGTTGATGTATGACAAAACCAATACAGTATTGTAAAGTAAAATAAAGTAAAATAATAAAAAAATAAAAATAAAAGGAAATATAATTTAAAATATTACACTTTTGGAAAATGCATTCAAATATATGTTTCAAAGCACGTTGCAAGCAGCCCTTTGAGGGGCTAAGGTGGCATTCACGCATGTTAGGTACCTTGAAGTCTAAGCTTCGTTAGTTTTCTGATAAACCTACCTCTCTCATTGTCCTTTATTACTTGAAGCAATCTATTATCCTCTGAAATTATTTGATTTGTTGTATAAAGAAAAGAATAAATGACCTTGAAAGCGTTTCCTTTTTATAAGATCCACAAATAATAAATTACATTTCTCATTCTGAAATCAATATTTTAATTAAATTTAATTTCATCTATTAATAATATAGTTTGAGGCAGAACACTTACTGGTCTTATAGCAATGTTTATTATATATTTATTGGCTTGGTGTTTTATTTTATTTAATTTGACCTATTATCAGAAGCACAAATTAATCAAACTTCAACTGGGCAATCAAGTCATAGAGAATAAACATCACAAGCAAAACAAAGTCTCAAGATAAATTAACATAGAACTAATAAAAATGTATCACATTTTGTGACATATTTTTATTAGTGTCATATCCAATGCATAACACTAAGAAACATGCCAACTTTTTTGACCCCACTAAAGAAATAACTAATCAAATAGCATAGATAATAACACATATAACACAGCATTTCAAACATGCTGACCTAACAAATCTGCAATAGCTCCCATCTATTTGAATGATAAAAGGAGACTAAAATGAAACAAATTTATTAGTTTAGCTAAGTAGTAATAAGTGAAGTCACTATCATTCTGCATTTGAGGCAGCTACTAGCTTCTGAATTCTAATAACTTAAAGGGAGGTATTTTTGTGTACTAAACTTAAAATTAATCTTACACACAGAATATATAATATAAACACCTAAATTGNATTAGTTTAGCTAAGTAGTAATAAATGAAGTCACTATCATTCTGCATTTGAGGCAGCTACTAGCTTCTGAATTCTAATAACTTAAAGGGAGGTATTTTTGTGTACTAAACTTAAAATTAATCTTACACACAGAATATATAATATAAACACCTAAATTGCATTTCATTTTTCTAAGTCAACTAGAGTCTACAATCTTGGAAATTACAATAATTTGGAAGAGTTGTATATAAGAAAATAAAAGTATACTTTGTCTCACAGCTCCAAAACTAGAACAAGATGGTCTAGCAAAAACATATCCTCATAGTAGCTTAGTATATATTTTCTTCACTATTAGCTTGCTGACAAATGTATTTAACCTATTTAGATAGCTAGATGAGATTTAAGCAGGTTGAATGATCTATTTATATATCTTTCTTAGTTCTATAAACATCTCTAACTATTATTTTGGCTATAATTGTTGAGGAAAGATTGCTGCCTCTGAGAAGTTAAAGAGCTTTATTTCCTTGGATATCTTAAATTTTATATAGAATTATATTTTCTTTTTCTTGAAGGTCAAGAGACACATCATCAAGTTTATGGACTAATTTGAGCACAATATTTTCATTATTTCCTGAATTTGAACAATAACTTCCTAATTTGTTTCTCTGCATCTTCATTTCCTTAAAAGAATAGTGCTTCTTCATCCTTGACATTTGCACTTCCATTGGTCAGAGTGCAAAGGGATCTCAGAATTCCAAATTAGTTACATTCTTATGTTTGAAGTTCTTCGAGAAAATTTACTTTTTAGTTAATGCTGTCAGAATACCTCCATGACTAACGTTTAAAAACCTTGTCATGGATTCCTGCAGTTGCTAGAAGTGTGGCCTGATCACCTGTTAGTACTGAGCATAATCCTAGGAAGTTTATCCCAAAATGGAATTTTGAAGCAAAACATTCAGAACTATAGCCTAATGGAAGACACATCAATGATCAAATTTCAATTGTAATTATCCTTGGCATGCTATAGAGATGCACTTGTTAAAATTCTTCCAGTGTGAATTGATATAAGATATATATAGAAAAGAAACTGTGTTAAGGGAAATGCCAGCCTTTTGGGAGGTTCAACAGAAGCAGTAATTGTAAAGAATATGAAATTGATAATCCTCACTGGATGTTATTGATTCAGTGCAGAAAGATTATGAGTGATTAACAAGCCATTTTTTCTGATCTGATTATCAAGGTGGTAGAGCTCCAGCAAAGGTTGAATTCTCAGCCCCAGAAAAGGCATTGTGCCAAAATCATAAACCTGATTAGAAAATGCTTAGATTCTTCATATCATTCTGGGCATATATGGGTATATGCACTCAAATTCTGAATTTCTAGGTTTAGTCAAATCTATTTGGGCCTGCAGAAATTACTTACTGCTCATTGTTTAAGATAATACACTCCATTGCTTGAATACCATATAGAAGTCTCTTCCTTGCAAGATAAAACATGATTTATCAAGAAAATACCACTCCTTCTTGGCAATCAGACTAATAGCTAGAGTAATNGCCTGCAGAAATTACTTACTGCTCATTGTTTAAGATAATACACTCCATTGCTTGAATACCATATAGAAGTCTCTTCCTTGCAAGATAAAACATGATTTATCAAGAAAATACCACTCCTTCTTGGCAATCAGACTAACAGCTAGAGTAATTTCACTAGATAATCCTGTTAACAAAGTGAAAGAAATCACGAGATTGTAAAGGAATTTGTCAACTGAAAAGAAGTGCATCACCTAAAAATTGAGAATTATGATTTATTTGAAAAGCTTTCTGCAGACTCAAGACCATGAGACAGCCTCTCACTCAGTCCAAGTGGCTTCTCTGGAGAGGTTAAGGGAAGAGCCAGGATACATAGCAATTTTTGCAACAAAAACCAGGTAGCCAGAACATCAAAAGATTATTGTTAATAAAGAAAATCTGATGCCTCTGTTTAGTAAATTTAGTACTTTCCTATATATGGAAAGATGCAAGAACCTGGGCTCATTGAAAGCTTTCCTCTGATATGCATCTTAAATACTAGGGCTACCTTGAATTCTCTCAGGTTGCACCATTGGGGGGCAGCTGCAGTGACTGATGGTTTGACAGTTGCTATATCATTTGTTTACTGATATGACTAGTGGCATTTTCATCCATTGACTCTACAACAAAGGAACTGTAGAGCATAGTGTTTAGAGTTCTAGAGTGGTAGAGAGGCTGGATCACTGCATGGAAGGATAGGAAAATACCCTGTTGTTATTGTTCAGTTACTCAGCCATGTCCAACTCTTTGCAATGATAGACTGCAGCATGCCAGGCTTCCCTGTCCATCTCCAACTCCAGGAGTTTACCCAAACTCATGTCCATTGACTCAGTAATGCCCTCCAACATCTTGTCCTATGTTATCCCCATCTCCCTCTGTGTTCAATTTGTCCCAGCATTCCAATGAGTCAGCTCTTCACATCAGGTGGCCAAAGTAATGGAACTTCAGTTTCAGCAACAGTCCTTCAAATGGATGTTTAGGATTGATATTCTTTAGAATTGACTAATTTAATCTCCTTGCAGTCCAAGGAAATCTCAGTCTTCTCCAACACCGCAGTTCAAAAACAAATTCTTTGGTGCTCAGCATTATTTATGATCCAAATCTCACATTTATACATGATTACTGGAAAAAAAATATATATATATATCTTCAACTATATTGACCTTTTTTGGAAAAGTAATGTCTCTACTTTTTAATACTCTGACTAGGTTTGTCATAGCTATTTTTTCCCAAGGAACAAGCATCTTTTAATTTTATGGCTGCAGTCACCATATGCAGTGATTTTGGANTATATCTTCAACTATATTGACCTTTTTTGGAAAAGTAATGTCTCTACTTTTTAATACTCTGACTAGGTTTGTCATAGCTATTTTTTCCCAAGGAACAAGCATCTTTTAATTTTATGGCTGCAGTCACCATATGCAGTGATTTTGGAGCCCATGAAAATAAAGCCTTTCATATTTCCACTATTCCTCAAACAATTTGACATGAAGGGATGGGACCAGATGCCATGATCTTAGTTTTAAGAATGTTGACTTTTAAGCCAGCCTTATCATTTTCCTCTTTCACTTTCATCAAGAAGCTCTTTAGTTCCTATTTGTTTTCTGCCATAAGA
>SJYW01018708.1:156785-191718 GCA_006410735.1 Raphicerus campestris | reverse complement strand
CCTGGTCTGGTGCTGAAGCTGGAGCCTGAGCTTGCTTCGCCCATGCTGACATAGGTCTTGGGTTTCCGCTGGAGCCCCCACAGGTGAGTCAGGCCTCGTCTGCCTGGAGAGGTGCACGGCTGCTTTCCTCACCAACTGCAGCAACAGTGTTCGGGTCCCTGTCTAGTGGATACAAGGATCTGTGACTTTACCTCGAGGTACCCCAGTGCTGTCACACGTGCCAGTGTGCCAGAGTCGAGCCTCAGGGTGACAGTCGAGGCAGTGCAGGGCAGTCAGTTTCATCTGGAGTGGACGAGGCATTTGGAGGTCTTGGGGAATCATGGCCCAATCTGTGAGACTCCTCCCGACTCTCCAGGTGTGAGCACAACCTCTTGAGATGGGAGGGGAACACCNGTCAGTTTCATCTGGAGTGGACGAGGCATTTGGAGGTCTTGGGGAATCATGGCCCAATCTGTGAGACTCCTCCCGACTCTCCAGGTGTGAGCACAACCTCTTGAGATGGGAGGGGAACACCGTGAAGCCTTTCCCGATGGAGCAGGGAAAGGGCCCCTCATCTGGAGCTCAGCAGGGGAAAACGGGGCTCCTCTTGAGTCTTGTCGGGACCATGGGGGTTCCTCTCGAATGGAGACGTGTTTACCTGTGAACTTCTTGGGTCACAGCAAGGTTGTGAAGGAGCCTTTCAAGGTCCAAGAGGGACGGGCTGAAATTCCCTGAGACGCTGCCGCCGAAAAGGGCCTCATACCGCCTACAGGGGAGAAGGTTCTCTTTTTTTTGAATTGCCCCCAGGTCATCTCTAGTCATAACTGGGGCCCTGGAGACTCGCCTCTGAGCCTTGAGGAGAGGCCAGTCTCTGAGCCTGTTGAGAGGATCCTCTGGGGATTCCTCCACAGACGTCGATGTGTCCTCAGTCCTCTTCTAGTGCTGAGACCAGAACCTGAGCTTTCGTTGCCGTGCTGATGTAGGTCTTGGGGTTCCCCTGGAGCCTTCTCAGGGGAGTCAGGCCTCGTCTCGCCCATAGATGTGCAGGGCCGCTTTACTCCAGGGTGCAGCAGCCGTTTCCCCTCTATGTCGAGCGGACAAGGGATCTGTGGCTTGTCCTGGAGGTACCCCAGGGTGATCACACATGCCAGGGTGTCGGCAGTCTAGCCTCAGAGTGGAAGTTGAGGCAGTGCAGAGCAGTCAGGTTCATCTGGAGTTGACGAGGTATTTGGGGTTCTTGGGGAAAGGTGACCAGAGGCCTGAGGCTCCTGTCAACTCGACTGGTGTGAGGGCCTCCTCTTGGAATGCGAGGGGAGAGCTGAGAACCCTTTCCCGATGGAGCAGGGAAAAAGCCCCTCATCTGGAGCTGAACAAGGGAAAATGGAGCTCCTCTTGAGTCGTGGCAGGACCCTCGGCCGTCCTCTCGAGTGGAGACGGGTGGTACGGGGAACTTCTTGGGTGACAGCAAGGGTGTGAAGGAGCATTTCGTGGTCCAAGAGGGAAAAGGTGATTTCCACTGGGATGCCGCAGTGGACAAGGGCCTCACTCCGCCTGCAAGAGAGAAGCCTCTGGTTTTTCTCGAGTTTTGGCGGGGTCCACTCAAGTTACGATGGCGACCCCAGGGACCCGCCCCTGTGGCCTCAGAAGAGGCCAGTCTCTGTGTGAGCTGCCACTGGGTATTCCTCCCCAGTCATTGCCCGGTCCCCAGGCCTCCTCTAATGCTGATGCCACAGCCTGAGCTTGCCTCTCCCATGCTGTCCTAGATCTTGGCTTTCCCGTGGAGCTCCCACAGGGGAGTTAGGCCTTGTTTCGCCTGGAGAGGTGCACGGCCGCTTTCCTCCCCACCTGCGTCAAAAGTGTCCAGCACCCGTTTGAGCCAACACAGGGATCTGTGGCTTGCCCTTGAGGAACCCCTAGGCTGTCACACATGCCAGTGTGCCTGAGTCGAGCCTCAGGTTGACAGTCGAGGCAGTGCAGGGCAGCCAGTTTCATCTGGAGTGGACGAGGCATTTGGGGGTCTTGAGGAATGGTGGCCCAAACAGTGAGACTCCTCCCGACTATCCAGGTGTGAGCTCTTCCTCTTGGGATGCGAGGGGAACACCGCAAAACCTTTCCTGACGGAGCAGGGAAAGGGCCCCTGATCTGGAGCTCAGCACGGAAAGACAGGGCTCCTCTTGAGTCTTGGCAGGACCCTTACCGTTCATCTCAATTGGGGAGGGGTGGGGCAGGAACTTCTTGGGACACTGCAAGGGTGTGAAGGAGCATTTTGAGGTCCAAGAGCGATGGAGTGAATTCCCCTGAGATGCCACAGTGGATAAGGGCCACACCATGCCTGCAGGGGAGGATCTTCCAATTTTTCTCTAGTTGCAGTGGGGTCCTCTCAAGTTACGATGGGGAACACAGGGACCCGCCCCTGTATCCTCAGGAGAGGACAATCTCTGTTCGAGTTGCGAGGCGCCTCTGGGGATTCCTCCCCTGTCGTCACCGGGTCTTCAGTCCTCCTCTGGTGCTGAGGTCGAATCCTGAGATTTCCTTGCTTATGCTTTCATAGGTCTTGAGGTTACTCTGGAGCTCCCACAGGGGAGTCAGGCCCAGGCCTCTTCTCGCCTGGAGACTTGCATGGTGTCTTTCTTCCCCAACTGCAGTGGCAGTGTCCGGCTCCCCGTCAAGCGGACACAGGGATCTGTGGCTTGCCATCGAGGTATCCCAGGGCTGCCTCATGTGCCAGTGTGTCCGGAGTCGAGCCTCGGGTTGACAGTCGAGACAGTGCAGGGCAGTCAGGTTCATCTGGAGTGGACGAGACATTTGGGATCTTGGGGTGTCGTGGTTGGACACCTGAGGCTCCTCTTGACTCCTGATTCGAGACCACCTCTTGGGATGTGAGGGGAACACCGTGAAACCTTTCCCGATGGAGCAGGGAATGGGTCCGACATCTGGGGTTCAGCAAAGAAAAATGGGGCTCCTCTTGAGTCACGGCGGGACCATCGGGGTTCCTCTCGAGTGGGGACCTGTGGGCCTGGGAACTTCTTGGTTCACAGCAAGAGTGTGAAGGAGCCTTTCGAGGTCAAACAGGGATAGGCTGAATTCCCCTGAGATGCCATAGTGGACAAGGGCCTCACACCACTTGCAGGGGAGAAGCTTCTGTTTTTTCTTGAGTTGCCCCGGGGTCAACTTGAGTTATAACTGGGACCCCAGGGAGTTGCCTCTGTGCCCTGAGGAGAGGCCAGTCTCTGTGCTTGTTGCCAGGCTCCTCTGGGGTTTCTTCCACAGTCGTTGCGGAGACCACAGTCCTTGTCTTATGCTAAGGCTGGAGCCTGAGCTTTCCTGAGCCATGCTGATGTAGGTCGTGGGGTTCCCCTGGAGCGCCCTCAGGGGAGTCAGACCTCTTCTCGCCCATAGACGTGCAGAGCCGCTTTACTCCAGGTTGCAACTGCCCTGTCCAGCTCTCCATCAAGCGGACAAAGGGATCTGTGGCTTTCCCTGGAGGTGCCCCAGGACTAACACACGTGCCAGGGTGTCAGCAGTCGGGCTTCAGGGAGGCAGTCCAGGCAGTGCAGGGCAGTCAGGTTTATCTGGAGTGGACGAGGCATTTGGGGTTCTTAGGGAAAGGTGAATAGACGCCTGAGGCTCCTCTGGACTCGCCTGGTGTGAGGGTCTCCTCGTGGAATGCGAGGGGATAGCCGGAAACCCTTTCCTGATGGAGCAGGGAAAGGGCCCCTCATCTAGAGCTGAGCAGGGTTAAATGGAGCTTCCCTCGAGTCATGGCAGGACCCTTGGCGGGCCTCTCGAGTGGGGACAGATGGGGCGGGGAACATCTTGGGTCACAGCAAGGGTGTGAAGGAGCATTTCGAGGTCCAAAGCGAACAGGTGATTTCCACCGTGATGTCGTAGTGGACAAGGGCCCCACTCCGCCTGAAAGGGAGAAGCTTCCTGTTTTTCTCGAGATGCGGCGGGGTCCTCTCGAGTTAAGACAGGGACCCCAGGGACACGACCCTGTGTGCTCAGGAGAGTCCAGTCTCATTGCGAGTTGCGAGGCACTTGTGGGGATTCCTCCTGAGATGTCGGTGGGTCCTCAGTCCTCATCTGGTGCTGAGGCCGGAGCCTGGGCTTTCCTTGCCCATGCTGACATAGGTCTTGGGATTCCCTTGGTGCGCCCATAGGAGAGTCAGGCCTCGTCTCGCCTGGGGATGTGCACAGCCGCTTTTCCTACCCAACTGAAGCAACAGTGTCTGGGTCCCTGTCGAGCGGATAGAGGGAAGAGTGGCTTGACCTCGAGGTACCCCAGGACTATCAAACATGCCAGTGTGCCGGAGTTGAGCCTTATGTTGACAGTCGAGGCAGTGCAGGGCAATCAGGTTTATCTGAAGTGGACAAGGCAGTCGGGGGTCTTGGGGAATCGTGGCCCAATCTGTGAGACTCCTCTCGAATCTCCAGGTGTGAGCCCCTCCTCTTGGGATGCAAGGGGAACACCTCGAAACCTTTCCCTTCAGAGCAGGGAAAGGGTCCGTCATCTGGAGCTCAGCAGGGGAAATCGGGGCTCCTCTTGAGTCTTGGCAGGACCTTCGGGTTTTCTCTCGAGTGGGGACGGGTGGGGCGGGGAACTTCTATGTTCACAACAAAGGTGTGAATGAGCCTTTCGAGGTCTAGGAAGGAAGGGGTCATTTCCCCCGAGTTCCCCCCTGGACAAGGGCCTCACTCCACCTTCAGGGGAGAAGTTTCTGGTTTTTCTCAAGTGCCGGTGGGGTCCTTTCAAGTTACGACAGGACCCAGAAACCCGCCCTTGTGGCCACAGGAGAGGATAGTCTCTGAGCAATTTGCGAGGCACCTCTGGGTATTCATGCTTAGTCGTTGCCGGGTCCTCATTCCTGGTCTGCTGCTGAAGCTGGAGCCTGAGATTGCCTCACTCATGCAGACACAAGTCTGGGGTTTGCGCTCGAGCCCCCACAGGTGAGTCAGGCCTCGTCTGCCTGGAGACGTGCATGGCCGCTTTCTTCACCAACTGCAGCAACTGAACTTGAGGTACCCCAGGGCTGTCACACATGCCAGTGTGCTGGAGTCGAGCTTCGGGGTGACAGTCGAGGCAGTGGAGGGCAGTCAGGTTCATCTGAAGTGGACGAGGCATTTGAGGTTCTTGGGGAAGGGTGGCCCAGTCTGTGAGACTCCTCCTGACTCTCCAGGTGTGAACACTTCCTCTTGGGCTGCGAGGGGAACACTGAAACCTTTCCCGATGGAGCAGGGAAAGGATCTCTCATCTGGAGCTCAGCAGGGAAAAATGGGGCTCCTCTTGAGTCGCGGTGAGACCCTCGGTGTTCCTTTTGATTGGAGACGGGTGGGGCGGGGAAATTCTTGGGTCACAGCAAGGGTGTGAATGAGCCTTTCGAGGTGCACTAGGGCCGGGGTGAATTCCCCTGAGATGCCGCCATGGACAAGGGCCACACCACGCCTGCAAGGGTGAAGCTTCTGATTTTCCTCAAATTACGACGGGGACCACAGGGATCCGCCCCTGTGGCACTAGTATACGCCAGTCTCCATGCGAGGGCCGAGGCACATCTGTGGATTCCTCCCCAGTGGTGCCAAGTCCTCAGTCCCCTTCTGGTTCTGAGGCTGCAGCCTGAGATTGCCTCGCCCATGCTGACATTGGTATTGGGCTTCCCCTGGAGCCTGCAGAAGGGAGTAAGGCCTCGTCTCGACTGGAGACGAGCACGGCCGCTTTCCTTCCCAACAGCAGTAACGGTGTCCGGGTCCCTGTCGAGAGGATACAGGGATCTATGGTTTGTACTCGAGATACCCTAGGGCCGAAACACGTGCCAGTGTGCCAGAGTTGAGCCTCTGGGTTTCAGTTGAGGCAGTGCAGGGCAGTCAGGTTCATCTGAAGTGGACGAGGCATTTGGGGGTCTTCGGGAATGGTGGCCCAACCTGTGAGACTCTTCCCGACTTTCCAGGTGCGAACACCTCATCTTGGGATGCGAGGGGCACATTGGGAAACCTTTCCAGATGGAGCAGGGAAAGGGCCCCTCATCTGGAGCTCTGCAGGGGAAAATAGTACTCCTCTTGAGTCTTGGTGGGACCCTTTGTGTTCCTCACGAGTGGGGACGGGTTGGGTGGGGAACTTCTTGGGTCACAGCAAGGGTGTGAAGGGCCCTTTGAGGTCCACGAGGGACGGGGTGAATTCCCCTGACATGCCATTGCGGACAAGGGCCACAACACGCCTGCAGGGGAGAAGCTTCCGGTTTGTCTCGAGTTGCGGCGGGCTCCACTCGAGTTACGATGGGGACCCCAGGGACCCGTCCCTGTATCCTCAGGAGAGGCCATTCTCAGTGCAAGTTGTGATGCGCCTCTGGGGATTCTTCTCCAGTCAGTGCCAGGTCCTCAATCCTCGTCTGGTGCTGAGGTCAGAGCCTGAGATTTCCTTGCTCATGCTTTCATAGATCTTGAGGTTACTCTGGAACCCCCACAGCGGAGTCAGGGCTCTTCTCGCCTGGAGACTTGCATGGCCTCTTCCTTCCCCAACTGCAGCAACAGTGTCCGGCTCCCCATAAGCGGACACAGGGATCTGTGGCTTACCATTGAGATACTCCAGGGCTGTCTCACCTGCCAGAGTGTTGGGATTCGAGCCTCGGGGTGACAGTCGAGACAGTGCAGGGCAGTCATGTTGAACTGGAGTGGACGAGGCATTTGGGGGTCTTGGAGAGTGGTAGTCGGAGAGCTGAGCCTCCTCCCGACTCTCCTGATGTGAAGCCTCCTCTTGGAATTCGAGGGGAATGCCAGATAACCTTTCCCGATGGAGCAGGGAAAGGGCCCCTCATCTGGAGCTCAGCAGGGGAAAATGGAGCTCCTCTCCTGTCCCAGCAGGACCCTCGGTGGTCCTCTCGAGTGGCAACGTGTGGGGCGGGAAACTTCCTCGGTCACAGCAAGGGTGTGAAAGAGCATTTCAAGGTCCACAGCAAGGGTGGGAAAGAGCATTTCGAGGTCCAAGAGGGAATGGGTGATTTCCAATGAGATGCTGCAGGGGACAAGGGACTCACCCTCCCTGCAGGGGAGAAACTATTGATTTTTCTGGAGTTGCGGCGGGGTCCGCTTGAGTTACGACGTGGACCCCAGGGACCCGCTGCTGTGGCCTCAGGAGAGGCCAGTTTCCATGCTAGTTTCGAGGCACCTGTGTGGATTCCTCCCGATTCGTCGCCGGTCCTCAGTCCTTGTCTGGTGCTGAGCCCTGAGCCTGTGCTTGCCTCACCCATGCTGACATAGGTCTTGGTGTACCCCTGGAGCCTGCATAGGGGAGTCAGGCCTCATCTCTCCCATAGACGTGCTGGGCCACTTTACTCCAGGGTGCAGTAGCCGTGTCTGGCTCTCCATCGAACAAACAAAGCAATCTGTGGCTTGCCCTGGAGGTACCTCCATGCTATCACATGTGCCAGGGTGCTGGCAGTCAAGCCTCTGGGAGGCAGTCGAGGCAGTGCAGGTCAGTGAGCTTCGTCTGGAGTGGACGAGGCATTTGGGTTTTTGTGTAAAGTTCACCAGAAGTCTGAGGCTCCTCTGGACTCGCCTGGTGTGAGGGCTTCCTTTTGGAATGCGAGGGGAGAGCCGGGAACCCTTTCCCCATGGAGCTGGAAAAGTGTCCCTCATCTGGAGCTGAGCCAGGGAAAATGGAGCTCTTCTTGAGTCGCGGAGGGATCCTCGGCGGTCCTCTCACGTGGGGACGGGTGGGGGGTGGAACTTCTTGGGACACAGAAAGGGTGTGAAGGAGCATTTCGAGGGTCAAGATTGAACGGGTGATTTCCACCGGGATGCCACAGTGGACAAGGGCCTCACTCTGCCTGCAAGCGAGAAGGTTCTGGTTTTTCTCTAGTTGTGGCAGGGTCCTCTCGAGTTACGATGGGGACCCCAGGGACCCGCCCTTGTTGCCTCGGAGAGCCCAGTCTCCGTACGATTTGCCACTGCGTATTCCTCCCCAGTGGTCGCCAGGTCTCCAGGCCTCGTCTGTTGCTGAGGCCACAGCCTGCAATTGCCCCACCCGTGCTGACCTAGGTCTTGGGGTTCCCCTGGAACTCCCAAGGGGAGTCAGGCATCGTCTTGCCTGGAAACGTGCACGGCCACTTTCTTCCCTATCTGCATCAGAAGTGTCCAGTACCCCTTTGAGCGGACTCAGGGATCTGTGGCTTGCCCTCAAGGTACATAAGTGCTGTAAAAATGTGCCAGTGTGCCGGAGTCGAGTCTCGAGGTGACAGTCGAGGCAGTGCAGGGCAGTCAGGTTCATCTGGAGTGGATGAGGCATTTGGGGGTCTTGGGGAATGGTGGCCCAAACTGTGAGACTCCTCCCGACTCTCCAGGTGGGAACACCTCCTTTGACATGTGAGGAGAACACTGCCAATCCTTTCCCAATGGAGCAGGGAAAGGGCCCCTCATCTGGAGCTCAGCAGGGTAAAACGGGGCTGCTCTTGAATCTTGGCGGGACCCTCGGGGTTCCTCTCGAATGGGGACGTGTAGGGCGTGGAACTTCTTGGGTCACAGCAAAGGTGTGAAGTTGCCTTTTGAGGTCCAAGAGGGAAGGGGTGAATTCCCCCGAGATGCTGCATTGGACAAGGGCCTCTCCCCGCCTGCAGGGAAGTGTCTGGTTTTTTTTGAGTCGTGGAGCAGTCCTCTCATGTTATGACGGGGCCCCAGGGACCAAACCCTGTGGACCCAGGAGAGGCCAATCTCCGTATGAGGGGTGAGCCACATCTGGCAATTATTCCCCAGTGGCGCCAAGTCCTCAGTCCCATTCTGGTGCTGAGGCCAGAGCCTGAGCTTTCCTCACCCGTGCCTACATAGGTCTTGGCGTTCCCCTGGAGCTGCCTCAGGGGAGTCAGACCTCGTCTTGCCCATAGACGTGAAGGGCCGCTTTACTCCAGGGTGCAGTCGAGTCTCAGGGTGACAGTCAATGCAGTGCAGGGCAGTGAGGTCCATCAGAAATGGACGAGGCATTTGGGGGTCTTGGGAATGATGGACCGACCCCTGAGGCTCATCCTGTCTCTCCTTGTTAGAGCGCCTCTTCACACTTTCCTGACGGAGCAGTGAAAATGCCTGT
This sequence comes from Raphicerus campestris, assembly GCA_006410735.1. Classification (NCBI taxonomy): domain Eukaryota; kingdom Metazoa; phylum Chordata; class Mammalia; order Artiodactyla; family Bovidae; genus Raphicerus; species Raphicerus campestris. The sequence continues at coordinate 182,672 of SJYW01018708.1, read as the reverse complement.
CATCTGGAGCTCAGCAGGGGAAACGGGACTCCTCTTGAGTCTTGGCGGGACCCTTGGGGTTCCTCTCGAGTGGAGACGGGTCGGGCGGGGAACTTCTTTGGTCACAACAAGGGTGTGAAAGAGCCTTTCGAGGTCTAGGAGGGAAGGGTTGATTTCCACCGAGATGCCCCCGTGGACAAGGACCTCACTCCACCTGCAGCGGAGAAGTTTCTGGTTTTTCTTGGATGCCAGTGGGGTCCACTTGAGATACGATGGGACCCCAGAAACCTGTGCTTGTGGCCACAGAAGAGGACAGTCTCCGAGTAATTTGCGAGGCGCCTCTGGGGATTCATCCCCTGGCGTCGCCGTGTCCTCAGTCCGCGTCTGGTGCTGAAGCTGGAGCCTGAGCTTGCCTTGCCCATGCTAACATAGATCTTGGGTTTCCGCAGGAGCCCCCACAGGGGAGTTAGGCCTCGTCTCGCCTAGAGATGTGCATGACCGCTTTCTTCCCCATCTGAAGCAGAAGTGTCCAGCACCCCTTCGAGCGGACACAGGGATCTGTGGCTTGCCCTCTAGGTACCCAAGGGCTATCACATGTGCCAGTGTGTCGGGAGTCGAGTTTCAGTGTGACAGTCGAGGCAGTGCAGGGCAATGAGGCTCATCAGGAATGGGTGAGGCATTTGGGGGTCTTGGGAATGATGGACCTACCCCTGAGGCTCGTTCTGTCTCTACTCGTTCGAGGTCTTCTTGGGATGCCAGGGGAGAGCCGTGAACACTTTCCCGACAGAGCAGAAAAGGGCCTGACATCTGGAGCTCAACAGGGGAAAACGGGGCTCCTGTTGAGTCTTGGCGGGACCCTCGGGGTTCCTCTCAAGTGGGGACGGGTGGGACGGGGAACGTCTTTGGTCACAACAAGGGTGTGAAGGAGCCTTTCGAGGTCTAGGAGGGAAGGGTGATTTCCCACGAGATGCCCCGTGGACAAGGGCCTCACTCCATCCGCATGGGAGAAGTTTCTGGTTTTTCTCTAATCCCGGTGGGGTCCTCTTGAATTAAGATGGGACCCCCAGAAAGCCGCCCTTGTGGCCAAAGGAGAAGACAGTCTCTGAGCGATGTGTGAGGCGCCTCAGGGGATTCATCCCCAGTCGACGCCGGGTCCTCAGTCCTGGTCTGGTGCTGAAGCTGGAGCCTGAGCTTGCCTCGACCATGCTGACATAGGTCTTGGTATTCTGCTGCAGCCACCACAGGGGTGTAGTCAGGCCTCGTCTCGCCTGAAGATGTGCACAGCCGCTTCCCTCCCCAACTGCAACAACAGAATCCTGGTCCCTGTCCAGCAGATACAGGGATCAGTGGCTTGAAATCGAGGTACCCCAGGGTTATCACACGGGACACTATGCCGGAGTCGAGCCTCGGGGTGACAGTCGAGGCAGTGCAGGGCAGTCAGGTTCATCTGGAGTGGACGAGGCATTTGGGTGTATTGGGGAATGGTGACCCAAACTGTGAGCCTCCTCCCGACTCTCCAGGTGCGAGCACCTCCTCTTGACATGTGAGGGGAACACCACAAAACCTTTCCCGATGTAGCAGGTAAAGGGCCCCTCATGTGGAGCTCAGCAGGGGAAAATGGGGCTCCTCCTAATTCTTGGGGGGACCCTCGGGTTTCTTCTCGAGTGGGGACGGGTGGGGAGGGGAACTTTTTGGATCACAGCAAGGGTGTGAAGGGGCCTTTCGAGGTCCAAGAGGGAAGGGGTGAATACCCCTGAGATGCCACTTCAGACCAGGGCATCTCCCCGCCTGCAGGGAAGTGTCTGGTTTTTTTCCAAGTTGTGGAGGGGTCCTCTCAAGTTACGATGGGGCCCCAGGGACCCACCCCTGTGGCCCCAGGAGAGGCCAGTCTCCGTGAGAGGGGCGAGGCGCATCTCAGATTCTTCCCCAGTGGCACCAAGTCCTCAGTCCCATTCTGGTGCTAAGGCCGGAGCCTGAGCTTTCTTCACTCGTGCCTACGTAGGTCTTGGGTTTCCACTGGAGCCCCTTCAGAGGAGTAAGGCCTCGTCTCACCCATAAACGTGCAGGGCCTCTTTACTCCAGGGTGCAGCAGCCGTGTCCGGCTCTCCGTTGAACGAACAAATGGATCTGTGGCTTGCGCTGGAGGTACCCCAGGGCTATCACCAGTGCCAGGGTGTCGGCAGTCGAGCCTCGGGGAGGAAGTAGAGGCAATGCAGGGCAGTCAGGTTCATCTGGAGTGGAAGAGGCATTTGGGGATCTTGAGGAGTGGTGGTTGGACACCTGAGGATCCTCCCGACTCTCCTGATGCGAGGCCACCTCTTGAGATGTGAGTGGAGCACCTGAAAACCTTTCCCGATGGAGCAGGAAATGGCCCCTCCTCTGGAGCTCAGCACGGGAAACCAGGGCTCGACTTGAGTCACAGCAGGACCGTCGGGGTTCCTCTCGAGTGGGGATGGATCGGGCAGGGAACTTCCTAGGTCACAACAAGGGTATCAAGGAGCCTTTCGAGGTTCAAGAGGCGAGGGGTGATTTCCGCTGAGATGCTGCGGTGGACAAGGGACTCACCCTCCCTGCAGGGGAGAAACTGCTGGTTTTTCTTGAGTTGTGGCGGGTTCCTTTCAAGTTACGACAGGAACCCCAGGGACCCGTCCCTGTGGCCTCTGAAGAGGCCAGTCTGCATTTGAGTTGCGAGACACCTGTGGGGATTTCTCTTGAGACGTCGCCAGGTTCTCAGTCCTCGTCTGGTGCTGAGGCCGGTGCCTGTACTTGCCTTGCCCATGCTGACATAGGTCTTGGGGTTCCCCTGGAGCCCCCATAGGGGAGTCAGTCCTCCCCTCGCCTGGGAACTTGCACAGTTGCTTTCCTCCCCAACTGAAGCAACAGTGTCTGGGTCCTTGTCACGAGGATACAGAGATCAGTGGCTTGATCTCGAGGTACCCCAGGGCTATCACACGTGCCAGTGTGCCGGAGTCGACCCATGGGGTGACAGTCGAGGCAGTATAGGACAGTCAGAATCACGTGGAGTGAACTAGGCTTTTGTGGGTCTTGCATAAATATGACCCGATGCCTTAGGCTTCTCTGCACTCTCCTGGTGTGAGTGCATCCTTTTGGGATGTAAGGGGAGATCCAGAAACCCTTTCCTGATGGAGCAGGAAAAGGGCCCCTCATCTGGAGCTGAGCATGGGAAAATGGAGCTCCTCTTGAGTCCCGGAGGGACCATTGAGATTCCACTCAAGTGGTGACTGGTGGGGCGAAGAAATTCTTGTCTCACAGCAAGGGTGTGAAGGAGTCCTTCGAGGTCCACAAGGGACTGGGTGAATTCCCCTGAGATGCCGTTGTGGACAAGGGCCACACACGCCTTCAGAGGAGAAGCTTCCGGTTTTTCTCAAGTTGCAGCTAGGTCCTCTCGAGTTATGATAGGGACCCAAGGGACCCGTCCCTGTGGCCTCAGGAGAGGCCAGTCTCCATGTGAGTTGCGAGGCACTTGTGGAGATTCCTCCCAAGACGACACCGTGTCCTCAGTCCTCATCTGGTGCAGAGGCTGGAGTCTATGCTTGCCTTGCCCATGCTGACATAGGTCTTGGGGGTCCCCTGGAGCCCCCAAAGGGGAGTCAGGCGTTGTCTCACCTGGGGACGGGCACAGCCGCTTTCCTCCCCAACTGCAGTAACAGTGTCCGGGTCCCAGTTGAGTGGATACAGGGATCCGCTTGACTGCGAGGTACCCCAGTGTTATCATACGTGCCAGTGTGCCGGAGTCGAGCCTCGAGGTGATAGTCGAGGCAGTGGAGGACAGTCAGATTCATCTGGAGTGGACTAGGCATTTGGGGGGCTTGTGGAAATGTGACCTGATGCCTGAGGCTTTTCTGGACTCAGATGGTGTGAGTGCCTTCTCTTGGGATACGAGGGGAGAGCCGGGAACTCTTTCACGATGGAGCAGGGAAAGGGCTCTTCATCTGGAGCTGAGCGTGGGATAATGGAGAACCTGTTGATTTCCGGTGGGACGGTCTGCAGTCCTCTCGAGTGGGAACGGGTCGAGGAGGAAACTTCTTGGGTCAGAGTAGGTTGTGAAGGAGCCTTTCGAGGTGCACGAGGGACGTGGTGAGTTCACCTGAGATGCCGTTAGGAACATGGCCACACCACGCCTGCAGGAGAGAAGCTTCCGGTTTTAATCGAGTAGCAGCGGTGTCCTCTCGAGTTACACGGGGACACCAGGGACCACCCCCCTATTCACAGAAGAGGCCATTCACAGTGCGAGTTGAGAGGCGCCCCTGGGGAGTCCTCCCCAGTCATCACCGAGTCCTCAGTCCTCGACTGGTGCTGAGGACGGAACCTTAGATTTCCTTGCTCATGTTTTCATAAGTCTTGAGGTTACTGTGGAGCCCCCACAGGGGAGTCAGGCCTCTTCTCGCCTGGAGACTTGCACGGCCTCTTTCTTCCCCAATTGCAGTGGCAGTGTCTGGCTCCTTATAAAGCAGACACAGGGATCTGTGGCTTGCCATCGAGGTACTCCAGGGCTGTCTCACATGCCACTGTGTTGGGAGTCGAGCCTCGGGGTGACAGTCAAGACAGTGCGGAGCAGTCATGTTCATCTGGACTTGACGAGGTATTTGGGGATCTTGGAGAGTGGTGGTCAGACACCTGAGGCTCCTCCCAACTCTCCAGATGCTAGGCCACGTCTGATGATGTGAAGGGAGAGCTGGAAAACCTTTTCGGATGGAGCAGGGAAAGGGCCAATATTCTGGAGCTCAGTAAGGGAAAACGGAGCTCCTCTTGAGTGTGGTGGGAATCTCGGGGTTCCTCTCGAAAGGGGAAGGTTGGGGCTGGGAACTTCCTAGGTCACAACAAGGAAATGAAGGAGACTTTTGAGATCCAAGAGGGAAGGGGTGATTTCACCGGAGATGCTGCAGCAGACAAGGAACTCATCCTCCCTGCAGCGGAGAAGTTTCTGGTTTTTCTCGAGTTGCGGCTGGGTCCTCTTGAGTTATGACGGGGACCCCAGGGACCCGCCCCTGTGGCCTCAGGAGAGGCCAGTTTCCATGCGATTTGACAGGCACCTGTGGGGATGCATTCAGAGAACTTGCCGTATCCTCAGACCACGTCTGGTGCTAAGGCCGCAGCCTGTGCTTGCCTAGCCCATGATGGTATAGGTCTTGGGGTTCCCCTGGAGCCCCATAGGGGAATCAGGCCTTGTCTCGCCTGGGGACTTGCAAAGCCGCTTTCCTCCCCAACTGCAGCAACCGTGTCCGGGTCCCTGTTGAGCGGACACAGGGATCTGTGGTTTGCCATTGAGGTACTCCAGGGCTGTCTCACGTGCCAGTGTGTTGGGAGTCGAGCCTCAGGGTGACAGTCGAGACAGTGCAGGGCAGTCATGTTCATCTGGAATGGACGAGGCATTTGGGGACCTTGCGGAGTGGTGGTCGGTCACCTGAGGCTCCTCCCGACTCTCCTGCTGCGAGGCCACCTGTTGGGATTCGAGGGGAGTGCTGGAAATACTTTCTGGATGGAGCAGGGAAAGGGCCCCTCATCTGGAGATCAGCAGGGGAAAACAGGGCTCCTCTTGAGTCGCCGCAGAACCCTCGGGGTTTGTCTCGGGTGGCAACGGATGGGGCAGGGAACTTCTGAGGTCACAACAAGGGAATGAAGAAGCCTTTCAAGGTCCAAGAGGGAAGGGGTGATTTCCCCCGAGATGCTGCAGCAGACAAGGGACTCACCCTCCCTGCAGGGGAGAAGCTTTTGGTTTTTCTCGAGTTGTGGCGGGTTCCTTTCCAGTTACGTCAGGGACCACAGGGACCCGTCCCTGTGGCCTCTGGAGAGGCCAGTCTCCATTTGATTTGTAAGGCACCTCTGGGGATTCCTCCTGAGACGTCCCCGTGTTCTCAGTCCTCGTCTGGTGCTAAGGCCGGTGCCTGTGATTGCCTCGCCCATGCTGACATAAGTCTTGGGGTTCCCCTGGAGCCCCCATAGGGGAGTCAGTCCTCGTCTCGCCTGGGAACGTGCACAGATGCTTTCCTCCCCAACTGCAGCAACAGTGTCCGGGTCCTTGTCAAGAGGATACCCAGATCAGCGGCTTGACCTCGAGGTACCCCAGGGCTATCACACGTGCCAGTGTGCCAGAGTCGACTCTCGGGGTGACAGTCGAGGCAGTGCAGAACAGTCAGAATCATCTGGAGTGGACTAGGCATTTGTGGGTCTTGCGTAAATATGACCTGACGCCTTAGGCGTCTCTGCACACTCCTGGTGTGAGGGCCTCCTCTTGGGAAGCAAGTGGACAGCCGGGAAACCTTTCTCGATGAAGCAGGGAAAGGGCCCCTCATCTGGAGCTGAGCATGGGAAAATAGAGCTCCTCTTGATTTGCAGCGGGACTCTCGTTGGTCCTCTCGAGTGGAGACATGAGGGGCGAAGAACTTCTTGGGTCACAGCAAGGATGTGAAAGAGCATTTTGAGGTCCAAGAGGGAATGGGTGATTTCTCCCGGGACACCACAGTTGACAAGGACCTCAGTCCTCCTGCAAGGGTGAAGCTTCTGGGTTTTCTCCAGTTGCGGTGGGGCCCTCTCTAGTTACGACGGGGACCACAGTGATCTGCACCTGTGGCCCCAGGATAGGCCAGTCTCCGTGTGAGGGGCGAGGCATTTCTGGGGATTCCTCCCAGGTGACGTCAAGTCCTCAGTCCCCTTCTGGTGCTGAGGTTGCAGCCGGAGATTGCCTAGCCCGTTTTGACATTTGTATTCAGCTTCCCCTGCGACCTGAAGAGGGGAGTCAGGCCTCTTCTCGACTGGAAACGTGCACGGCCACTTTCCTTCCCAACTGCAGTAACAGTGTCTGGGTACCTTTCGGGCATATACAGGGATCTATGGCTTTCACTCGAGGTACCCAAGGGCTGTCACACGTGCCACTGTGCCGGAGTCGAGCCTCGGGGTTACAGTCGAGACACTGCAGGGCAGTCAGATTCATCTGGAGTGGAATAGGCATTTGGGGGTCTTGGCGAATGGTGGCCCAAACTGTGAGACTCCTCCCGACTTTCCAGGTGCCAGCACCTCCTTTTGAAATGCGAGAGGAACACAGCGAAAACTTTCCCGATGGAGCAGGGAAATGGCCCCTCATCTGGAGATCAACAGTGGAATATGGGGCTCCTCTTGAGCCTTGGCGGGACCATTGGGATTCCACTCAAGTGGGGACGGGTGGGGCGGGGAAGTTCTTGTGTCACAGCAAGGGTGTGAAGGAGTCTTTTGAGGTCAGCGAGGGACTGGGTGAATTCCCCTGAGACGCCGTTGTGGACAAGGGCCACACACGGCTGCAGAGAAGCTTCTAGTTTTTCTCAAGTTGCGGTGGGGTCCTCTCAAGTTACGATGGGGACCCAAGGGACCCGTCCCTGTGGCCTCAGGAGAGGCCAGTCTCCATGCGAGTTGCATGGCACTTGTGGAGATTCCTCCCAACACGTCACCGTGTCCTCAGTCCTCATCTGATGCTGAGGCCGGAGTTTATGCTTGCCCCGCCCATGCTGACATAGGTCTTGGGGATCCCCTGGAGCCTCCACAGGGGAGTCAGGCGTTGTCTCGCCTGGGTATGAGCACAGCCGCTTTCCTCCCCAACTGCAGTATCAGTGTCTGGATCCCAGTTGAGCGGATACAGGGATCAGTGGCTTGTCTGCGTGATACCCCAGTGTTATCACATGTGCCAGTGTGCCGGAGTCGAGCCTTGAGGTGATAGTCAAGGCAGTGGAGGACAGTCAGATTCATCTGGAGTGGACTAGGCATTTGGGGGTCTTGTGGAAATGTGACCTGAAGCCTGAGGCTTTTCTTGACAGAGATGGTGTGAGTGCCTCCTCTTGGGATGTGAGGGGAGAGTCGGGAAACCTTTCATGATGGAGCAGGGAAAGGGCCCTTCATCTGGAGCTGAGCATGGGATAACGGAACATCTGTTGATTTCCGGTGGGACGCTCTCCCGTCCACTCAAGTGGGGACGGGTCGGGCGGGGAACTTCTTGGGTCACAGCAAGAGTGTGAAGGAGCCTTTCAAAGTCCATGAGGGATGTGGTGAGTTCACCTGAGATGCTGTTGCGAACATGGCCACAGCACGCCTGCAGGGGAGAAGCTCCTGGTTTTACTCGAGTAGCAGCGGGGTCCTCTCGAGTTACACGGGGACACCAGGGACCACCCCCCTATCCTCAGAAGAGGCAATTCACAGTGCGAGTTGAGAGGCGCCCCTGTGGATTCCTCCCCAGTCATCGCCGGGTCCTCAGTTTTCGTCTGGTGCTAAGGTCAGACCTTAGATTTCCTTGTTCATGTTTTCATAGGTCTTGAGGTTACTCTGGAGCCCCCACAGGGGAGTCAGGCCTCTTCTTGCCTTGAGACTTCCACGGCCTCTTTCTTCCCCAATTGCACTGGCAGTGTCCTGCTCCCCATAAAGCGGACACAGGGATCTGTGGCTTGCCATCGAGGTACTCCAGGGCTGTCTCACATGCCAGTGTGTTGGGAGTCGAACCTCGGGGTAGCAGTCGAGACAGTGCAGGGCAGTCATGTTCATCTGGAATGGACGAGGCATTTGGGGATCTTGGGGAGTGGTGGTCGGACACCTGAGGCTCCTCCCGACTCTCCAGCTGCGAGGCCAATTCTTGTGATGTGAAGGGAGAGCTGGAAAACCTTTCCGGATGGAGCAGGGAAAGGGCCCATATTCTGGAGCTCAGTAGGGGAAAATGGAGCTTCTACTGAATGTGCCGACAATTTCGGGGTTCCTCTCGAATGGGGACGGTTGGGGCCAGGAACTTCCTAGGTAACAACAAGGAAATGAAGGAGCCTTTCCAGGTCCAAGAGGGAAGGTGTGATTTCCCCTGAGATGCTGCAGGGGACAAGGAACTCATCCTCCCTGCAGGGGAGATACTTCTGGTTTTTCTCTAGTTGTGGCTGGGTCCTCTTGAGTTACGATGGGGACCCCAGGGACCCGCCCCTTTGGCTTCAGGAGAGGCCAGTCTCCATGCAGTTTGACAGGCACCTGTGGGGATTCCTCCAGAGATTACGCTGTATCCTCAGACCTCGTCTCATGCTGAGGCTGGAGACTGTGCTTGCCTAGCCCATGCTGATATAGGTCTTGGGGTTCCCCTGGAGCCCCATAGGGGAATCAGGCCTCATCTCGCCTGAGGACTTGCACAGCCGCTTTCCTCCCCAGCTGCAGCAACCGTGTCTGGGTCCCTGTTGAGCGGACACAGGGATCTGTGGCTTGACAATGAGGTACCCCAGCGCTACCACGCATGACAGTGTTCCAGAGTCGAGCCTCAGGGTGACAGTCTAGGCAGTGCAGGACAGTCAGATTCATCTGGAGTGGGCTAGGCATTTGTGGGTCTTCGTAAATGTCACCCGATGCCTTAGGCTTCTCTGCACTCTGCTGGTGTGAGCGCGTCCTATTGTGATGCCAAGGGAGAGCCAGGAACCCTTTCCTGATGGAGCAGGGAAAGGGCCCTTCATCTGGAGCTGAGCATGGGAAAATGAAGCACGTGTTGTTTTGCGGTGGGACGCTCTGTGGTCCTCTCGAGTGGGGACAGGTTGGGGGGGGGAACTTCTTTGGTCACAGCAAGGGTGTGAAAGAACATTTCGAGGTCCAAGAGGGAACGAGTGATTTCCTTCTGGACGCGGCAGCGAACAAGGCCTCACTCCTCCTACAAGGGTGAAGCTTCTGGTTTATCTCGAGTTGTGGCGGGGTCCTCTCGAGATACGCGGGGACCACAGGGATCCGGTCCTGTGGCCCCAGGATAAGCCAGTCTCCTGCAACGGATGAGGCACATCGGGGGATTCCTCCCTAGTGGTGCCAAGTCCTCAGTCCCCTTCTGGTGCTGAAGCTGGTGCCTGAGATTGCCTCGACCGTGCTGACATTTGTATTGGGCTTCCCCTGGAGCCCACACAGGGGAGTCAGGCCCCATCTCTATTGGAGACATTCAGGGCCGCTTTCCTACACAACTGCAGTAACAGTGTCTGGGTCCCTGTTGAGCAGATACAGGGATCTATGGCTTGCACTCGAGGTACCCTAGGGCTGTCACACGTGCCAGTGTGCTGGAGTCGAGCCTCGGGCTTACAGTCGAACCAGGGCAGGTCAGTCAGTTTCATCTGAAGTGGATGACGCATTTGGGGGTCTTGGGGATTGGTGGCCCAACGTGTGAGACTCCTCCCGACTTTTCAGGTGTGAGCACCTCTTCTTGGGATATGAGGGGAACATGGCGTAACCTTTCCCAACGGGGCAGGAAAAGGGCCCCTCATCTGGAGCTCAACAGGGGAAATAGGGGCTCCTCAGGAGTCTTGGAGGGACCCTTGGGATTCCTCTCAATTGGGGACAGGTGGGGCGGGGAACTTCTTGGATCACAGCAAGGGTCTGAAGGAGCCTTTCAAGGTAAACGAGGGTCAGGGTGAGTTCACCTGAGATGCCTTTGCGCCCATGGCCACACCACACCTGCAGGGGAGAAGCTTCCGGTTTTACTCGAGTAGCAACGAGGTCCTCTCGATTTACACGGGGACACCAGGGACCACCCCCGTATCCTCAGGAGAGGCCATTTACAGTGCGAGTTGAGACGCGCCCCTGGCGATTCCTCCCCAGTCATCGCCGGGTCCTCAGTCCAAGTCTGGTGCTGAGATCAGAACCTTAGATTTCCTCGCTCATGTTTTCATAGGTCTTGAGGTTACTCTGGAGCCCCCACAGGGGAGTCAGGCCTCATCTCGCCTGGAGACCTGCACGGCCTCTTTCTTCCCCAACTGCAGTGGCAGTGTCCAGCTCCCCATAAAGCAGACACAGGGATCTGTGGCTTGCCATCGATGTACTCCAGGGCTGTCTCACATGCCAGTGTGTTGGGCGTCGAGCCTCGGGGTGACAGTCGAGGCAGTGCAGAGTAGTCATGTTCATCTGGAATTGATGAGGCATTTGGGGATCTTGGGGAGTGAAGGTCTGTCACCTGAGGTTCCTCCTGACTCTCCTGCTTTGAGGCCACCTCTTGGGATGCGAGGGAGTGCCAGAAATCCATTCTGGATGGAGCAGGGAAAGGGCCCCTCATCTGGAGATCAGCAGGGGAAAACAGGGCTCTTCTTGAGTCGCCACAGAACCCTCGGGGTTTGTCTTGGGTGGCGACCGACGGTGCGGGGAACTTCCGAGGTCACAACAAGGGTATGAAGAAGCCTTTCAAGGTCCAAGAGGGAAGGGGTGATTTACCCCAAGATGCTGCAGCAGACAAGGGACTCACCTCCCTGCAGGGGAGAAGCTTCTGATTTTTCTCGAGTTGTGGCGGGTTCCTTTCCAGTTATGACAGGGACCCCAGGGACCTGTCCCTGTGGCCTCTGGAGAGGCCAGTCTCCATTCGAGTTGCGAGACACCTGTGGGGATTCCTCCTGAGACGTCGCTGGGTTCTCAGTCCTCGTCTGGTGCTGAGGCCGGTGCCTGTGCTTGCCTCGCCAATGCTGACATACGTCTTTGGGTTCCCCTGGAGCCCCCATAGGGGAGTCAGTCCTCGTCTCGCCTGGGAACATGCACAGATGCTTTCCTCCTCAACTGTAGCAACAGTGTCTGGGTCCTTATCAAGAGAATACAGGGATCAATGACTTGACCTCGAGGTACCCCAGGGCTATCACACGTGCCAGTGTTTAAGCAGTCGAGCTTTGGGGTGACAGTGGAGACGGTGCAGGGCAGTCAGGTTCATCTGCAGTGGACGAGGCATTTCGGGATCTTGGGTAGTGGTGGTCGGACAGCTGAGGCTCCTCCCGACTCTCCTGATGCGAGGCCACCTATTTGGATGTGACGGGAGCGCCTGAAAACCTTTCAGGATTGAGAAGGGAAAGGGCACCTCATTTGGAGCGTAGCAGGAAAAAAAGGGGCTCCTCTTGAGTCACGGCGGGACTGTCGTGGTTCTTCACGAGTGGGGACGGTTGGGGGGGGGGAAACTCCCTTGTTCACAACAAGGGTATGACGGAGCCTTTCGATGTCCAAGAGGGAAAGGTTGATTTCCCTGAGATGCTGCAGTGGACCAAGGACTTGCAGTGGAGACTCTTCTGGTTTCTCTCGAGTTGCAGCGGGGACCTCTCGAGTTATGATGGGGACCCCAGGGATGCACCCCTGTGGCCTCAGAAGAAGCCAGGCTTCATGCAAGTTTTGAGGCAACTGTGGGGACTCCTCACGAGACCTTGCCGGGTCCTCAGTCCTCGTCTGGTGCTGAGGCCGGAGCCTGTGCTTGCCTCGCCCATGCTGACATATGTCTTGGGGTTCCCTGGAGCCCCCATAAGGGTGTCAGGCCTCGTCTCGCCTGGGGATGTGCACAGCCGCTTTCCACCCCAACTGCAGCAACAGTGTCCGGGTCCCTGTCGAGCAGATACAGGGATCAGTGGCTTGACCTCGAGGTACCCCAGGGCTATCACAAGAACCAGTGTGCCAGAATCTAGCCTCGCAGTGACCGTCGAGGCAGTGCAGGACAGTCAGATTCATCTGGAGTGGACTAGGCATTTGGGAATCTTGGGGAAATGTGACCCGACGCTTGAGGCTTCTCTGGACTTGCCTGGTGTTAGTGCCTACTCTTGGGATGGGACGGAAGAGCCGGGAATCCTTTCCCATTGGAGCAAGGAAAGAGACTATCATCTGGACTGAGCAAGGGAAAATGGAGTTCCTCTTGAATCGGGGCAGGACCCTCGGTGGGCCTCTGGAGTGGGAACGTGTGGGTTGGGGAACTTCTTGGGTCACAGCAAGGGTGTGAAAGAGCATTTTGAGGTCCAAGAGGGAACGCTGATTTCCCCCGGAACGCCGCAGCAGACAAGGGCCTCACTCTGCCTGCAAGGGTGAAGCTTCCGGTTTTTCTAGAGTTGTGGTGGATTCCTCTCGAATTATGACGGGGACCACAGGGATCCGCCCCTGTGGCCCCAGCATAGGCCAGTCTTTGTGCAAGGGGCGAGGCTCATTTGGGATTCCTCCCCAGAGGCACCAAGTCCTCAGTTCCCTTCTGGTGCAGAGGCTGCAGCCTAAGATTGCCTCGCCCGTGCTGACATTTGTATTGGGCTTCCCCTGGAGCCCGCAGAGGGGAGTCAGGCCTCGTCTCGACTGGAGATGTGCATGGCCACTTTCCTTCCCAACTGCAGTAACAGTGTCCAGAGGGAAGTCAGGCCTCATCTCGACTGGAGATGTGCATGGCCACTTTCCTTCCCAACTGCAGTAACAGTGTCTGGGGCCCTTTCGAGTGGATACAGGGATCTATGGCTTGCACTCGAGGTACCCTAGGGCTGTCACACATGCCAGTGGGCCGGAGTCGAGCCTCAGGGTTACAGTCGAGGCAGTGCAGGGCACTCAGGTTCATCTGAAGTGGACGAGGCATTTGGGGTTCTTTGGGAATGGTGGCCCAATCTGTGAGACTCCTCCCGACTTTCCAGGTACCAGCACCTCCTCTTAGGATGTGAGGGGAACACCGCGAAACCTTTCCCGATGGAGCAGAGAAATGGCCCCTCATCTGGAGCTCAGCAGGGGAAAATGGAGCTCGTCTTTGTGGGGCCCTAAATGGGAAACCTCGGAGGAAAAAAAAAACAAAGGGGCTACCTTGACAGTTGGAGACAGTTGGAAACAGTTGAAAACTAAGATGAGGCCTGGCAGAAGTGATAGGTGGGCGGTCTGTGTTTGTCAGTTTTTGATTGGCTCTCTTGATTTCCATGCACGTGAGGATTTGACCTTTAACATGATTGGTGTAACTGATGGCACATAATGATTTGACCTTTAATGTGATTGGTGCAACTATGAAAAGTCCCTCCTAAACCACCCCCTGCTTGCCTATGTAAGCTGGGAGTTTGTAGCAATAAAGTCGAGCTGCTTCGAGGGAACCCCTGTTGCATCTGATTGTCCCTCACTCACCAAGGGGCAGGTTTGGCAGACAGCAGGCTCATCTCTCCTCGGGACCCCTTGGCTTTGCTGAGGGAAGTTCCATTGCCTCCACCCTTACTGAGGAGCGCCCCCCAGCAGAAACTGGCGCCCAACGTGGGGCGTGAAGCGGACAGACAAAGGTGGTGTCACCGTGCGGCTCTGAAAGTGGAACATCGAAGGACCCTAGGCTGGTCACAGTGCGGAGCTTCCTTTAGAGGAGTATTGCCCGAGGTAATCTGGATTTCGAGGTGGGTCCCCCTCCTTTATGAGGGAAGTGTAAAAACTCTCTTATTTTCCTTCTCCTCTTCTTTTCTGATCTGTCCTTAATTCTTTTTTTCTGGAGTTTCAGTGAACAGGTGAATGGTTGTGGAGGCAACTGATAAGTCCTGGCTAGGGCCACTCTCTGGCGGACTTTGAAGGCCCCACAACAGGTAAGCCTCAGTAACTAGAGCCGACCGGGTGAAACTCCCCTTTAATCTTTCTTAACTGAGGACGTGGCCTAGAATCTTCCCTGTGGGCACGGGTCAGGCACTTAAAGGCCATTAGGGCGCCTGCCACTTGAAGACTCCCGTGACAGGATAAGGGGGTCACGGAACGGGCTAGAAACCTCTAGGGTGCCCGCCCCCAGCAAGAAAACTTCCGTGCAATGACACAGGCACATAAACAGTTCCAAAAGCACACCATAAGCCCAACTTTCTGGCCGCCACCACTCCCGGTAGGATTTTTGGTGGTTGTCCTCAGTGACTTTTCTTTCTATTCTCTCTGGGTAGCATGGGAAATAGCATCAGCAAATCTGATGAGCCTGCACTCAAGGCGCTGAGATATATACTCATAAGCAGGGGATTTGAGATTTCTGATGCTCAGGCCATTAAGGTCTGGGGGACCACTGTACGGTTGGCCCCCTGGGTTGCTTCAGCCAGTCTGTTCTCTTGGGCACTTGGGATCGAGTGCAAACCCTTGCTAGGCAGCGAGAGGCTCGATATGGTGAGGAACCCCCCTTAGGGTTCTGTCTGATCATTTCAGCTCTCAAGCTCTGCTTTTCACGGAGCAAGGAGCATGTCACTCATACAAGTGTCCCAAATTCAAAGTCAGAAAAACAATGGGAAAGGTTTGACAAGGAACGAGTCTTGTCAGACCAGAATATAGAGAAAGAGACTGTAGGGAATAAAGACTGTAGAGCGAGTAGTGTGCCATGGGAGCCTTTCGGGGATGAAAAAAGGGCATAAGAGAATAGAGATCCCTTTGCCTCAGGACTGGGAGCCCAGGGGAGAGATCTGTACCCCTCCCTGCCTCCCCCATTTGAGGAAGTTTTGGGAACACCTTGGGTGGGAGAGACAATGAGGCCACCTTGGAGAGGGAGAACCTGTCCCAGGGACCCTTGGGGATCCCCGCTGCCCTTTACCAGGCCGACTCAAGCCTTTCCCGTAAATGTCAACCTGGGGGGGAATAGGCCAGCAGCCTGGTACCCCTGAGAGGCCAACGATTTAAAAGAGCTAAAAAAGGCAGTGGCAGAGAATGGCCCAAACTCCCCATGGGCAGAAACTCTTCTCCAGGGCCTGGCTCATCAACCTTGTACTACCCAGGACTGGAAGATACTATATAAGGCAGTACTTCCCAGTAACACCTATAGCAAATGGTGTGTCTTTTTCAAGGAAGAGTGTCATGCTCAAGCAGAAAGAAATCAATCTGCCAACCCTGCTATCCTGGTGACTTTCGGGATGTTGTCAGGGACGGCAGATCAATGGAGTATGGGACCTCAACAGGCCATCATGCCTGCTCCTTATACAGATCAGGTACGGGCCATATGCCTGGCGGCCTGGAAAAAGCTTGTGGAGGGCCCCAGTGAGCCCCCTATATCGGGCATCACTCAAAAAAATAATGAAGACCTCTCCACCTTCATAGATCGGGTGGAAAAGAGTATACAGAGAAGATTCCCTCCGGGGCCTCTGAGAGATCAATTTGTTAAGCTATTAGTCTGGGAAGGGATGAACTCAGACCATAAGTTGGCTTGCGCAGGACAAAAAGACCGCTCTATGGAGCGATGGATTATAGCCACCAAAGACGTAGGGACACAAAGCCATCAGACCCAGACTATTTCAACTGCCCTTCAGGCTCAGACTGAAGCCCTTACCGAGGCGATGACTAAGGCCCTCTCCGCTATGACAGCCTCTGGGGGGACCACATCCAAGGGATCCTTAGCCCCCCCAAAATCAGGTAGATGCTTTGGCTGTGGACAAGAGGGACACTTTAAAAAAGAGTGCCCTCAAGACAGGGGAAGACAGTGGTCGGAGGCCCCCCACTACTCTATGCCCGCGATGTAGGAGGGGATATCACTGGAAGGCAGAGTGCAAATCTAAATTTGAAAACTTAAGTATGTTTTTGTGTCTATTGACACTTTCTCTCATGCCTGCTGGGCTACTGCCCACACTGGAGAAAAAGCAAAACATGCTCAAAGACATTTTTTACAATGTTTTGCGACGTTAGGCCTTCCCCATCAAATAAAAACGGATAATTGTTCTTGTTTCATCAGCCAGAGCTTACAGAAATTCTTCCAACAATAGCACATTTGTCATAATACAGGAATCCCACATAATCCCCAGGGACAAGCCATAATAGAGTGCCATCATCAAAATTTAAAGGCTCAATTACAAAAACAGAAAGGGGGAATAAGCCCTCACCAGCAACTTGGATGGCACTCTTTAAACATCTTAAATTTTTCAAAAAATGAACTGATACCATGTTTTCAAAAACATTGGTCTAATCAAGAAATAAAACCTGAAATACAAGTGAGATGGAAAGATCCCATCACTGGTCAGTGGAAGGGGCCCGATCCACTCCTTACAATGGGGAGAGGATTCGGATGCATATTCCCCATTGGGGACCCCAGCCCTATATGGGTGCCAGCAAGGAATCTTAAATTTACACCACAAGAGAGAGGTCAAATCTCAAAACCTGACACAGATTAAGGAGACATTCACATATTGAGCCCAAGAACAAAAAGTTCTTGAGGCGATCTTTTCTTCCTTTACAGATCATTGATGTGGCGACCCTGGTGGACACTGCTCCTGGTGATCATCGGATTACCTATCCTCTCCTTGCTGACCTTCATCACTGCCATCTCAAATCAGCTTGAACACCTGAGATCCACCATAACGGGACTTCAACAACAGTTGGACTTTTATGCAAGAGCACTAGAGACTTTGACTGTCTTAACAAGGCTAAATTGTGATGTTAGATATCATAATTTCTGTTTTATGGCTTTTCCGGTTCTTAATGAAATGTTAAAAAAGGTTATGCTTGCCCAGGTCATGGAAGAGGAGCCCCACGTTGGGGACCCACAAAACCCCTGGATTAATTTAGCCCTCCAAGAGATTAACTGAGACAGATAAAGAGTTCTAGATGCCCATCATCTAGAGAGATTCCGCCTAGCCCCCAAGAGGTGGCTGGATAGCCAATGACGGGTAAGACCCTCAGAGGAGGGCAACCTAAGACAGGCACAGCCGCGAGAGGGGCTGGCGAGGCTGGCTGCCTACAGCTTTACGCCTTGCTCTACAGAACATCAATACAGATGTCTCGAGGGCTTAAATTAAATAAAAAAGGGGGAGATGTGGGGCCCTAAATGGGAAACCTCGGAGGAAAGGAAAAAAAAAAAGGGGGGCTAGCTTGACAGTTGGAGACAGTTGGAAACAGTTGGAAACTAAGATGGCGCCTGGCGGAAGTGATAGGGGCGGGGTCTGTGTTTGTCAAAGTTTTTGATTGGCTCTCTTGATTTCCATGCACGTGAGGATTTGACCTTTAACATGATTGGTGCAACTGATGGCACATAATGATTTGACCTTTAACGTGATTGGTGCAACTATGGAAAGTCCCTCCTAAAACACCCCCTGCTTGCCTATATAAGCTGGGAGTTTGCAGCAATAAAGTGGAACTGCTTCGACGGAACCCCTGTCGCATCTGATTGTCTCTCGCTCGCCGAGGGGCTGGGTTGGCGGACAGCAGGCTCACCTCTCCTTGGGACCCCTCGGCTTTGCTGAGGGAAGTTCCACTGCCTCTACTCTTTCTGCGGAGCGCCCCCAGCAGAAACTGGCGCCCAACGTGGGGCGTGAAGCGGACAGACGGAGGTGGTGTCACCGTGCGGCTCTGAAAGTGGAGCATGGAAGGACCCTAGGCTGGTCACAGGGCGGAGCTCTCTTTAGAGGAGTATTGCCCAAGGTATTCCGGAATTTGAGGTGGGTCCCCCTCCTTTATGAGGGAAGTGTCAAAACTCTCTTATTTTCCTTCTCCTCTTCTTTTCTGATCTGTCCTTAATTCTTTTTTTCTGGAGTTTCAGTGAACAGGTGAACGGTTGTGGAGGCAACTGATAAGTCCTGGCTAGGGCCACTCTCTGGCGGACTTTGAAGGCCCCACAACAGGTAAGCCTCAGTAACTAGAGCCCGACCGGGTGAAACTCCCCTTTAATCTTTCTTAACTGAGGACGTGGCCTAGAATCTTCCCTGTGGGCACGGGTCAGGCACTTAAAGGCCATTAGGGCGCCTGCCACTTGAAGACTCCCGTGACAGGATAAGGGGGTCACGGAACGGGCTAGAAACCTCTAGGGTGCCCGCCCCCAGCAAGAAAACTTCCGTGCAACGACACAGGCACATAAACAGTTCCAAAAGCACACCATAAGCCCAACTTTCTGGCCACCACCACTCCCGGTAGGATTTTTGGTGGTTGTCCTCAGTGACTTTTCTTTCTATTCTCTCTGGGTAGCATGGGAAATAGCATCAGCAAATCTGATGAGCCTGCACTCAAGGCGCTGAGATATATACTCATAAGCAGGGGATTTGAGATTTCTGATGCTCAGGCCATTAAGGTCTGGGGGACCACTGTATGGTTGGCCCCCTGGGTTGCTTCAGCCAGTCTGTTCTCTTGGGACACTTGGGATCGAGTGCAAACCCTTGCTAGGCAGCGAGAGGCTCGATATGGTGAGGAACCCCCCTTAGGGTTCTGTCTGATCATTTCGGCCCTCAAGCTCTGCTTTTCACGGAGCAAGGAGCATGTCACTCATACGAGTGTCCCAAATTCAAAGTCAGAAAAACAATGGGAAAGGTTTGACAAGGAACGAGTCTTGTCAGGCCAGAAAGAGACTTTAGGGAATAAAGACTGTAGAGCGAGTAGTGGGCCATGGGAGCCTTTCAGGGATGATAAAAGGGCATAAGAGAATAGAGATCCCTTTGCCTCACGACCGGGAGCCCAGGGGAGAGATCTGTACCCCTCCCTGCCTCCCCCATTTGAGGAAGTTTTGGGAACACCTTGGGTGGGAGAGACAATGAGGCCACCTTGGAAAGGGAGAACCTGTCCCAGGGATCCTTGGGGATCCCCGCTGCCCTTTACCGGGCCGACTTAAGCCTTTCCTGTAAATGTCAACCTGGGGGGGGGGAATAGGCCAGCAGCCTGGTACCCCTGGGAGGCCAATGATTTAAAAGAGCTTACAAAGGCAGTGGCAGAGGATGGCCCAAACTCCCCGTGGGCCTAAACTATTCTCCAGGCCGTGGCTCATCAACCTTATACTACCCAGGACTGGAAGATACTATATAAGGCAGTACTTCCCAGTAACACCTATATCAAATGGTGTGCCTTTTTCAAGGAAGAGTGTCATGCTCAGGCAGAAAGAAATCAAGCTGCCAACCCTGCTATCCCGGTGACTTTCAGGATGTTGTCAGGGACGGCAGATCAATGGAGTATGGGACCTCAACATGCCATCATCCCTGCTCCTTATACAGATCAGGTACGGGGCATATGCCTGTCGGCCTGGAAAAAGCTTGTGAAGGGCCCCAGTGAGCCCCCTATATCGGGCATCACTCAAAAAATAATGAAGACCTCTCCACCTTCATAGATCGGGTGGAAAAGAGTATACAGAGAAGATTCCCTCCGGGGCCTCTGAGAGATCAATTTGTTAAGCTATTAGTCTGGGAAGGGATGAACTCAGACCATAAGTTGGCTTGTGCAGGACAAAAAGACCGCTCTATGGAGCGATGGATTATAGCCACCAAAGACTTAGGGACACTAATCCATCAGACCCAGACTGTTTCAACTGCCCTTCAGGCTCAGACTGAAGCTCTTACCGAGGTGATGACTAAGGCCCTCTCCACTATGACAGCCTCTGAGGGGACCACATCCAAGGGATCCTTAGCTCCCCCAAAATCGGGTAGATGCTTTGGCTGCGGACAAGTGGGACACTTTAAGAAGGAGTGCCCTCAAGACAGGGGAAGACCACTACTCTATGCCCACGATGTAGGAGGGGATATCACTGGAAGGCAGAGTGCAAATCTAAATTTGAAAACTTAAGTATGTCTTTGTGTCTATTGACACTTACTCTCATGCCTGCTGGGCTACTGCCCACACTGGAGAAAAAGCAAAACATGCTCAAAGCCATTTTTTGCAATGTTTTGCGACGTTAGGCCTTCCCCATCAAATAAAAATGGATAATTGCCCTTGTTTCATCAGCCAGAGCTTACAGAAATTCTTCCAACAATAGCACATTCGTCATAACATCGGTATCCAACATAATCCCCAGGGACAAGCCATAATAGAGTGCCATCATCAAAATTTAAAGGCTCAATTACAGAAACAGAAAGGCGGAATAAGCCCTCACCAGCAACTTGGAATGGCACTCTTTAAACATCTTAAATTTTTCAAAAAATGAACTGATACCATGTTTTCAAAAACATTGGTCTAATCAAGAAATAAAACCTGAAATACAAGTGAGATGGAAAGATCCCATCACTGGTCAGTGGCAGGGGCCCGATCCACTCCTTACAATGGGGAGAGGATTCGGATGCATATTTCCCATTGGGGACCCCAGCCCTATATGGGTGCCAGCAAGGAATCTTAAATTTACACCACAAGAGAGAGGTCAAATCTCAAAACCTGACACAGATTAAGGACACATTCACATATTGAGCCCAAGAACAAATAGTTCTTGAGGCGATCTTTCCTACCTTTACAGATCATTGATGTGGTGACCCTGGTGGACACTGCTCCTGGTGATCGTCAGATTACCTATCCTCTCCTTGTGGACTTTCATCATTGCCATCTGAAACCAGCTTGAACACCTGAGATCCGCCATAACCGGACTTAACAACAGTTGGACTTTTATGCAAGAGCACTAGAGACCTTGACTGTCTTAACAAGGTTAAATTGTGATATCATAATTTCTGTTTTATGGCTTTTCCGGTTCTTAATGAAATGTTAAAAAAGGTTATGCTTGCCCAGGTCATGGAAGAGGAGCCCCACGGTGGGGACCCACAAAACCCCTGGATTACCTTAGCTCTCCAAGAAATTAACTGAGACAGATAAAGAGTTCTAGATGCCCATCATCTAGAGAGATTCTGCCTAGCCCCCACGAAGTGGCTGGATAGTCAATGACGGGTTAGACCCTCAGAGGAGGGCAACCTAAGACAGACACAGCCACGAGAGGGGCTGGCAAGGCTTGCTGGCTACAGCTTTACACCTTGCTCTACAGAACATCAATACAGATGTCTTGAGGGCTTAAATTTAATAAAAAACGGGGAGATGTGGGGCCCTAAATGGGAAACCTCGGAGGAAAAATAAAGGGGGCTAGCTTGACAGTTGGAGACAGTTGGAGACAGTTGAAAACTAAGATGACACCTTGCGGAAGTTATAGGGGCGGGGTCAGTGTTTGTCAGCTTTTTATTGGCTCTCTTGATTTCCATGCACGTGAGGATTTGACCTGTAACATGACTGATGAAACTGATGGCCCATAATGATTTGACAATTAATGTGTCTGGTGCAACTACGGAAAGTCCCTCCTAAAACACCCCCTGCTTGCCTATATAAGCTGGGAGTTCACAGCAATAAAGTGGAACTACTTCGACGGAACCCCTGTTGCAACTGATTTTCCCTCGCTTGCCGAGGGGCTGGGTTGGCAGATAGCAGGATCACCTCACTTCAGGAACCCTCAGGTTTGCTGAGGGAAGTTCCACTGCCTCTACTCTTTCTGCAGAGTGCTACCAGCACCTCTTGAGTCTTGGCAGGACCCATGGGGTTCCTCTCGAGTGGGGAAGGGTGGGGTGGGGAACTTCTTGGATCACAGCAACGGTGTGAAGGAGCATTTCGAGGTCCACGAGGGACGGGTTGAATTCCCCTGAGATGCTGTTGCAGACAAGGGCCAAACCACACCTGCAGGGGAGAAGATACCGGATTTTCTCGAGTTGCGGAGTGGTCCTCTCGAGTTACGACAGGGATCCAAGGGACCCGCCCCTGTATCCTCAGAAGAGGCCATTCTCAGTGCGAGTTTCGAGGTGCTTCTGGGAATGCCACCCCAGTCATCATCGAGTCCTCAGTCCTCGTCTGGTGCTGAGGTCTGAGCCTGAGATTTCCTCGCTCATGCTTTCATAGGTCTTGAGGTTACTCTGGAGCCTCCACAGGGCAGTCAGGCCTCTGCTCTCCTGGAGACTTGCACGGACTCTTTCTTCCCCAACTGCAGCGGCAGCGTCCACCTCCCCGTAAAGTGGACACAGGGATCTGTGGCTTGCCATTAAGGTACTCCAGGGGTGTCTTACTTGCCAGTGAGTTGGGAGTCGAGGCTCGGGGTGACAGTCAAGACAGTGCAGGTCAGTCATGTTCATCTGGAGTGGACGAGGCATTTGGATAACTTGAGGAGTGGTGGTCGGACACCTGAGGCTCCTTTCAACACTCCTGATGCGAGGCCACCTCTTGGGATGCGAGGGGAGCGCCAGAAAACCTTTCCAGATGTAGCAGGGAAAGGGCCCCTCATCTAGAGCTCAACAGCAGAAAACGGGGCTCCTCTTGAGTCATGGCAGGACCCTAGGAGTTCCTCTCAGGTGGGCACGGTTGGGGCAGGGAACGTCTAGGTCAAAACAAGGGTATGAAGGAGACTTTCGAGGTCTAAGAGGGAAGGGGTGATTTCCCCCGAGATGCTGAAGCGGACAAAGCACTCACCCTCCCTGCAGGGGAGAAGCTTCTGTTTTTTCTCGAGTTGCTGCGGGGTCCTATCGAATTACGACGGAGAACCCAGGGATCCGCCGTTGTGGCCTCAGGATATGCCAGTCTCCATTCGAGTTGCCAGGCATCTGTGGGAATTCCTCCCGAGACGTCGCCGGATCCTCAGTCTTCATCTGGTGCTGAGGCCAGAGCCTGTGCTTGCCTCGTCCATGCTGACATAGGTCTTGGAGTTTGCCTGGAGCCCCCATACGGGAGTCAGGCCTCGTCTCGTCTGGGAACTGCACAGCCGTTTTCCTTCTCAACTGCAGCAACAGTGTCTGGGACCCTTAGTGGCTTGACCTTGAGGTACCCCAAGGCTATCACACATGCCAGTGTGCCGGAGTGGAGCCTCAGGGTGACAGTCGGGGCAGTGCAGGACAGTCAGATTCATCTGGAGTGGACTAGGCATTTGGAGGTTTGCAGAAATGTGACCCAATGCCTGAGGCTTCTCTGGACTCACCTGGTGTAAGTGCCTTCTCTTGGATTTCGAGGGGAGAGCCAGGAACCCTTTCCCGACGGAACAGGGAAAGGGCCCCTCATCTGGAGTTGAGCATGAGAAAATGGAGCTCCTCTTGAGTCGCAGCGGGATACTCGGCGGTCCTCTCGAGTTGGGACGTGTGAGACGCGGAACTTCTTAGGTCACAGCAAGGGTATGAATTAGCATTTCGAGGTCCAAGAGGGAACGGGTGATTTTCCCTGGGTCGCTGCAGCGGACAAGGGCCTCACGCCGACTGCAAGGGTGAAGATTCTGATTTTTCTTGAGTTGTGGCGGGGTCCTCTCGCGTTACGACGGGGACCCCAGGGATACATCCTTGTGGACCCAGGATAGGCCAGATTCCGTGCAAGGGGCGAGGCACCTGTGGGGATTCCTCCCCAGTGGCGCCAAGTCCTCAGTCCTCGTCTGGTGCTGAGGCCAGACCCTGTGCTTTCCTCGCCCATGCTGACATTTGTATTGGGCTTTCCCTGGAGTCCCCATAGGGGAGTCAGGCCTCATCTCGATGGGAGATGTGCAGAGCCGCTTTCCTCCCCAACTGCAGCAACAATGTCCAGGTCCCTGTCGAGCGGATACAGGGATCAGTGTCTTGCGCTCAAGGTACCCTAGGGCTGTCACACTTGCCAGCATGCCAGAGTCGAGCCTCGGGGTGAGAGTCGAAGCAGTGCAGGACAGTCAGATTCATCTGGAGTGGACGAGGCATTTGGGGGTCTTGGGGAATGGTGGCCCAACCTTGAGACTCCTCCCGACTTTCCAGGTGCGAGCACCTCCTCTTGGGCTGCGAGGGGAACACTGCGAAACCTTTCCTGATGGAGCAGCAAAAGGGCCTGTCATCTGGAGCTCAGCAGGGGAATACGTGGCTCCTCTTGAGTCTTGGCGGGACCCTCGGCATTCCTCTCGAGTGGGGACGAGTGCGGTGGGGAACTTCTTCGGTCACAGCATGGGTGTGAAGGAGACTTTCGAGGTCCACAAGGGACGGGGTGCTGAGGTCGGAAACCTCAGGGCTATCACTTGTGCGAGTGTGCCGGAGTCGAGTCTCGGGGCGACAGTCGAGGCTGTATAGGACAGTCGGATTCATCTGGAGTGGACTAGGCATTTGGGG
The DNA here is from genome assembly GCA_006410735.1 of Raphicerus campestris. Taxonomy (NCBI): domain Eukaryota; kingdom Metazoa; phylum Chordata; class Mammalia; order Artiodactyla; family Bovidae; genus Raphicerus; species Raphicerus campestris. Next base: position 158,229 of record SJYW01018708.1, on the reverse strand, counting down.
GTCTTGCGAAAATGTGACCTGACACCTGAGGCTTCTCTGGACTCGCCTGGTATGAGTGTCTCCTCTTGGGATGCAAGGGGGGAGCAAGGAACCCTTTCCCGAAGCAGGCAAAGGGCCCCTCATCTGGAGCTGAGCATAAGAAAATGGAGCTCCTCTTGAGTCGTGGCGGGACCCTCGTCGGTCGTGCTGACATTTGTATTGGGCTTCCCCTGGAGACGCAGAAGGGAGTCAGGCCTCGTCTCTACTGGAGATGTGCACATCCACTATCCTTCCCAACTGCAGTAACAGTGTGCAGGTCCCTGTTGAGTGGATACAGGGATCTATGGCTTGCGCTCGAGGTACCCTAGGGCTGTCACACGTTCCAGTGTGCCAGAGTCGAGCCTCGGGGTTACAGTCGAGGCAGTGCCAGGCAGTCAGATTCATCTGAAGTGGACGAGGCATTTCAGGATCTTGGGGAATGGTGGCCCAACCTGTGAGACTCCTCCGGACTGTCCAGGTGCAAGCACCGCCTCTTGGCATGTGAGGGGATCATCACGAAACCTTTCCCGACGGAACAGGGGAAGGGGCCCTCTTGTTGAGATCAGCATGGGAAAACAGGGCTCCACTTGAGTCTTGGCAGGACCCTTGGGCTTCCTCTCGAGTGGGGTCGGGTGAGGAGGGAAACTTCTTGGGTCACAGCAAGAGTGTGAAGGAGCCTTTTGAGGTCCACAATGGATGGTGTGAATTCCCCTGAGATGCCATTGCAGACAAGGGCCACACCACGCCTGCAGGGTAGAAGCTTCCGGTTTTTCTCGAGTTGCACCAGGGTCCGCTCTAGTTACGACGGGGACGCCAGGGACACGCTTCTGTATCCTCAGGAGAGGCCATTCTCAGTGTGAGCTGCGAGGCGCATCTGGAGATTCCTCTCCAATCGTCGCCGGGTCTTCAGTCCTTGACTGGTGCTGAGGTCAGAGCCTGAGATTTCCTCGCTCAGGCTTTCATAGGTCATGAGCTTACTCTGGAGCCCCGACAGGGTAGTCAGGCCTCTTCTTGCCTGGAGAGTTGCATGGATTCTTTCTTCCGCAACTACAGTGGCAGTTTCCGTCTTCCCGTAAAGCGGACGCAGGGATCTGTGGCTTGCCATCGAGGTACTCCAGGGCTGTCTCACCTGCCAGTGTGTGGGGAGTAGAGCCTCGGGGTGACAGTCGAGACAGTGCAGGGCAGTCATGTTCATCTGGAGTAGACGAGGCATTTGTGTATCTTGGTGAGTGGTGGCCGGACACCTGAGGTGCCTCCCGACTCTCCTGATGCGAGGCCACCTCTTGGGATGCAAGGGGAGCCCCGGAAAACCTTTCCCAATGGAGCAGGGAAAGGGCCCCTCATCTGGAGCTCAGCAGGGGAAAACGGGGATCCTCTTGTGTCAGGGCGGGACCCTAGGGGTTCCTCTCGAGTGGGGAGGGTTGGG